>OZ014522.1:36872972-37472972 GCA_963966055.1 Lathyrus aphaca | reverse complement strand
TGAAACTAGTATAAACTAGTGTATAATATATTATGATTTTTTGACCGAAACATGCATTTCGAAAAGTTTCATATAATATAATTTTTAGATGATTTTTTGCAAGGACTTCCATCATCACTTTCCTTCATAAAATATATAAATTATCTAAGAAGTTTCGTATCATTTCAAACTATCCTTGATTTAATTTGATTTTTTTGACCAAAACTAGTATAAACTAGTGTATAATATATTATGATTTTTTGACCGAAACTTGCATTTCGAAAACATACGTAGAATCTAATTTTCAGAGGATTTTTTGCATGGACTTCCATCATAACTTTCCTTCATAAAATATATAAATTATCTAAGAAGTTTCGTATCATTTCAAACTATCCTCGATTTAATTTGATTTTTTTGACCAAAACTAGTATAAACTAGTGTATAATATATTTTGATTTTTTGACCGAAACTTGCATTTCTAAAAGTTTCGTAGATTCTAATTTTCAGATGATTTTTTGCAAGGACTTTCATCATAACCTTCCATGATAAAATATATAAATGATCTAAAAAGTTTTATATCATTTCAAAATGTCTTCGATATTATTTGATTTTTTGACTAAAACTAACATAAACTAGTGTATAATATATTATTGTTTTTTGACCGAAACTTGCATTTCGAAAAGTTTCATAGAATCTATTTTTAAGATGATTTTTCGCATGGACTACCAGTATAACCTTCCCTCGTAACATATATCAAGAATTTAAAAAAACTTGTATGTTTCGAACAGTCCTTGATTTAATTTGATTTTTTCACCCAAACTAGTATAAACTAGTGTATAATATATTATGATTTTTTGACAGAAACTTGCATTTCGAAAGGTTTCGTAGAATCTAATTTTCAGATGATTCTTTGCATGAACTTCCATCATAACCTTCCTTCATAAAATATATAAATAATCTAAGAAGTTTCGTATCATTTCAAACATTCCTCGATATAATTTGATTTTTTGACTGAAACAAGTATAAACTAGTGTATAATATATTATGATATTTTGACAAAAACATGCATTTCTAAAAGTTTCGTAGAATCTAATTTTCAAATGATTTTTTGCATGAACTTCCATCATAACCTTCCATAATAAAATATATAAATGATCTTAAAAGTTCTATATCATTTCAAATTGTCCTCGATATTATTTGAGTTTTTGACTGAAACTAGTATAAACTAGTGTATAATATATTATGATTTTTTGAACGAAACTTGCATTTCAAAAAATTTCATAGAATCTAATTTTCAGATGATTTTTTGCAAGGACTTCCATTATAACTTTCCTTCATAAAATATATAAATTATCTAAGAAATTTCGTATCATTTCAAACTATCCTCGATTTAATTTGATTTTTTGACCAAAACTAGTATAAACTAGTGTTTAATATTTTATAATTTTTTGACCGAATCTTGCATTTCGAAAAGTTACGTAGAATCTAATTTTCAGATAATGTTTTGCATGGATTTCCATCATAACCTTCCCTCGTAACTTATATAAAGGATTTAAAAAGTTTTGTATCATTTCAAACAGTCATCGATTTAATTTGATTTTTTGACCAAAACTAGTATAAACTAGTGCATAATATATTATGATTTTTTGACCGAAACTTGCATTTCGAAACGTTTCGTAGAATCTAATTTTCAGATGATTTTTTGTATGGATTTCCATCATAACCTTCCCTCGTAACTTATATAAAGGATCTAAGAAGTTTCGTATCGTTTGGAAAAGTCATCGATTTAATTTGATTTTTTGACCAAAACTAGTATAAACTAGTGTATAATATATTACGATTTTTTGACCGAAACTTGCATTTCTAAATGTTTCGTAGAATCTAATTTTCAGATGATATTTTGCATGGACTTCCATCATAACCTTCCATAATAAAATATATAAATGATCTAAAAAGTTTTATATCATTTCAAAATGTCTTCGATATTATTTGTTTTTTTGAATGAAACTAGTATAAACCAGTGTATAATATATTATGATTTTTTGACAGAAACTTGCATTTCGAAAAGTTTCATAGAATCTAATTTTCAGATGATTTTTCGCATGGACTGCCATCATAACCTTCCCTCATAACATATATAAAGGATTTAAAAAGTTTTGTATCGTTTCGAACATTCCTCGATATAATTTGATTTTTTGACCGAAACAAGTATAAACTAGTGTATAATATATTATGAAATTTTTGACTGAAACTTGCATTTCTAAAAGTTTCGTAGAATCTAATTTTCAGATGATTTTTTGCATGGACTTCCATCATAACCTTCCCTAATAAAATATATAAATGTTCTAAATAGTTCTATATCATTTCAAATTGTCCTCGATATTATTTGATATTTTGACTGAAACTAGTATAAACTAGTGTATAATATATTATGATTTTTTGACCGAAACATGCATTTCGAAAAGTTTCATATAATATAATTTTTAGATGATTTTTTGCAAGGACTTCCATCATCACTTTCCTTCATAAAATATATAAATTATCTAAGAAGTTTCGTATCATTTCAAACTATCCTTGATTTAATTTGATTTTTTTGACCAAAACTAGTATAAACTAGTGTATAATATATTATGATTTTTTGACCGAAACTTGCATTTCGAAAACATACGTAGAATCTAATTTTCAGAGGATTTTTTGCATGGACTTCCATCATAACTTTCCTTCATAAAATATATAAATTATCTAAGAAGTTTCGTATCATTTCAAACTATCCTCGATTTAATTTGATTTTTTTGACCAAAACTAGTATAAACTAGTGTATAATATATTTTGATTTTTTGACCGAAACTTGCATTTCTAAAAGTTTCGTAGATTCTAATTTTCAGATGATTTTTTGCAAGGACTTTCATCATAACCTTCCATGATAAAATATATAAATGATCTAAAAAGTTTTATATCATTTCAAAATGTCTTCGATATTATTTGATTTTTTGACTAAAACTAACATAAACTAGTGTATAATATATTATGGTTTTTTGACCGAAACTTGCATTTCGAAAAGTTTCATAGAATCTATTTTTAAGATGATTTTTCGCATGGACTACCAGTATAACCTTCCCTCGTAACATATATCAAGAATTTAAAAAAACTTGTATGTTTCGAACAGTCCTTGATTTAATTTGATTTTTTCACCCAAACTAGTATAAACTAGTGTATAATATATTATGATTTTTTGACAGAAACTTGCATTTCGAAAGGTTTCGTAGAATCTAATTTTCAGATGATTCTTTGCATGAACTTCCATCATAACCTTCCTTCATAAAATATATAAATAATCTAAGAAGTTTCGTATCATTTCAAACATTCCTCGATATAATTTGATTTTTTGACTGAAACAAGTATAAACTAGTGTATAATATATTATGATATTTTGACAAAAACATGCATTTCTAAAAGTTTCGTAGAATCTAATTTTCATATGATTTTTTGCATGAACTTCCATCATAACCTACCCTCGTAACTTATATAAAGGATTTAAAAAGTTTTGTATCATTTCAAACAGTCATCGATTTAAATTGATTTTTTGACCGAAACTAGTATAAACTAGTGTATAATATATTATGATTTTTTGACCGAAACTTGCATTTCGAAAAGTTTCGTAGAATCTAATTTTCAGATGATTTTTTGTATGGATTTCCATCATAACCTTCCCTCGTAACTTATATAAAGGATCTAAGAAGTTTCGTATCGTTTGGAAAAGTCCTCGATTTAATTTGATTTTATGACCAAAACTAGTATAAACAATTGTATAATATATTACGATTTTTTGACCAAAACTTGCATTTCTAAATTTTTCGTAGAATCTAATTTTCAGATGATTTTTTGCATGGACTTCCATCATAACCTTTCATAATAAAATATATAAATGATCTAAAAAGTTTTATATCATTTCAAAATGTCTTCGATATTATTTGTTTTTTTTGACTGAAACTAGTATAAATCATTGTATAATATATTATGATTTTTTGACAGAAACTTGCATTTCGAAAAGTTTCATAGAATCTAATTTTCAGATGATTTTTCGCATGGACTGCCATCATAACCTTCCCTCATAACATATATAAAGGATTTAAAAATTTTTGTATCGTTTCGAACATTCCTCGATATAATTTGATTTTTTGACCGAAACAAGTTTAAACTAGTGTATAATATATTATGAAATTTTTGACCGAAACTTGCATTTCTAAAAGTTTCGTAGAATCTAATTTTCAGATGATTTTTTGCATGGACTTCCATCATAACCTTCCCTAATAAAATATATAAATGTTCTAAAAAGTTCTATATCATTTCAAATTGTCCTCGATATTATTTGATTTTTTGACTGAAACTAGTATAAACTAGTGTATAATATATTATGATTTTTTGACCGAAACTTGCCTTTCAAAACGTTTCATATAATATAATTTTCAGATGATTTTTTGCAAGGACTTCCATCATCACTTTCCTTCATAAAATATATAAATTATCTAAGAAGTTTCGTATCATTTCAAACTATACTTGATTTAATTTGATTTTTTTGACCAAAACTAGTATAAACTAGTGTATAATATATTATGATTTTTTGACCGAAACTTGCATTTCTTAAACATACGTAGAATCTAATTTTCAGAGGATTTTTTGCATGGACTTCCATCATAACTTTCCTTCATAAAATATATAAATTATCTAAGAAGTTTCGTATCATTTCAAACTATCCTCGATTTAATTTGATTTTTTTGACCAAAACTAGTATAAACTAGTGTATAATATATTTTGATTTTTTGACCGAAACTTGCATTTCTAAAAGTTTCGTAGAATCTAATTTTCAGATGATTTTTTGCAAGGACTTTCATCATAACCTTCCATGATAAAATATATAAATGATCTAAAAAGTTTTATATCATTTCAAAATGTCTTCGATATTATTTGATTTTTTGACTAAAACTAGTATAAACTAGTGTATAATATATTATGATTTTTTGACCGAAACTTGCATTTCGAAAAGTTTCATAGAATCTATTTTTAAGATGATTTTTCGCATGGACTACCAGTATAACCTTCCCTCGTAACATATATAAAGAATTTTAAAAAACTTGTATGTTTCGAACAGTCCTTGATTTAATTTGATTTTTTCACCCAAACTAGTATAAACTAGTGTATAATATATTATGATTTTTTGACAGAAACTTGCATTTCGAAAGGTTTCGTAGAATCTAATTTTCAGATGATTCTTTGCATGAACTTCCATCATAACCTTCCTTCATAAAATATATAAATAATCTAAGAAGTTTCGTATCATTTCAAACATTCCTCGATATAATTTGATTTTTTGACTGAAACAAGTATAAACTAGTGTATAATATATTATGATATTTTGACAAAAACATGCATTTCTAAAAGTTTCGTAGAATCTAATTTTCATATGATTTTTTGCATGAACTTCCATCATAACCTACCCTCGTAACTTATATAAAGGATTTAAAAAGTTTTGTATCATTTCAAACAGTCATCGATTTAAATTGATTTTTTGACCGAAACTAGTATAAACTAGTGTATAATATATTATGATTTTTTGACCGAAACTTGCATTTCGAAAAGTTTCGTAGAATCTAATTTTCAGATGATTTTTTGTATGGATTTCCATCATAACCTTCCCTCGTAACTTATATAAAGGATCTAAGAAGTTTCGTATCGTTTGGAAAAGTCCTCGATTTAATTTGATTTTTTGACCAAAACTAGTATAAACTAGTGTATAATATATTACGATTTTTTGACCAAAACTTGCATTTCTAAATTTTTCGTAGAATCTAATTTTCAGATGATTTTTTGCATGGACTTCCATCATAACCTTTCATAATAAAATATATAAATGATCTAAAAAGTTTTATATCATTTCAAAATGTCTTCGATATTATTTGTTTTTTTTGACTGAAACTAGTATAAATCATTGTATAATATATTATGATTTTTTGACAGAAACTTGCATTTCGAAAAGTTTCATAGAATCTAATTTTCAGATGATTTTTCGCATGGACTGCCATCATAACCTTCCCTCATAACATATATAAAGGATTTAAAATTTTTTGTATCGTTTCGAACATTCCTCGATATAATTTGATTTTTTGACCGAAACAAGTTTAAACTAGTGTATAATATATTATGAAATTTTTGACCGAAACTTGCATTTCTAAAAGTTTCGTAGAATCTAATTTTCAGATGATTTTTTGCATGGACTTCCATCATAACCTTCCCTAATAAAATATATAAATGTTCTAAAAAGTTCTATATCATTTCAAATTGTCCTCGATATTATTTGATTTTTTGACTGAAACTAGTATAAACTAGTGTATAATATATTATGATTTTTTGACCGAAACTTGCCTTTCAAAACGTTTCATATAATATAATTTTCAGATGATTTTTTGCAAGGACTTCCATCATCACTTTCCTTCATAAAATATATAAATTATCTAAGAAGTTTCGTATCATTTCAAACTATACTTGATTTAATTTGATTTTTTTGACCAAAACTAGTATAAACTAGTGTATAATATATTATGATTTTTTGACCGAAACTTGCATTTCTTAAACATACGTAGAATCTAATTTTCAGAGGATTTTTTGCATGGACTTCCATCATAACTTTCCTTCATAAAATATATAAATTATCTAAGAAGTTTCGTATCATTTCAAACTATCCTCGATTTAATTTGATTTTTTTGACCAAAACTAGTATAAACTAGTGTATAATATATTTTGATTTTTTGACCGAAACTTGCATTTCTAAAAGTTTCGTAGAATCTAATTTTCAGATGATTTTTTGCAAGGACTTTCATCATAACCTTCCATGATAAAATATATAAATGATCTAAAAAGTTTTATATCATTTCAAAATGTCTTCGATATTATTTGATTTTTTGACTAAAACTAGTATAAACTAGTGTATAATATATTATGATTTTTTGACCGAAACTTGCATTTCGAAAAGTTTCATAGAATCTATTTTTAAGATGATTTTTCGCATGGACTACCAGTATAACCTTCCCTCGTAACATATATAAAGAATTTTAAAAAACTTGTATGTTTCGAACAGTCCTTGATTTAATTTGATTTTTTCACCCAAACTAGTATAAACTAGTGTATAATATATTATGATTTTTTGACTGAAACTTGCATTTCGAAAGGTTTCGTAGAATCTAATTTTCAGATGATTTTTTGCATGAACTTCCATCATAACCTTCCTTCATAAAATATATAAATAATCTAAGAAGTTTCGTATCATTTAAAACATTCCTCGATATAATTTGATTTTTTGACTGAAACAAGTATAAACTAGTGTATAATATATTATGATATTTTGACAAAAACATGCATTTCTAAAAGTTTCGTAGAATCTAATTTTCATATGATTTTTTTGCATGAACTTCCATCATAACCTTCCCTAATAAAATATATAAATGATCTAAAAAGTTCTATATCATTTCAAATTGTCCTCGATATTATTTGAGTTTTTGACTGAAACTAGTATAAACTAGTGTATAATATATTATGATTTTTTGACCGAAACTTGCATTTCGAAAAATTTCATAGAATCTAATTTTCAGATGATTTTTTGCAAGGACTTCCATCATAACTTTCCTTCATAAAATATATAAATTATCTAAGAAGTTTCGTATCATTTCAAACTATCCTCGATTTAATTTGATTTTTTGACCAAAACTAGTATAAACTAGTGTATAATATATTATGATATTTTGACCGAAACTTGAATTTCGAAAAGTTATGTAGAATCTATTTTTCAGATAATGTTTTGCATGAATTTCCATCATAACCTTCCCTCGTAACTTATATAAAGGATTTAAAAAGTTTTGTATCATTTCAAACAGTCATCGATTTAAATTGATTTTTTGACCAAAACTAGTATAAACTAGTGTATAATATATTATGATTTTTTGACCGAAACTTGCATTTCGAAAAGTTTCGTAGAATCTAATTTTCAGATGATTTTTTGTATGGATTTCCATCATAACCTTCCCTCGTAACTTATAAGAAGGATCTAAGAAGTTTCGTATCTTTTGGAAAAGTCCTCTATTTAATTTTATTTTTTGACCAAAACTAGTATAAACTAGTGTATAATATATTACGATTTTTTGATCGAAACTTGCATTTTTAATTTTTCGTAGAATCTAATTTTCAGATGATTTTTTGCATGTAATTCCATCATAACCTTCCATAATAAAATATATAAATGATCTAAAAAGTTTTTTATCATTTTAAAATGTCTTCGATATTATTTGTTTTTTTGACTGAAACTAGTATAAATCAGTGTATAATATATATTATGATTTTTTGAAAGAAACTTGCATTTCGAAAAGTTTCATAGAATCTAATTTTCAGATGATTTTTCGCATGGACTGCCATCATAACCTTCCCTCATTACATATATAAAGGATTTAAAAAGTTTTGTATCGTTTCGAACATTCCTCGATATAATTTGATTTTTTGACCGAAACAAGTTTAAACTAGTGTATAATATATTATGAAATTTTTGACCGAAACTTGCATTTCTAAAAGTTTCGTAGAATCTAATTTTCAGATGATTTTTTTCATGGACTTCCATCATAACCTTCCCTAATAAAATATATAAATGTTCTAAAAAGTTCTATATTATTTCAAATTGTCCTCGATATTATTTGATTTTTTGACTGAAACTAGTATAAACTAATGTATAATATATTATGATTTTTTGACCGAAACTTGCCTTTCAAAAAGTTTCATATAATATAATTTTCAGATGATTTTTTGCAAGGACTTCCATCATCACTTTCCTTCATAAAATATATAAATTATCTAAGAAGTTTCGTATCATTTCAAACTATACTAGATTTAATTTGATTTTTTTGACCAAAACTAGTATAAACTAGTGTATAATATATTATGATTTTTTGACCGAAACTTGCATTTCGTAAACATACGTAGAATCTAATTTTCAGAGGATTTTTTGCATGGACTTCCATCATAACTTTCCTTCATAAAATATATAAATTATCTAAGAAGTTTCGTATCATTTCAAACTATCCTCGATTTAATTTGATTTTTTTGACCAAAACTAGTATAAACTAGTGTATAATATATTTTGATTTTTTGACCGAAACTTGCATTTCTAAAAGTTTCGTAGAATCTAATTTTCAGATGATTTTTTGCAAGGACTTTCATCATAACCTTCCATGATAAAATATATAAATGATCTAAAAAGTTTTATATCATTTCAAAATGTCTTCGATATTATTTGATTTTTTGACTAAAACTAGTATAAACTAGTGTATAATATATTATGATTTTTTGACCGAAACTTGCATTTCGAAAAGTTTCATAGAATCTATTTTTAAGATGATTTTTCGCATGGACTACCGGTATAACCTTCCCTCGTAACATATATAAAGAATTTTAAAAAACTTGTATGTTTCGAACAGTCCTTGATTTAATTTGATTTTTTCACCCAAACTAGTATAAACTAGTGTATAATATATTATGATTTTTTGACTGAAACTTGCATTTCGAAAGGTTTCGCAGAATCTAATTTTCAGATGATTTTTTGCATGAACTTCCATCATAACCTTCCTTCATAAAATATATAAATAATCTAAGAAGTTTCGTATCATTTAAAACATTCCTCGATATAATTTGATTTTTTGACTGAAACAAGTATAAACTAGTGTATAATATATTATGATATTTTGACAAAAACATGCATTTCTAAAAGTTTCGTAGAATCTAATTTTCATATGATTTTTTTGCATGAACTTCCATCATAACCTTCCCTAATAAAATATATAAATGATCTAAAAAGTTCTATATCATTTCAAATTGTCCTCGATATTATTTGAGTTTTTGACTGAAACTAGTATAAACTAGTGTATAATATATTATGATTTTTTGACCGAAACTTGCATTTTGAAAAATTTCATAGAATCTAATTTTCAGATGATTTTTTGCAAGGACTTCCATCATAACTTTCCTTCATAAAATATATAAATTATCTAAGAAGTTTCGTATCATTTCAAACTATCCTCGATTTAATTTGATTTTTTGACCAAAACTAGTATAAACTAGTGTATAATATATTATGATATTTTGACCGAAACTTGAATTTCGAAAAGTTATGTAGAATCTATTTTTCAGATAATGTTTTGCATGAATTTCCATCATAACCTTCCCTCGTAACTTATATAAAGGATTTAAAAAGTTTTGTATCATTTCAAACAGTCATCGATTTAAATTGATTTTTTGACCAAAACTAGTATAAACTAGTGTATAATATATTATGATTTTTTGACCGAAACTTGCATTTCGAAAAGTTTCGTAGAATCTAATTTTCAGATGATTTTTTGTATGGATTTCCATCATAACCTTCCCTCGTAACTTATAAGAAGGATCTAAGAAGTTTCGTATCTTTTGGAAAAGTCCTCTATTTAATTTTATTTTTTGACCAAAACTAGTATAAACTAGTGTATAATATATTACGATTTTTTGATCGAAACTTGCATTTCTAAATTTTTCGTAGAATCTAATTTTCAGATGATTTTTTGCATGTAATTCCATCATAACCTTCCATAATAAAATATATAAATGATCTAAAAAGTTTTTTATCATTTTAAAATGTCTTCGATATTATTTGTTTTTTTGACTGAAACTAGTATAAATCAGTGTATAATATATATTATGATTTTTTGAAAGAAACTTGCATTTCGAAAAGTTTCATAGAATCTAATTTTCAGATGATTTTTCGCATGGACTGCCATCATAACCTTCCCTCATTACATATATAAAGGATTTAAAAAGTTTTGTATCGTTTCGAACATTCCTCGATATAATTTGATTTTTTGACCGAAACAAGTTTAAACTAGTGTATAATATATTATGAAATTTTTGACCGAAACTTGCATTTCTAAAAGTTTCGTAGAATCTAATTTTCAGATGATTTTTTTCATGGACTTCCATCATAACCTTCCCTAATAAAATATATAAATGTTCTAAAAAGTTCTATATTATTTCAAATTGTCCTCGATATTATTTGATTTTTTGACTGAAACTAGTATAAACTAATGTATAATATATTATGATTTTTTGACCGAAACTTGCCTTTCAAAAAGTTTCATATAATATAATTTTCAGATGATTTTTTGCAAGGACTTCCATCATCACTTTCCTTCATAAAATATATAAATTATCTAAGAAGTTTCGTATCATTTCAAACTATACTAGATTTAATTTGATTTTTTTGACCAAAACTAGTATAAACTAGTGTATAATATATTATGATTTTTTGACCGAAACTTGCATTTCGTAAACATACGTAGAATCTAATTTTCAGAGGATTTTTTGCATGGACTTCCATCATAACTTTCCTTCATAAAATATATAAATTATCTAAGAAGTTTCGTATCATTTCAAACTATCCTCGATTTAATTTGATTTTTTTGACCAAAACTAGTATAAACTAGTGTATAATATATTTTGATTTTTTGACCGAAACTTGCATTTCTAAAAGTTTCGTAGAATCTAATTTTCAGATGATTTTTTGCAAGGACTTTCATCATAACCTTCCATGATAAAATATATAAATGATCTAAAAAGTTTTATATCATTTCAAAATGTCTTCGATATTATTTGATTTTTTGACTAAAACTAGTATAAACTAGTGTATAATATATTATGATTTTTTGACCGAAACTTGCATTTCGAAAAGTTTCATAGAATCTATTTTTAAGATGATTTTTCGCATGGACTACCGGTATAACCTTCCCTCGTAACATATATAAAGAATTTTAAAAAACTTGTATGTTTCGAACAGTCCTTGATTTAATTTGATTTTTTCACCCAAACTAGTATAAACTAGTGTATAATATATTATGATTTTTTGACTGAAACTTGCATTTCGAAAGGTTTCGCAGAATCTAATTTTCAGATGATTTTTTGCATGAACTTCCATCATAACCTTCCTTCATAAAATATATAAATAATCTAAGAAGTTTCGTATCATTTCAAACATTCCTCGATATAATTTGATTTTTTGACTGAAACAAGTATAAACTAGTGTATAATATATTATGATATTTTGACAAAAACATGCATTTCTAAAAGTTTCGTAGAATCTAATTTTCATATGATTTTTTTGCATGAACTTCCATCATAACCTTCCCTAATAAAATATATAAATGATCTAAAAAGTTCTATATCATTTCAAATTGTCCTCGATATTATTTGAGTTTTTGACTGAAACTAGTATAAACTAGTGTATAATATATTATGATTTTTTGACCGAAACTTGCATTTCGAAAAATTTCATAGAATCTAATTTTCAGATGATTTTTTGCAAGGACTTCCATCATAACTTTCCTTCATAAAATATATAAATTATCTAAGAAGTTTCGTATCATTTCAAACTATCCTCGATTTAATTTGATTTTTTGACCAAAACTAGTATAAACTAGTGTATAATATATTATGATATTTTGACCGAAACTTGAATTTCGAAAAGTTATGTAGAATCTAATTTTCAGATAATGTTTTGCATGAATTTCCATCATAACCTTCCCTCGTAACTTATATAAAGGATTTAAAAAGTTTTTTTATCATTTCAAACAGTCATCGATTTAAATTGATTTTTTGACCAAAACTAGTATAAACTAGTGTATAATATATTATGATTTTTTGACCGAAACTTGCATTTCGAAAAGTTTCGTAGAATCTAATTTTCAGATGATTTTTTGTATGGATTTCCATCATAACCTTCCCTCGTAACTTATAAGAAGGATCTAAGAAGTTTCGTATCTTTTGGAAAAGTCCTCTATTTAATTTTATTTTTTGACCAAAACTAGTATAAACTAGTGTATAATATATTACGATTTTTTGATCGAAACTTGCATTTCTAAATTTTTCGTAGAATCTAATTTTCAGATGATTTTTTGCATCTAATTCCATCATAACCTTCCATAATAAAATATATAAATGATCTAAAAAGTTTTTTATCATTTTAAAATATCTTCGATATTTTTTGTTTTTTTGACTGAAACTAGTATAAATCAGTGTATAATATATATTATGATTTTTTGACAGAAACTTGCATTTCGAAAAGTTTCATAGAATCTAATTTTCAGATGATTTTTCGCATGGACTGCCATCATAACCTTCCCTCATTACATATATAAAGGATTTAAAAAGTTTTGTATCGTTTCAAACATTCCTCGATATAATTTGATTTTTTGACCGAAACAAGTTTAAACTAGTGTATAATATATTATGAAATTTTTGACCGAAACTTGCATTTCTAAAAGTTTCGTAGAATCTAATTTTCAGATGATTTTTTGCATGGACTTCCATCATAACCTTCCCTAATAAAATATATAAATGTTCTAAAAAGTTCTATATTATTTCAAATTGTCCTCAATATTATTTGATTATTTGACTGAAACTAGTATAAACTAGTGTATAATATATTATGATTTTTTGACCGAAACTTGCCTTTCAAAAAGTTTCATATAATATAATTTTCAGATGATTTTTTGCAAGGACTTCCATCATCACTTTCCTTCATAAAATATATAAATTATCTAAGAAGTTTCGTATCATTTCAAACTATACTAGATTTAATTTGATTTTTTTGACCAAAACTAGTATAAACTAGTGTATAATATATTATGATTTTTTGACCGAAACTTGCATTTCGTAAACATACGTAGAATCTAATTTTCAGAGGATTTTTTTCATGGACTTCCATCATAACTTTCCTTCATAAAATATATAAATTATCTAAGAAGTTTCGTATCATTTCAAACTATCCTCGATTTAATTTGATTTTTTTGACCAAAACTAGTATAAACTAGTGTATAATATATTTTGATTTTTTGACCGAAACATGCATTTCTAAAAGTTTCGTAGAATCTAATTTTTAGATGATTTTTTGCAAGGACTTTCATCATAACCTTCCATGATAAAATATATAAATGATCTAAAAAGTTTTATATCATTTCAAAATGTCTTCGATATTATTTGATTTTTTGACTAAAACTAGTATAAACTAGTGTATAATATATTATGATTTTTTAACCGAAACTTGCATTTCGAAAAGTTTCATAGAATCTATTTTTAAGATGATTTTTCGCATGGACTACCAGTATAACCTTCCCTCGTAACATATATAAAGAATTTTAAAAAACTTGTATGTTTCGAACAGTCGTTGATTTAATTTGATTTTTTCACCCAAACTAGTATAAACTAGTGTATAATATATTATGATTTTTTGACTGAAACTTGCATTTCGAAAGGTTTCGCAGAATCTAATTTTCAGATGATTTTTTGCATGAACTTCCATCATAACCTTCCTTCATAAAATATATAAATAATCTAAGAAGTTTCGTATCATTTCAAACATTCCTCGATATAATTTGATTTTTTGACTGAAACAAGTATAAACTAGTGTATAATATATTATGATATTTTGACAAAAACATGCATTTCTAAAAGTTTCGTAGAATCTAATTTTCATATGATTTTTTTGCATGAGCTTCCATCATAACCTTCCCTAATAAAATATATAAATGATCTAAAAAGTTTTTTATCATTTTAAAATGTCTTCGATATTATTTGTTTTTTTGACTGAAACTAGTATAAATCAGTGTATAATATATATTATGATTTTTTGAAAGAAACTTGCATTTCGAAAAGTTTCATAGAATCTAATTTTCAGATGATTTTTCGCATGGACTGCCATCATAACCTTCCCTCATTACATATATAAAGGATTTAAAAAGTTTTGTATCGTTTCGAACATTCCTCGATATAATTTGATTTTTTGACCGAAACAAGTTTAAACTAGTGTATAATATATTATGAAATTTTTGACCGAAACTTGCATTTCTAAAAGTTTCGTAGAATCTAATTTTCAGATGATTTTTTTCATGGACTTCCATCATAACCTTCCCTAATAAAATATATAAATGTTCTAAAAAGTTCTATATTATTTCAAATTGTCCTCGATATTATTTGATTTTTTGACTGAAACTAGTATAAACTAATGTATAATATATTATGATTTTTTGACCGAAACTTGCCTTTCAAAAAGTTTCATATAATATAATTTTCAGATGATTTTTTGCAAGGACTTCCATCATCACTTTCCTTCATAAAATATATAAATTATCTAAGAAGTTTCGTATCATTTCAAACTATACTAGATTTAATTTGATTTTTTTGACCAAAACTAGTATAAACTAGTGTATAATATATTATGATTTTTTGACCGAAACTTGCATTTCGTAAACATACGTAGAATCTAATTTTCAGAGGATTTTTTGCATGGACTTCCATCATAACTTTCCTTCATAAAATATATAAATTATCTAAGAAGTTTCGTATCATTTCAAACTATCCTCGATTTAATTTGATTTTTTTGACCAAAACTAGTATAAACTAGTGTATAATATATTTTGATTTTTTGACCGAAACTTGCATTTCTAAAAGTTTCGTAGAATCTAATTTTCAGATGATTTTTTGCAAGGACTTTCATCATAACCTTCCATGATAAAATATATAAATGATCTAAAAAGTTTTATATCATTTCAAAATGTCTTCGATATTATTTGATTTTTTGACTAAAACTAGTATAAACTAGTGTATAATATATTATGATTTTTTGACCGAAACTTGCATTTCGAAAAGTTTCATAGAATCTATTTTTAAGATGATTTTTCGCATGGACTACCGGTATAACCTTCCCTCGTAACATATATAAAGAATTTTAAAAAACTTGTATGTTTCGAACAGTCCTTGATTTAATTTGATTTTTTCACCCAAACTAGTATAAACTAGTGTATAATATATTATGATTTTTTGACTGAAACTTGCATTTCGAAAGGTTTCGCAGAATCTAATTTTCAGATGATTTTTTGCATGAACTTCCATCATAACCTTCCTTCATAAAATATATAAATAATCTAAGAAGTTTCGTATCATTTAAAACATTCCTCGATATAATTTGATTTTTTGACTGAAACAAGTATAAACTAGTGTATAATATATTATGATATTTTGACAAAAACATGCATTTCTAAAAGTTTCGTAGAATCTAATTTTCATATGATTTTTTTGCATGAACTTCCATCATAACCTTCCCTAAAAAAATATATAAATGATCTAAAAAGTTCTATATCATTTCAAATTGTCCTCGATATTATTTGAGTTTTTGACTGAAACTAGTATAAACTAGTGTATAATATATTATGATTTTTTGACCGAAACTTGCATTTCGAAAAATTTCATAGAATCTAATTTTCAGATGATTTTTTGCAAGGACTTCCATCATAACTTTCCTTCATAAAATATATAAATTATCTAAGAAGTTTCGTATCATTTCAAACTATCCTCGATTTAATTTGATTTTTTGACCAAAACTAGTATAAACTAGTGTATAATATATTATGATATTTTGACCGAAACTTGAATTTCGAAAAGTTATGTAGAATCTATTTTTCAGATAATGTTTTGCATGAATTTCCATCATAACCTTCCCTCGTAACTTATATAAAGGATTTAAAAAGTTTTGTATCATTTCAAACAGTCATCGATTTAAATTGATTTTTTGACCAAAACTAGTATAAACTAGTGTATAATATATTATGATTTTTTGACCGAAACTTGCATTTCGAAAAGTTTCGTAGAATCTAATTTTCAGATGATTTTTTGTATGGATTTCCATCATAACCTTCCCTCGTAACTTATAAGAAGGATCTAAGAAGTTTCGTATCTTTTGGAAAAGTCCTCTATTTAATTTTATTTTTTGACCAAAACTAGTATAAACTAGTGTATAATATATTACGATTTTTTGATCGAAACTTGCATTTCTAAATTTTTCGTAGAATCTAATTTTCAGATGATTTTTTGCATGTAATTCCATCATAACCTTCCATAATAAAATATATAAATGATCTAAAAAGTTTTTTATCATTTTAAAATGTCTTCGATATTATTTGTTTTTTTGACTGAAACTAGTATAAATCAGTGTATAATATATATTATGATTTTTTGAAAGAAACTTGCATTTCGAAAAGTTTCATAGAATCTAATTTTCAGATGATTTTTCGCATGGACTGCCATCATAACCTTCCCTCATTACATATATAAAGGATTTAAAAAGTTTTGTATCGTTTCGAACATTCCTCGATATAATTTGATTTTTTGACCGAAACAAGTTTAAACTAGTGTATAATATATTATGAAATTTTTGACCGAAACTTGCATTTCTAAAAGTTTCGTAGAATCTAATTTTCAGATGATTTTTTTCATGGACTTCCATCATAACCTTCCCTAATAAAATATATAAATGTTCTAAAAAGTTCTATATTATTTCAAATTGTCCTCGATATTATTTGATTTTTTGACTGAAACTAGTATAAACTAATGTATAATATATTATGATTTTTTGACCGAAACTTGCCTTTCAAAAAGTTTCATATAATATAATTTTCAGATGATTTTTTGCAAGGACTTCCATCATCACTTTCCTTCATAAAATATATAAATTATCTAAGAAGTTTCGTATCATTTCAAACTATACTAGATTTAATTTGATTTTTTTGACCAAAACTAGTATAAACTAGTGTATAATATATTATGATTTTTTGACCGAAACTTGCATTTCGTAAACATACGTAGAATCTAATTTTCAGAGGATTTTTTGCATGGACTTCCATCATAACTTTCCTTCATAAAATATATAAATTATCTAAGAAGTTTCGTATCATTTCAAACTATCCTCGATTTAATTTGATTTTTTTGACCAAAACTAGTATAAACTAGTGTATAATATATTTTGATTTTTTGACCGAAACTTGCATTTCTAAAAGTTTCGTAGAATCTAATTTTCAGATGATTTTTTGCAAGGACTTTCATCATAACCTTCCATGATAAAATATATAAATGATCTAAAAAGTTTTATATCATTTCAAAATGTCTTCGATATTATTTGATTTTTTGACTAAAACTAGTATAAACTAGTGTATAATATATTATGATTTTTTGACCGAAACTTGCATTTCGAAAAGTTTCATAGAATCTATTTTTAAGATGATTTTTCGCATGGACTACCGGTATAACCTTCCCTCGTAACATATATAAAGAATTTTAAAAAACTTGTATGTTTCGAACAGTCCTTGATTTAATTTGATTTTTTCACCCAAACTAGTATAAACTAGTGTATAATATATTATGATTTTTTGACTGAAACTTGCATTTCGAAAGGTTTCGCAGAATCTAATTTTCAGATGATTTTTTGCATGAACTTCCATCATAACCTTCCTTCATAAAATATATAAATAATCTAAGAAGTTTCGTATCATTTCAAACATTCCTCGATATAATTTGATTTTTTGACTGAAACAAGTATAAACTAGTGTATAATATATTATGATATTTTGACAAAAACATGCATTTCTAAAAGTTTCGTAGAATCTAATTTTCATATGATTTTTTTGCATGAACTTCCATCATAACCTTCCCTAATAAAATATATAAATGATCTAAAAAGTTCTATATCATTTCAAATTGTCCTCGATATTATTTGAGTTTTTGACTGAAACTAGTATAAACTAGTGTATAATATATTATGATTTTTTGACCGAAACTTGCATTTCGAAAAATTTCATAGAATCTAATTTTCAGATGATTTTTTGCAAGGACTTCCATCATAACTTTCCTTCATAAAATATATAAATTATCTAAGAAGTTTCGTATCATTTCAAACTATCCTCGATTTAATTTGATTTTTTGACCAAAACTAGTATAAACTAGTGTATAATATATTATGATATTTTGACCGAAACTTGAATTTCGAAAAGTTATGTAGAATCTAATTTTCAGATAATGTTTTGCATGAATTTCCATCATAACCTTCCCTCGTAACTTATATAAAGGATTTAAAAAGTTTTTTTATCATTTCAAACAGTCATCGATTTAAATTGATTTTTTGACCAAAACTAGTATAAACTAGTGTATAATATATTATGATTTTTTGACCGAAACTTGCATTTCGAAAAGTTTCGTAGAATCTAATTTTCAGATGATTTTTTGTATGGATTTCCATCATAACCTTCCCTCGTAACTTATAAGAAGGATCTAAGAAGTTTCGTATCTTTTGGAAAAGTCCTCTATTTAATTTTATTTTTTGACCAAAACTAGTATAAACTAGTGTATAATATATTACGATTTTTTGATCGAAACTTGCATTTCTAAATTTTTCGTAGAATCTAATTTTCAGATGATTTTTTGCATCTAATTCCATCATAACCTTCCATAATAAAATATATAAATGATCTAAAAAGTTTTTTATCATTTTAAAATATCTTCGATATTATTTGTTTTTTTGACTGAAACTAGTATAAATCAGTGTATAATATATATTATGATTTTTTGACAGAAACTTGCATTTCGAAAAGTTTCATAGAATCTAATTTTCAGATGATTTTTCGCATGGACTGCCATCATAACCTTCCCTCATTACATATATAAAGGATTTAAAAAGTTTTGTATCGTTTCAAACATTCCTCGATATAATTTGATTTTTTGACCGAAACAAGTTTAAACTAGTGTATAATATATTATGAAATTTTTGACCGAAACTTGCATTTCTAAAAGTTTCGTAGAATCTAATTTTCAGATGATTTTTTGCATGGACTTCCATCATAACCTTCCCTAATAAAATATATAAATGTTCTAAAAAGTTCTATATTATTTCAAATTGTCCTCAATATTATTTGATTATTTGACTGAAACTAGTATAAACTAGTGTATAATATATTATGATTTTTTGACCGAAACTTGCCTTTCAAAAAGTTTCATATAATATAATTTTCAGATGATTTTTTGCAAGGACTTCCATCATCACTTTCCTTCATAAAATATATAAATTATCTAAGAAGTTTCGTATCATTTCAAACTATACTAGATTTAATTTGATTTTTTTGACCAAAACTAGTATAAACTAGTGTATAATATATTATGATTTTTTGACCGAAACTTGCATTTCGTAAACATACGTAGAATCTAATTTTCAGAGGATTTTTTTCATGGACTTCCATCATAACTTTCCTTCATAAAATATATAAATTATCTAAGAAGTTTCGTATCATTTCAAACTATCCTCGATTTAATTTGATTTTTTTGACCAAAACTAGTATAAACTAGTGTATAATATATTTTGATTTTTTGACCGAAACATGCATTTCTAAAAGTTTCGTAGAATCTAATTTTTAGATGATTTTTTGCAAGGACTTTCATCATAACCTTCCATGATAAAATATATAAATGATCTAAAAAGTTTTATATCATTTCAAAATGTCTTCGATATTATTTGATTTTTTGACTAAAACTAGTATAAACTAGTGTATAATATATTATGATTTTTTAACCGAAACTTGCATTTCGAAAAGTTTCATAGAATCTATTTTTAAGATGATTTTTCGCATGGACTACCAGTATAACCTTCCCTCGTAACATATATAAAGAATTTTAAAAAACTTGTATGTTTCGAACAGTCCTTGATTTAATTTGATTTTTTCACCCAAACTAGTATAAACTAGTGTATAATATATTATGATTTTTTGACTGAAACTTGCATTTCGAAAGGTTTCGCAGAATCTAATTTTCAGATGATTTTTTGCATGAACTTCCATCATAACCTTCCTTCATAAAATATATAAATAATCTAAGAAGTTTCGTATCATTTCAAACATTCCTCGATATAATTTGATTTTTTGACTGAAACAAGTATAAACTAGTGTATAATATATTATGATATTTTGACAAAAACATGCATTTCTAAAAGTTTCGTAGAATCTAATTTTCATATGATTTTTTTGCATGAGCTTCCATCATAACCTTCCCTAATAAAATATATAAATGATCTAAAAAGTTCTATATCATTTCAAATTGTCCTCGATATTATTTGAGTTTTTGACTGAAACTAGTATAAACTAGTGTATAATATATTATGATTTTTTGACCGAAACTTGCATTTCGAAAAATTTCATAGAATCTAATTTTTCAGATGATTTTTTGCAAGGACTTCCATCATAACTTTCCTTCATAAAATATATAAATTATCTAAGAAGTTTCGTATCATTTCAAACTATCCTCGATTTAATTTGATTTTTTGACCAAAACTAGTATAAACTAGTGTATAATATATTATGATTTTTTGACCGAAACTTGAATTTCGAAAAGTTATGTAGAATCTAATTTTCAGATAATGTTTTGCATGAATTTCCATCATAACCTTCCCTCGTAACTTATATAAAGGATTTAAAAAGTTTTGTATCATTTCAAACAGTCATCGATTTAAATTGATTTTTTGACCAAAACTAGTATAAACTAGTGTATAATATATTATGATTTTTTGACCGAAACTTGCATTTCGAAAAGTTTCGTAGAATCTAATTTTCAGATGATTTTTTGTATGGATTTCCATCATAACCTTCCCTCGTAACTTATAAGAAGGATCTAAGAAGTTTCGTATCTTTTGGAAAAGTCCTCTATTTAATTTTATTTTTTGACCAAAACTAGTATAAACTAGTGTATAATATATTACGATTTTTTGATCGAAACTTGCATTTCTAAATTTTTCGTAGAATCTAATTTTCAGATGATTTTTTGCATGTAATTCCATCATAACCTTCCATAATAAAATATATAAATGATCTAAAAAGTTTTTTATCATTTTAAAATGTCTTCGATATTATTTGTTTTTTTGACTGAAACTAGTATAAATCAGTGTATAATATATATTATGATTTTTTGACAGAAACTTGCATTTCGAAAAGTTTCATAGAATCTAATTTTCAGATGATTTTTCGCATGGACTGCCATCATAACCTTCCCTTATTACATATATAAAGGATTTAAAAAGTTTTGTATCGTTTCGAACATTCCTCGATATAATTTGATTTTTTGACCGAAACAAGTTTAAACTAGTGTATAATATATTACGAAATTTTTGACCGAAACTTGCATTTCTAAAAGTTTCGTAGAATCTAATTTTCAGATGATTTTTTGCATGGACTTCCATCATAACCTTCCCTAATAAAATATATAAATGTTCTAAAAAGTTCTATATTATTTCAAATTGTCCTCGATATTATTTGATTTTTTGACTGAAACTAGTATAAACTAGTGTATAATATATTATGATTTTTTGACCGAAACTTGCCTTTCAAAAAGTTTCATATAATATAATTTTCAGATGATTTTTTGCAAGGACTTCCATCATCATTTTCCTTCATAAAATATATAAATTATCTAAGAAGTTTCGTATCATTTCAAACTATACTAGATTTAATTTGATTTTTTTGACCAAAACTAGTATAAACTAGTGTATAATATATTATGATTTTTTGACCGAAACTTGCATTTCGTAAACATACGTAGAATCTAATTTTCAGAGGATTTTTTGCATGGACTTCCATCATAACTTTCCTTCATAAAATATATAAATTATCTAAGAAGTTTCGTATCATTTCAAACTATCCTCGATTTAATTTGATTTTTTTGACCAAAACTAGTATAAACTAGTGTATAATATATTTTGATTTTTTGACCGAAACTTGCATTTCTAAAAGTTTCGTAGAATCTAATTTTCAGATGATTTTTTGCAAGGACTTTCATCATAACCTTCCATGATAAAATATATAAATGATCTAAAAAGTTTTATATCATTTCAAAATGTCTTCGATATTATTTGATTTTTTGACTAAAACTAGTATAAACTAGTGTATAATATATTGTGATTTTTTGACCGAAACATGCATTTCGAAAAGTTTCATAGAATCTATTTTTAAGATGATTTTTCGCATGGACTACCAGTATAACCTTCCCTCGTAACATATATAAAGAATTTTAAAAAACTTGTATGTTTCGAACAGTCCTTGATTTAATTTGATTTTTTCACCCAAACTAGTATAAACTAGTGTATAATATATTATGATTTTTTGACTGAAACTTGCATTTCGAAAGGTTTCGTAGAATCTAATTTTCAGATGATTTTTTGCATGAACTTCCATCATAACCTTCCTTCATAAAATATATAAATAATCTAAGAAGTTTCGTATCATTTCAAACATTCCTCGATATAATTTGATTTTTTGACTGAAACAAGTATAAACTAGTGTATAATATATTATGATATTTTGACAAAAACATGCATTTCTAAAAGTTTCGTAGAATCTAATTTTCATATGATTTTTTGCATGAACTTCCATCATAACCTTCCCTAATAAAATATATAAATGATCTAAAAAGTTCTATATCATTTCGAATTGTCCTCGATATTATTTGAGTTTTTGACTGAAACTAGTATAAACTAGTGTATAATATATTATGATTTTTTGACCGAAACTTGCATTTCGAAAAATTTCATAGAATCTAATTTTCAGATGATTTTTTGCAAGGACTTCCATCATAACTTTCCTTCATAAAATATATAAATTATCTAAGAAGTTTCGTATCATTTCAAACTATCCTCGATTTAATTTGATTTTTTGACCAAAACTAGTATAAACTAGTGTATAATATATTATGATTTTTTGACCGAAACTTGAATTTCGAAAAGTTATGTAGAATCTAATTTTCAGATAATGTTTTGCATGAATTTCCATCATAACCTTCCCTCGTAACTTATATAAAGGATTTAAAAAGTTTTGTATCATTTCAAACAGTCATCGATTTAAATTGATTTTTTGACCAAAACTAGTATAAATTAGTGTATAATATATTATGATTTTTTGACCGAAACTTGCATTTCGAAAAGTTTCGTAGAATCTAATTTTCAGATGATTTTTTGCATGGGCTTCCATCATAACCTTCCCTAATAAAATATATAAATGTTCTAAAAAGTTCTATATCATTTCAAATTGTCCTCGATATTATTTGATTTTTTGACTGAAAATAGTATAAACTAGTGTATAATATATTATGATTTTTTGACCGAAACTTGCCTTTCAAAAAGTTTCATATAATATAATTTTCAGATGATTTTTTGCAAGGACTTCCATCATCACTTTCCTTCATAAAATATATAAATTATCTAAGAAGTTTCGTATCATTTCAAACTATACTTGATTTAATTTGATTTTTTTGACCAAAACTAGTATAAACTAGTGTATAATATATTTTGATTTTTTGACCGAAACTTGCATTTCGTAAACATACGTAGAATCTAATTTTCAGAGGATTTTTTGCATGGACTTCCATCATAACTTTCCTTCATAAAATATATAAATTATCTAAGAAGTTTCGTATCATTTCAAACTATCCTCGATTTAATTTGATTTTTTTGACCAAAACTAGTATAAACTAGTGTATAATATATTTTGATTTTTTGACCGAAACATGCATTTCTAAAAGTTTCGTAGAATCTAATTTTCAGATGATTTTTTGCAAGGACTTTCATCATAACCTTCCATGATAAAATA
This sequence comes from Lathyrus aphaca, assembly GCA_963966055.1. NCBI lineage: Eukaryota > Viridiplantae > Streptophyta > Magnoliopsida > Fabales > Fabaceae > Lathyrus > Lathyrus aphaca. Next base: position 37,448,436 of record OZ014522.1, on the reverse strand, counting down.
TATAAATGATCTAAAAAGTTCTATATCATTTCAAAATGTCTTCGATATTATTTGATTTTTTGACTAAAACTAGTATAAACTAGTGTATAATATATTATGATTTTTTGACAGAAACTTGCATTTCGAAAAGTTTCATAGAATCTATTTTTAGGATGATTTTTCGCATGGACTACCAGTATAACCTTCCCTCGTAACATATATAAAGAATTTTAAAAAACTTGTATGTTTCGAACAGTCCTTGATTTAATTTGATTTTTTCACCCAAACTAGTATAAACTAGTGTATAATATATTATGATTTTTTGACTGAAACTTGCATTTCGAAAGGTTTCGTAGAATCTAATTTTCAGATGATTTTTTGCATGAACTTCCATCATAACCTTCCTTCATAAAATATATAAATAATCTAAGAAGTTTCGTATCATTTCAAACATTCCTCGATATAATTTGATTTTTTGACTGAAACAAGTATAAACTAGTGTATAATATATTATGATATTTTGACAAAAACATGCATTTCTAAAAGTTTCGTAGAATCTAATTTTCATATGATTTTTTGCATGAACTTCCATCATAACCTTCCCTAATAAAATATATAAAAGATCTAAAAAGTTCTATATCATTTCAAATTGTCCTCGATATTATTTGAGTTTTTGACTGAAACTAGTATAAACTAGTGTATAATATATTATGATTTTTTGACCGAAACTTGCATTTCGAAAAATTTCATAGAATCTAATTTTCAGATGATTTTTTGCAAGGACTTCCATCATAACTTTCCTTCATAAAATATATAAATTATCTAAGAAGTTTCGTATCATTTCAAACTATCCTCGATTTAATTTGATTTTTTGACCAAAACTAGTATAAACTAGTGTATAATATATTATGATTTTTTGACCGAAACTTGAATTTCGAAAAGTTATGTAGAATCTAATTTTCAGATAATGTTTTGCATGAATTTCCATCATAACCTTCCCTCGTAACTTATATAAAGGATTTAAAAAGTTTTGTATCATTTCAAACAGTCATCGATTTAAATTGATTTTTTGACCAAAACTAGTATAAATTAGTGTATAATATATTATGATTTTTTGACCGAAACTTGCATTTCGAAAAGTTTCGTAGAATCTAATTTTCAGATGATTTTTTGCATGGGCTTCCATCATAACCTTCCCTAATAAAATATATAAATGTTCTAAAAAGTTCTATATCATTTCAAATTGTCCTCGATATTATTTGATTTTTTGACTGAAAATAGTATAAACTAGTGTATAATATATTATGATTTTTTGACCGAAACTTGCCTTTCAAAAAGTTTCATATAATATAATTTTCAGATGATTTTTTGCAAGGACTTCCATCATCACTTTCCTTCATAAAATATATAAATTATCTAAGAAGTTTCGTATCATTTCAAACTATACTTGATTTAATTTGATTTTTTTGACCAAAACTAGTATAAACTAGTGTATAATATATTTTGATTTTTTGACCGAAACTTGCATTTCGTAAACATACGTAGAATCTAATTTTCAGAGGATTTTTTGCATGGACTTCCATCATAACTTTCCTTCATAAAATATATAAATTATCTAAGAAGTTTCGTATCATTTCAAACTATCCTCGATTTAATTTGATTTTTTTGACCAAAACTAGTATAAACTAGTGTATAATATATTTTGATTTTTTGACCGAAACATGCATTTCTAAAAGTTTCGTAGAATCTAATTTTCAGATGATTTTTTGCAAGGACTTTCATCATAACCTTCCATGATAAAATATATAAATGATCTAAAAAGTTCTATATAATTTCAAAATGTCTTCGATATTATTTGATTTTTTGACTAAAACTAGTATAAACTAGTGTATAATATATTATGATTTTTTGACAGAAACTTGCATTTCGAAAAGTTTCATAGAATCTATTTTTAAGATGATTTTTCGCATGGACTACCAGTATAACCTTCCCTCGTAACATATATAAAGAATTTTAAAAAACTTGTATGTTTCGAACAGTCCTTGATTTAATTTGATTTTTTCACCCAAACTAGTATAAACTAGTGTATAATATATTATGATTTTTTGACTGAAACTTGCATTTCGAAAGGTTTCGTAGAATCTAATTTTCAGATGATTTTTTGCATGAACTTCCATCATAACCTTCCTTCATAAAATATATAAATAATCTAAGAAGTTTCGTATCATTTCAAACATTCCTCGATATAATTTGATTTTTTGACTGAAACAAGTATAAACTAGTGTATAATATATTATGATATTTTGACAAAAACATGCATTTCTAAAAGTTTCGTAGAATCTAATTTTCATATGATTTTTTGCATGAACTTCCATCATAACCTTCCCTAATAAAATATATAAATGATCTAAAAAGTTCTATATCATTTCAAATTGTCCTCGATATTATTTGAGTTTTTGACTGAAACTAGTATAAACTAGTGTATAATATATTATGATTTTTTGACCGAAACTTGCATTTCGAAAAATTTCATAGAATCTAATTTTCAGATGATTTTTTGCAAGGACTTCCATCATAACTTTCCTTCATAAAATATATAAATTATCTAAGAAGTTTCGTATCATTTCAAACTATCCTCGATTTAATTTGATTTTTTGACCAAAACTAGTATAAACTAGTGTATAATATATTATGATTTTTTGACCGAAACTTGAATTTCGAAAAGTTATGTAGAATCTAATTTTCAGATAATGTTTTGCATGAATTTCCATCATAACCTTCCCTCGTAACTTATATAAAGGATTTAAAAAGTTTTGTATCATTTCAAACAGTCATCGATTTAAATTGATTTTTTGACCAAAACTAGTATAAATTAGTGTATAATATATTATGATTTTTTGACCGAAACTTGCATTTCGAAAAGTTTCGTAGAATCTAATTTTCAGATGATTTTTTGCATGGGCTTCCATCATAACCTTCCCTAATAAAATATATAAATGTTCTAAAAAGTTCTATATCATTTCAAATTGTCCTCGATATTATTTGATTTTTTGACTGAAAATAGTATAAACTAGTGTATAATATATTATGATTTTTTGACCGAAACTTGCCTTTCAAAAAGTTTCATATAATATAATTTTCAGATGATTTTTTGCAAGGACTTCCATCATCACTTTCCTTCATAAAATATATAAATTATCTAAGAAGTTTCGTATCATTTCAAACTATACTTGATTTAATTTGATTTTTTTGACCAAAACTAGTATAAACTAGTGTATAATATATTTTGATTTTTTGACCGAAACTTGCATTTCGTAAACATACGTAGAATCTAATTTTCAGAGGATTTTTTGCATGGACTTCCATCATAACTTTCCTTCATAAAATATATAAATTATCTAAGAAGTTTCGTATCATTTCAAACTATCCTCGATTTAATTTGATTTTTTTGACCAAAACTAGTATAAACTAGTGTATAATATATTTTGATTTTTTGACCGAAACATGCATTTCTAAAAGTTTCGTAGAATCTAATTTTCAGATGATTTTTTGCAAGGACTTTCATCATAACCTTCCATGATAAAATATATAAATGATCTAAAAAGTTCTATATAATTTCAAAATGTCTTCGATATTATTTGATTTTTTGACTAAAACTAGTATAAACTAGTGTATAATATATTATGATTTTTTGACAGAAACTTGCATTTCGAAAAGTTTCATAGAATCTATTTTTAAGATGATTTTTCGCATGGACTACCAGTATAACCTTCCCTCGTAACATATATAAAGAATTTTAAAAAACTTGTATGTTTCGAACAGTCCTTGATTTAATTTGATTTTTTCACCCAAACTAGTATAAACTAGTGTATAATATATTATGATTTTTTGACTGAAACTTGCATTTCGAAAGGTTTCGTAGAATCTAACTTTCAGATGATTTTTTGCATGAACTTCCATCATAACCTTCCTTCATAAAATATATAAATAATCTAAGAAGTTTCGTATCATTTCAAACATTCCTCGATATAATTTGATTTTTTGACTGAAACAAGTATAAACTAGTGTATAATATATTATGATATTTTGACAAAAACATGCATTTCTAAAAGTTTCGTAGAATCTAATTTTCATATGATTTTTTTGCATGAACTTCCATCATAACCTTCCCTAATAAAATATATAAATGATCTAAAAAGTTCTATATCATTTCAAATTGTCCTCGATATTATTTGAGTTTTTGACTGAAACTAGTATAAACTAGTGTATAATATATTATGATTTTTTGACCGAAACTTGCATTTCGAAAAATTTCATAGAATCTAATTTTCAGATGATTTTTTGCAAGGACTTCCATCATAACTTTCCTTCATAAAATATATAAATTATCTAAGAAGTTTCGTATCATTTCAAACTATCCTCGATTTAATTTGATTTTTTGACCAAAACTAGTATAAACTAGTGTATAATATATTATGATTTTTTGACCGAAACTTGAATTTCGAAAAGTTATGTAGAATCTAATTTTCAGATAATGTTTTGCATGAATTTCCATCATAACCTTCCCTCGTAACTTATATAAAGGATTTAAAAAGTTTTGTATCATTTCAAACAGTCATCGATTTAAATTGATTTTTTGACCAAAACTAGTATAAATTAGTGTATAATATATTATGATTTTTTGACCGAAACTTGCATTTCGAAAAGTTTCATAGAATCTAATTTTCAGATGATTTTTTGCATGGACTTCCATCATAACCTTCCCTAATAAAATATATAAATGTTCTAAAAAGTTCTATATCATTTCAAATTGTCCTCGATATTATTTGATTTTTTGACTGAAACTAGTATAAACTAGTGTATAATATATTATGATTTTTTGACCGAAACTTGCCTTTCAAAAAGTTTCATATAATATAATTTTCAGATGATTTTTTGCAAGGACTTCCATCATCACTTTCCTTCATAAAATATATAAATTATCTAAGAAGTTTCGTATCATTTCAAACTATACTTGATTTAATTTGATTTTTTTGACCAAAACTAGTATAAACTAGTGTATAATATATTATGATTCTTTGACCGAAACTTGCATTTCGTAAACATACGTAGAATCTAATTTTCAGAGGATTTTTTGCATGGACTTCCATCATAACTTTCCTTCATAAAATATATAAATTATCTAAGAAGTTCCGTATCATTTCAAACTATCCTCGATTTAATTTGATTTTTTTGACCAAAACTAGTATAAACTAGTGTATAATATATTTTGATTTTTTGACCGAAACTTGCATTTCTAAAAGTTTCGTAGAATCTAATTTTCAGATGATTTTTTGCAAGGACTTACATCATAACCTTCCATGATAAAATATATAAATGATCTAAAAAGTTTTATATCATTTCAAAATGTCTTCGATATTATTTGATTTTTTGACTAAAACTAGTATAAACTAGTGTATAATATATTATGATTTTTTGACCGAAACTTGCATTTCGAAAAGTTTCATAGAATCTATTTTTAAGATGATTTTTCGCATGGACTACCAGTATAACCTTCCCTCGTAACATATATAAAGAATTTTAAAAAACTTGTATGTTTCGAACAGTCCTTGATTTAATTTGATTTTTTCACCCTAACTAGTATAAACTAGTGTATAATATATTATGATTTTTTGACTGAAACTTGCATTTCGAAAGGTTTCGTAGAATCTAATTTTCAGATGATTTTTTGCATGAACTTCCATCATAACCTTCCTTCATAAAATATATAAATAATCTAAGAATTTTCGTATCATTTCAAACATTCCTCGATATAATTTGATTTTTTGACTGAAACAAGTATAAACTAGTGTATAATATATTATGATATTTTGACAAAAACATGCATTTCTAAAAGTTTCGTAGAATCTAATTTTCATATGATTTTTTTGCATGAACTTCCATCATAACCTTCCCTAATAAAATATATAAATGATCTAAAAAGTTCTATATCATTTCAAATTGTCCTCGATATTATTTGAGTTTTTGACTGAAACTAGTATAAACTAGTGTATAATATATTATGATTTTTTGACCGAAACTTGCATTTCGAAAAATTTCATAGAATCTAATTTTCAGATGATTTTTTGCAAGGACTTCCATCATAACTTTCCTTCATAAAATATATAAATTATCTAAGAAGTTTCGTATCATTTCAAACTATCCTCGATTTAATTTGATTTTTTGACCAAAACTAGTATAAACTAGTGTATAATATATTATGATTTTTTGACCGAAACTTGAATTTCGAAAAGTTATGTAGAATCTAATTTTCAGATAATGTTTTGCATGAATTTCCATCATAACCTTCCCTCGTAACTTATATAAAGGATTTACAAAGTTTTGTATCATTTCAAACAGTCATCGATTTAAATTGATTTTTTGACCAAAACTAGTATAAACTAGTGTATAATATATTATGATTTTTTGACCGAAACTTGCATTTCGAAAAGTTTCGTAGAATCTAATTTTCAGATGATTTTTTGCATGGACTTCCATCATAACCTTCCCTAATAAAATATATAAATGTTCTAAAAAGTTCTATATCATTTCAAATTGTCCTCGATATTATTTGATTTTTTGACTGAAACTAGTATAAACTAGTGTATAATATATTATGATTTTTTGACCGAAACTTGCCTTTCAAAAAGTTTCATATAATATAATTTTCAGATGATTTTTTGCAAGGACTTCCATCATCACTTTCCTTCATAAAATATATAAATTATCTAAGAAGTTTCGTATCATTTCAAACTATACTTGATTTAATTTGATTTTTTTGACCAAAACTAGTATAAACTAGTGTATAATATATTATGATTTTTTGACCGAAACTTGCATTTCGTAAACATACGTAGAATCTAATTTTCAGAGGATTTTTTGCATGGACTTCCATCATAACTTTCCTTCATAAAATATATAAATTATCTAAGAAGTTTCGTATCATTTCAAACTATCCTCGATTTAATTTGATTTTTTTGACCAAAACTAGTATAAACTAGTGTATAATATATTTTGATTTTTTGACCGAAACTTGCATTTCTAAAAGTTTCGTAGAATCTAATTTTCAGATGATTTTTTGCAAGGACTTTCATCATAACCTTCCATGATAAAATATATAAATGATCTAAAAAGTTTTATATCATTTCAAAATGTCTTCGATATTATTTGATTTTTTGACTAAAACTAGTATAAACTAGTGTATAATATATTATGATTTTTTGACCGAAACTTGCATTTCGAAAAGTTTCATAGAATCTATTTTTAAGATGATTTTTCGCATGGACTACCAGTATAACCTTCCCTCGTAACATATATAAAGAATTTTAAAAAACTTGTATGTTTCGAACAGTCCTTGATTTAATTTGATTTTTTCACCCAAACTAGTATAAACTAGTGTATAATATATTATGATTTTTTGACTGAAACTTGCATTTCGAAAGGTTTCGTAGAATCTAATTTTCAGATGATTTTTTGCATGAACTTCCATCATAACCTTCCTTCATAAAATATATAAATAATCTAAGAAGTTTCGTATCATTTCAAACATTCCTCGATATAATTTGATTTTTTGACTGAAACAAGTATAAACTAGTGTATAATATATTATGATATTTTGACAAAAACATGCATTTCTAAAAGTTTCGTAGAATCTAATTTTCATATGATTTTTTTGCATGAACTTCCATCATAACCTTCCCTAATAAAATATATAAATGATCTAAAAAGTTCTATATCATTTCAAATTGTCCTCGATATTATTTGAGTTTTTGACTGAAACTAGTATAAACTAGTGTATAATATATTATGATTTTTTGACCGAAACTTGCATTTCGAAAAATTTCATAGAATCTAATTTTCAGATGATTTTTTGCAAGGACTTCCATCATAACTTTCCTTCATAAAATATATAAATTATCTAAGAAGTTTCGTATCATTTCAAACTATCCTCGATTTAATTTGATTTTTTGACCAAAACTAGTATAAACTAGTGTATAATATATTATGATTTTTTGACTGAAACTTGAATTTCGAAAAGTTATGTAGAATCTAATTTTCAGATAATGTTTGGCATGAATTTCCATCATAACCTTCCCTCGTAACTTATATAAAGGATTTAAAAAGTTTTGTATCATTTCAAACAGTCATCGATTTAAATTGATTTTTTTACCAAAACTAGTATAAACTAGTGTATAATATATTATGATTTTTTGACCGAAACTTGCATTTCGAAAAGTTTCGTAGAATCTAATTTTCAGATGATTTTTTGCATGGACTTCCATCATAACCTTCCCTAATAAAATATATAAATGTTCTAAAAAGTTCTATATCATTTCAAAATGTCTTCGATATTATTTGATTTTTTGACTAAAACTAGTATAAACTAGTGTATAATATATTATGATTTTTTGACCGAAACTTGCATTTCGAAAAGTTTCATAGAATCTATTTTTAAGATGATTTTTCGCATGGACTACCAGTATAACCTTCCCTCGTAACATATATAAAGAATTTTAAAAAACTTGTATGTTTCGAACAGTCCTTGATTTAATTTGATTTTTTCACCCTAACTAGTATAAACTAGTGTATAATATATTATGATTTTTTGACTGAAACTTGCATTTCGAAAGGTTTCGTAGAATCTAATTTTCAGATGATTTTTTGCATGAACTTCCATCATAACCTTCCTTCATAAAATATATAAATAATCTAAGAATTTTCGTATCATTTCAAACATTCCTCGATATAATTTGATTTTTTGACTGAAACAAGTATAAACTAGTGTATAATATATTATGATATTTTGACAAAAACATGCATTTCTAAAAGTTTCGTAGAATCTAATTTTCATATGATTTTTTTGCATGAACTTCCATCATAACCTTCCCTAATAAAATATATAAATGATCTAAAAAGTTCTATATCATTTCAAATTGTCCTCGATATTATTTGAGTTTTTGACTGAAACTAGTATAAACTAGTGTATAATATATTATGATTTTTTGACCGAAACTTGCATTTCGAAAAATTTCATAGAATCTAATTTTCAGATGATTTTTTGCAAGGACTTCCATCATAACTTTCCTTCATAAAATATATAAATTATCTAAGAAGTTTCGTATCATTTCAAACTATCCTCGATTTAATTTGATTTTTTGACCAAAACTAGTATAAACTAGTGTATAATATATTATGATTTTTTGACCGAAACTTGAATTTCGAAAAGTTATGTAGAATCTAATTTTCAGATAATGTTTTGCATGAATTTCCATCATAACCTTCCCTCGTAACTTATATAAAGGATTTACAAAGTTTTGTATCATTTCAAACAGTCATCGATTTAAATTGATTTTTTGACCAAAACTAGTATAAACTAGTGTATAATATATTATGATTTTTTGACCGAAACTTGCATTTCGAAAAGTTTCGTAGAATCTAATTTTCAGATGATTTTTTGCATGGACTTCCATCATAACCTTCCCTAATAAAATATATAAATGTTCTAAAAAGTTCTATATCATTTCAAATTGTCCTCGATATTATTTGATTTTTTGACTGAAACTAGTATAAACTAGTGTATAATATATTATGATTTTTTGACCGAAACTTGCCTTTCAAAAAGTTTCATATAATATAATTTTCAGATGATTTTTTGCAAGGACTTCCATCATCACTTTCCTTCATAAAATATATAAATTATCTAAGAAGTTTCGTATCATTTCAAACTATACTTGATTTAATTTGATTTTTTTGACCAAAACTAGTATAAACTAGTGTATAATATATTATGATTTTTTGACCGAAACTTGCATTTCGTAAACATACGTAGAATCTAATTTTCAGAGGATTTTTTGCATGGACTTCCATCATAACTTTCCTTCATAAAATATATAAATTATCTAAGAAGTTTCGTATCATTTCAAACTATCCTCGATTTAATTTGATTTTTTTGACCAAAACTAGTATAAACTAGTGTATAATATATTTTGATTTTTTGACCGAAACTTGCATTTCTAAAAGTTTCGTAGAATCTAATTTTCAGATGATTTTTTGCAAGGACTTTCATCATAACCTTCCATGATAAAATATATAAATGATCTAAAAAGTTTTATATCATTTCAAAATGTCTTCGATATTATTTGATTTTTTGACTAAAACTAGTATAAACTAGTGTATAATATATTATGATTTTTTGACCGAAACTTGCATTTCGAAAAGTTTCATAGAATCTATTTTTAAGATGATTTTTCGCATGGACTACCAGTATAACCTTCCCTCGTAACATATATAAAGAATTTTAAAAAACTTGTATGTTTCGAACAGTCCTTGATTTAATTTGATTTTTTCACCCAAACTAGTATAAACTAGTGTATAATATATTATGATTTTTTGACTGAAACTTGCATTTCGAAAGGTTTCGTAGAATCTAATTTTCAGATGATTTTTTGCATGAACTTCCATCATAACCTTCCTTCATAAAATATATAAATAATCTAAGAAGTTTCGTATCATTTCAAACATTCCTCGATATAATTTGATTTTTTGACTGAAACAAGTATAAACTAGTGTATAATATATTATGATATTTTGACAAAAACATGCATTTCTAAAAGTTTCGTAGAATCTAATTTTCATATGATTTTTTTGCATGAACTTCCATCATAACCTTCCCTAATAAAATATATAAATGATCTAAAAAGTTCTATATCATTTCAAATTGTCCTCGATATTATTTGAGTTTTTGACTGAAACTAGTATAAACTAGTGTATAATATATTATGATTTTTTGACCGAAACTTGCATTTCGAAAAATTTCATAGAATCTAATTTTCAGATGATTTTTTGCAAGGACTTCCATCATAACTTTCCTTCATAAAATATATAAATTATCTAAGAAGTTTCGTATCATTTCAAACTATCCTCGATTTAATTTGATTTTTTGACCAAAACTAGTATAAACTAGTGTATAATATATTATGATTTTTTGACTGAAACTTGAATTTCGAAAAGTTATGTAGAATCTAATTTTCAGATAATGTTTGGCATGAATTTCCATCATAACCTTCCCTCGTAACTTATATAAAGGATTTAAAAAGTTTTGTATCATTTCAAACAGTCATCGATTTAAATTGATTTTTTTACCAAAACTAGTATAAACTAGTGTATAATATATTATGATTTTTTGACCGAAACTTGCATTTCGAAAAGTTTCGTAGAATCTAATTTTCAGATGATTTTTTGCATGGACTTCCATCATAACCTTCCCTAATAAAATATATAAATGTTCTAAAAAGTTCTATATCATTTCAAATTGTCCTCGATATTATTTGATTTTTTGACTCAAACTAGTATAAACTAGTGTATAATATATTATGATTTTTTGACCGAAACTTGCCTTTCAAAAAGTTTCATATAATATAATTTTCAGATGATTTTTTGCAAGGACTTCCATCATCACTTTCCTTCATAAAATATATAAATTATCTAAGAAGTTTCGTATCATTTCAAACTATACTTGATTTAATTTGATTTTTTTGACCAAAACTAGTATAAACTAGTGTATAATATATTATGATTTTTTGACCGAAACTTGCATTTCGTAAACATACGTAGAATCTAATTTTCAGAGGATTTTTTGCATGGACTTCCATCATAACTTTCCTTCATAAAATATATAAATTATCTAAGAAGTTTCGTATCATTTCAAACTATCCTCGATTTAATTTGATTTTTTTGACCAAAACTAGTATAAACTAGTGTATAATATATTTTGATTTTTTGACCGAAACTTGCATTTCTAAAAGTTTCGTAGAATCTAATTTTCAGATGATTTTTTGCAAGGACTTTCATCATAACCTTCCATGATAAAATATATAAATGATCTAAAAAGTTTTATATCATTTCAAAATGTCTTCGATATTATTTGATTTTTTGACTAAAACTAGTATAAACTAGTGTATAATATATTATGATTTTTTGACCGAAACTTGCATTTCGAAAAGTTTCATAGAATCTATTTTTAAGATGATTTTTCGCATGGACTACCAGTATAACCTTCCCTCGTAACATATATAAAGAATTTTAAAAAACTTGTATGTTTCGAACAGTCCTTGATTTAATTTGATTTTTTCACCCAAACTAGTATAAACTAGTGTATAATATATTATGATTTTTTGACTGAAACTTGCATTTCGAAAGGTTTCGTAGAATCTAATTTTCAGATGATTTTTTGCATGAACTTCCATCATAACCTTCCTTCATAAAATATATAAATAATCTAAGAAGTTTCGTATCATTTCAAACATTCCTCGATATAATTTGATTTTTTGACTGAAACAAGTATAAACTAGTGTATAATATATTATGATATTTTGACAAAAACATGCATTTCTAAAAGTTTCGTAGAATCTAATTTTCATATGATTTTTTTGCATGAACTTCCATCATAACCTTCCCTAATAAAATATATAAATGATCTAAAAAGTTCTATATCATTTCAAATTGTCCTCGATATTATTTGAGTTTTTGACTGAAACTAGTATAAACTAGTGTATAATATATTATGATTTTTTGACCGAAACTTGCATTTCGAAAAATTTCATAGAATCTAATTTTCAGATGATTTTTTGCAAGGACTTCCATCATAACTTTCCTTCATAAAATATATAAATTATCTAAGAAGTTTCGTATCATTTCAAACTATCCTCGATTTAATTTGATTTTTTGACCAAAACTAGTATAAACTAGTGTATAATATATTATGATTTTTTGACTGAAACTTGAATTTCGAAAAGTTATGTAGAATCTAATTTTCAGATAATGTTTTGCATGAATTTCCATCATAACCTTCCCTCGTAACTTATATAAAGGATTTAAAAAGTTTTGTATCATTTCAAACAGTCATCGATTTAAATTGATTTTTTTACCAAAACTAGTATAAACTAGTGTATAATATATTATGATTTTTTGACCGAAACTTGCATTTCGAAAAGTTTCGTAGAATCTAATTTTCAGATGATTTTTTGCATGGACTTCCATCATAACCTTCCCTAATAAAATATATAAATGTTCTAAAAAGTTCTATATCATTTCAAATTGTCCTCGATATTGTTTGATTTTTTGACTCAAACTAGTATAAACTAGTGTATAATATATTATGATTTTTTGACCGAAACTTGCCTTTCAAAAAGTTTCATATAATATCATTTTCAGATGATTTTTTGCAAGGACTTCCATCATCACTTTCCTTCATAAAATATATAAATTATCTAAGAAGTTTCGTATCATTTCAAACTATACTTGATTTAATTTGATTTTTTTGACCAAAACTAGTATAAACTAGTGTATAATATATTATGATTTTTTGACCGAAACTTGCATTTCGTAAACATACGTAGAATCTAATTTTCAGAGGATTTTTTGCATGGACTTCCATCATAACTTTCCTTCATAAAATATATAAATTATCTAAGAAGTTTCGTATCATTTCAAACTATCCTCGATTTAATTTGATTTTTTTGACCAAAACTAGTATAAACTAGTGTATAATATATTTTGTTTTTTTGACCGAAACTTGCATTTCTAAAAGTTTCGTAGAATCTAATTTTCAGATGATTTTTTGCAAGGACTTTCATCATAACCTTCCATGATAAAATATATAAATGATCTAAAAATTTTTATATCATTTCAAAATGTCTTCGATATTATTTGATTTTTTGACTAAAACTAGTATAAACTAGTGTATAATATATTATGATTTTTTGACCGAAACTTGCATTTCGAAAAGTTTCATAGAATCTATTTTTAAGATGATTTTTCGCATGGACTACCAGTATAACCTTCCCTCGTAACATATATAAAGAATTTTAAAAAACTTGTATGTTTCGAACAGTCCTTGATTTAATTTGATTTTTTCACCCAAACTAGTATAAACTAGTGTATAATATATTATGATTTTTTGACTGAAACTTGCATTTCGAAAGGTTTCGTAGAATCTAATTTTCAGATGATTTTTTGCATGAACTTCCATCATAACCTTCCTTCATAAAATATATAAATAATCTAAGAAGTTTCGTATCATTTCAAACATTCCTCGATATAATTTGATTCTTTGACTGAAACAAGTATAAACTAGTGTATAATATATTATGATATTTTGACAAAAACATGCATTTCTAAAAGATTCGTAGAATCTAATTTTCATATGATTTTTTTGCATGAACTTCCATCATAACCTTCCCTAATAAAATATATAAATGATCTAAAAAGTTCTATATCATTTCAAATTGTCCTCGATATTATTTGAGTTTTTGACTGAAACTAGTATAAACTAGTGTATAATATATTATGATTTTTTGACCGAAACTTGCATTTCGTAAACATACGTAGAATCTAATTTTCAGAGGATTTTTTGCATGGACTTCCATCATAACTTTCCTTCATAAAATATATAAATTATCTAAGAAGTTTCGTATCATTTCAAACTATCCTCGATTTAATTTGATTTTTTTGACCAAAACTAGTATAAACTAGTGTATAATATATTTTGATTTTTTGACCGAAACTTGCATTTCTAAAAGTTTCGTAGAATCTAATTTTCAGATGATTTTTTGCAAGGACTTTCATCATAACCTTCCATGATAAAATATATAAATGATCTAAAAAGTTTTATATCATTTCAAAATGTCTTCGATATTATTTGATTTTTTGACTAAAACTAGTATAAACTAGTGTATAATATATTATGATTTTTTGACCGAAACTTGCATTTCGAAAAGTTTCATAGAATCTATTTTTAAGATGATTTTTCGCATGGACTACCAGTATAACCTTCCCTCGTAACATATATAAAGAATTTTAAAAAACTTGTATGTTTCGAACAGTCCTTGATTTAATTTGATTTTTTCACCCAAACTAGTATAAACTAGTGTATAATATATTATGATTTTTTGACTGAAACTTGCATTTCGAAAGGTTTCGTAGAATCTAATTTTCAGATGATTTTTTGCATGAACTTCCATCATAACCTTCCTTCATAAAATATATAAATAATCTAAGAAGTTTCGTATCATTTCAAACATTCCTCGATATAATTTGATTCTTTGACTGAAACAAGTATAAACTAGTGTATAATATATTATGATATTTTGACAAAAACATGCATTTCTAAAAGATTCGTAGAATCTAATTTTCATATGATTTTTTTGCATGAACTTCCATCATAACCTTCCCTAATAAAATATATAAATGATCTAAAAAGTTCTATATCATTTCAAATTGTCCTCGATATTATTTGAGTTTTTGACTGAAACTAGTATAAACTAGTGTATAATATATTATGATTTTTTGACCGAAACTTGCATTTCGTAAACATACGTAGAATCTAATTTTCAGAGGATTTTTTGCATGGACTTCCATCATAACTTTCCTTCATAAAATATATAAATTATCTAAGAAGTTTCGTATCATTTCAAACTATCCTCGATTTAATTTGATTTTTTTGACCAAAACTAGTATAAACTAGTGTATAATATATTTTGATTTTTTGACCGAAACTTGCATTTCTAAAAGTTTCGTAGAATCTAATTTTCAGATGATTTTTTGCAAGGACTTTCATCATAACCTTCCATGATAAAATATATAAATGATCTAAAAAGTTTTATATCATTTCAAAATGTCTTCGATATTATTTGATTTTTTGACTAAAACTAGTATAAACTAGTGTATAATATATTATGATTTTTTGACCGAAACTTGCATTTCGAAAAGTTTCATAGAATCTATTTTTAAGATGATTTTTCGCATGGACTACCAGTATAACCTTCCCTCGTAACATATATAAAGAATTTTAAAAAACTTGTATGTTTCGAACAGTCCTTGATTTAATTTGATTTTTTCACCCAAACTAGTATAAACTAGTGTATAATATATTATGATTTTTTGACTGAAACTTGCATTTCGAAAGGTTTCGTAGAATCTAATTTTCAGATGATTTTTTGCATGAACTTCCATCATAACCTTCCTTCATAAAATATATAAATAATCTAAGAAGTTTCGTATCATTTCAAACATTCCTCGATATAATTTGATTCTTTGACTGAAACAAGTATAAACTAGTGTATAATATATTATGATATTTTGACAAAAACATGCATTTCTAAAAGAATCGTAGAATCTAATTTTCATATGATTTTTTTGCATGAACTTCCATCATAACCTTCCCTAATAAAATATATAAATGATCTAAAAAGTTCTATATCATTTCAAATTGTCCTCGATATTATTTGAGTTTTTGACTGAAACTAGTATAAACTAGTGTATAATATATTATGATTTTTTGACCGAAACTTGCATTTCGAAAAATTTCATAGAATCTAATTTTTCAGATGATTTTTTGCAAGGACTTCCATCATAACTTTCCTTCATAAAATATATAAATTATCTAAGAAGTTTCGTATCATTTCAAACTATCCTCGATTTAATTTGATTTTTTGACCAAAACTAGTATAAACTAGTGTATAATATATTATGATTTTTTGACTGAAACTTGAATTTCGAAAAGTTATGTAGAATCTAATTTTCAGATAATGTTTTGCATGAATTTCCATCATAACCTTCCCTCGTAACTTATATAAAGGATTTAAAAAGTTTTGTATCATTTCAAACAGTCATCGATTTAAATTGATTTTTTTACCAAAACTAGTATAAACTAGTGTATAATATATTATGATTTTTTGACCGAAACTTGCATTTCGAAAAGTTTCGTAGAATCTAATTTTCAGATGATTTTTTGCATGGACTTCCATCATAACCTTCCCTAATAAAATATATAAATGTTCTAAAAAGTTCTATATCATTTCAAATTGTCCTCGATATTGTTTGATTTTTTGACTCAAACTAGTATAAACTAGTGTATAATATATTATGATTTTTTGACCGAAACTTGCCTTTCAAAAAGTTTCATATAATATCATTTTCAGATGATTTTTTGCAAGGACTTCCATCATCACTTTCCTTCATAAAATATATAAATTATCTAAGAAGTTTCGTATCATTTCAAACTATACTTGATTTAATTTGATTTTTTTGACCAAAACTAGTATAAACTAGTGTATAATATATTATGATTTTTTGACCGAAACTTGCATTTCGTAAACATACGTAGAATCTAATTTTCAGAGGATTTTTTGCATGGACTTCCATCATAACTTTCCTTCATAAAATATATAAATTATCTAAGAAGTTTCGTATCATTTCAAACTATCCTCGATTTAATTTGATTTTTTTGACCAAAACTAGTATAAACTAGTGTATAATATATTTTGTTTTTTTGACCGAAACTTGCATTTCTAAAAGTTTCGTAGAATCTAATTTTCAGATGATTTTTTGCAAGGACTTTCATCATAACCTTCCATGATAAAATATATAAATGATCTAAAAATTTTTATATCATTTCAAAATGTCTTCGATATTATTTGATTTTTTGACTAAAACTAGTATAAACTAGTGTATAATATATTATGATTTTTTGACCGAAACTTGCATTTCGAAAAGTTTCATAGAATCTATTTTTAAGATGATTTTTCGCATGGACTACCAGTATAACCTTCCCTCGTAACATATATAAAGAATTTTAAAAAACTTGTATGTTTCGAACAGTCCTTGATTTAATTTGATTTTTTCACCCAAACTAGTATAAACTAGTGTATAATATATTATGATTTTTTGACTGAAACTTGCATTTCGAAAGGTTTCGTAGAATCTAATTTTCAGATGATTTTTTGCATGAACTTCCATCATAACCTTCCTTCATAAAATATATAAATAATCTAAGAAGTTTCGTATCATTTCAAACATTCCTCGATATAATTTGATTCTTTGACTGAAACAAGTATAAACTAGTGTATAATATATTATGATATTTTGACAAAAACATGCATTTCTAAAAGATTCGTAGAATCTAATTTTCATATGATTTTTTTGCATGAACTTCCATCATAACCTTCCCTAATAAAATATATAAATGATCTAAAAAGTTCTATATCATTTCAAATTGTCCTCGATATTATTTGAGTTTTTGACTGAAACTAGTATAAACTAGTGTATAATATATTATGATTTTTTGACCGAAACTTGCATTTCGTAAACATACGTAGAATCTAATTTTCAGAGGATTTTTTGCATGGACTTCCATCATAACTTTCCTTCATAAAATATATAAATTATCTAAGAAGTTTCGTATCATTTCAAACTATCCTCGATTTAATTTGATTTTTTTGACCAAAACTAGTATAAACTAGTGTATAATATATTTTGATTTTTTGACCGAAACTTGCATTTCTAAAAGTTTCGTAGAATCTAATTTTCAGATGATTTTTTGCAAGGACTTTCATCATAACCTTCCATGATAAAATATATAAATGATCTAAAAAGTTTTATATCATTTCAAAATGTCTTCGATATTATTTGATTTTTTGACTAAAACTAGTATAAACTAGTGTATAATATATTATGATTTTTTGACCGAAACTTGCATTTCGAAAAGTTTCATAGAATCTATTTTTAAGATGATTTTTCGCATGGACTACCAGTATAACCTTCCCTCGTAACATATATAAAGAATTTTAAAAAACTTGTATGTTTCGAACAGTCCTTGATTTAATTTGATTTTTTCACCCAAACTAGTATAAACTAGTGTATAATATATTATGATTTTTTGACTGAAACTTGCATTTCGAAAGGTTTCGTAGAATCTAATTTTCAGATGATTTTTTGCATGAACTTCCATCATAACCTTCCTTCATAAAATATATAAATAATCTAAGAAGTTTCGTATCATTTCAAACATTCCTCGATATAATTTGATTCTTTGACTGAAACAAGTATAAACTAGTGTATAATATATTATGATATTTTGACAAAAACATGCATTTCTAAAAGATTCGTAGAATCTAATTTTCATATGATTTTTTTGCATGAACTTCCATCATAACCTTCCCTAATAAAATATATAAATGATCTAAAAAGTTCTATATCATTTCAAATTGTCCTCGATATTATTTGAGTTTTTGACTGAAACTAGTATAAACTAGTGTATAATATATTATGATTTTTTGACCGAAACTTGCATTTCGTAAACATACGTAGAATCTAATTTTCAGAGGATTTTTTGCATGGACTTCCATCATAACTTTCCTTCATAAAATATATAAATTATCTAAGAAGTTTCGTATCATTTCAAACTATCCTCGATTTAATTTGATTTTTTTGACCAAAACTAGTATAAACTAGTGTATAATATATTTTGATTTTTTGACCGAAACTTGCATTTCTAAAAGTTTCGTAGAATCTAATTTTCAGATGATTTTTTGCAAGGACTTTCATCATAACCTTCCATGATAAAATATATAAATGATCTAAAAAGTTTTATATCATTTCAAAATGTCTTCGATATTATTTGATTTTTTGACTAAAACTAGTATAAACTAGTGTATAATATATTATGATTTTTTGACCGAAACTTGCATTTCGAAAAGTTTCATAGAATCTATTTTTAAGATGATTTTTCGCATGGACTACCAGTATAACCTTCCCTCGTAACATATATAAAGAATTTTAAAAAACTTGTATGTTTCGAACAGTCCTTGATTTAATTTGATTTTTTCACCCAAACTAGTATAAACTAGTGTATAATATATTATGATTTTTTGACTGAAACTTGCATTTCGAAAGGTTTCGTAGAATCTAATTTTCAGATGATTTTTTGCATGAACTTCCATCATAACCTTCCTTCATAAAATATATAAATAATCTAAGAAGTTTCGTATCATTTCAAACATTCCTCGATATAATTTGATTCTTTGACTGAAACAAGTATAAACTAGTGTATAATATATTATGATATTTTGACAAAAACATGCATTTCTAAAAGAATCGTAGAATCTAATTTTCATATGATTTTTTTGCATGAACTTCCATCATAACCTTCCCTAATAAAATATATAAATGATCTAAAAAGTTCTATATCATTTCAAATTGTCCTCGATATTATTTGAGTTTTTGACTGAAACTAGTATAAACTAGTGTATAATATATTATGATTTTTTGACCGAAACTTGCATTTCGTAAACATACGTAGAATCTAATTTTCAGAGGATTTTTTGCATGGACTTCCATCATAACTTTCCTTCATAAAATATATAAATTATCTAAGAAGTTTCGTATCATTTCAAACTATCCTCGATTTAATTTTATTTTTTTGACCAAAACTAGTATAAACTAGTGTATAATATATTTTGATTTTTTGACCGAAACTTGCATTTCTAAAAGTTTCGTAGAATCTAATTTTCAGATGATTTTTTGCAAGGACTTTCATCATAACCTTCCATGATAAAATATATAAATGATCTAAAAAGTTTTATATCATTTCAAAATGTCTTCGATATTATTTGATTTTTTGACTAAAACTAGTATAAACTAGTGTATAATATATTATGATTTTTTGACCGAAACTTGCATTTCGAAAAGTTTCATAGAATCTATTTTTAAGATGATTTTTCGCATGGACTACCAGTATAACCTTCCCTCGTAACATATATAAAGAATTTTAAAAAACTTGTATGTTTCGAACAGTCCTTGATTTAATTTGATTTTTTCACCCAAACTAGTATAAACTAGTGTATAATATATTATGATTTTTTGACTGAAACTTGCATTTCGAAAGGTTTCGTAGAATCTAATTTTCAGATGATTTTTTGCATGAACTTCCATCATAACCTTCCTTCATAAAATATATAAATAATCTAAGAAGTTTCGTATCATTTCAAACATTCCTCGATATAATTTGATTCTTTGACTGAAACAAGTATAAACTAGTGTATAATATATTATGATATTTTGACAAAAACATGCATTTCTAAAAGAATCGTAGAATCTAATTTTCATATGATTTTTTTGCATGAACTTCCATCATAACCTTCCCTAATAAAATATATAAATGATCTAAAAAGTTCTATATCATTTCAAATTGTCCTCGATATTATTTGAGTTTTTGACTGAAACTAGTATAAACTAGTGTATAATATATTATGATTTTTTGACCGAAACTTGCATTTCGTAAACATACGTAGAATCTAATTTTCAGAGGATTTTTTGCATGGACTTCCATCATAACTTTCCTTCATAAAATATATAAATTATCTAAGAAGTTTCGTATCATTTCAAACTATCCTCGATTTAATTTGATTTTTTTGACCAAAACTAGTATAAACTAGTGTATAATATATTTTGATTTTTTGACCGAAACTTGCATTTCTAAAAGTTTCGTAGAATCTAATTTTCAGATGATTTTTTGCAAGGACTTTCATCATAACCTTCCATGATAAAATATATAAATGATCTAAAAAGTTTTATATCATTTCAAAATGTCTTCGATATTATTTGATTTTTTGACTAAAACTAGTATAAACTAGTGTATAATATATTATGATTTTTTGACCGAAACTTGCATTTCGAAAAGTTTCATAGAATCTATTTTTAAGATGATTTTTCGCATGGACTACCAGTATAACCTTCCCTCGTAACATATATAAAGAATTTTAAAAAACTTGTATGTTTCGAACAGTCCTTGATTTAATTTGATTTTTTCACCCAAACTAGTATAAACTAGTGTATAATATATTATGATTTTTTGACTGAAACTTGCATTTCGAAAGGTTTCGTAGAATCTAATTTTCAGATGATTTTTTGCATGAACTTCCATCATAACCTTCCTTCATAAAATATATAAATAATCTAAGAAGTTTCGTATCATTTCAAACATTCCTCGATATAATTTGATTTTTTGACTGAAACAAGTATAAACTAGTGTATAATATATTATGATATTTTGACAAAAACATGCATTTCTAAAAGTTTCGTAGAATCTAATTTTCATATGATTTTTTTGCATGAACTTCCATCATAACCTTCCCTAATAAAATATATAAATGATCTAAAAAGTTCTATATCATTTCAAATTGTCCTCGATATTATTTGAGTTTTTGACTGAAACTAGTATAAACTAGTGTATAATATATTATGATTTTTTGACCGAAACTTGCATTTCGTAAACATACGTAGAATCTAATTTTCAGAGGATTTTTTGCATGGACTTCCATCATAACTTTCCTTCATAAAATATATAAATTATCTAAGAAGTTTCGTATCATTTCAAACTATCCTCGATTTAATTTGATTTTTTTGACCAAAACTAGTATAAACTAGTGTATAATATATTTTGATTTTTTGACCGAAACTTGCATTTCTAAAAGTTTCGTAGAATCTAATTTTCAGATGATTTTTTGCAAGGACTTTCATCATAACCTTCCATGATAAAATATATAAATGATCTAAAAAGTTTTATATCATTTCAAAATGTCTTCGATATTATTTGATTTTTTGACTAAAACTAGTATAAACTAGTGTATAATATATTATGATTTTTTGACCGAAACTTGCATTTCGAAAAGTTTCATAGAATCTATTTTTAAGATGATTTTTCGCATGGACTACCAGTATAACCTTCCCTTGTAACATATATAAAGAATTTTAAAAAACTTGTATGTTTCGAACAGTCCTTGATTTAATTTGATTTTTTCACCCCAAACTAGTATAAACTAGTGTATAATATATTATGATTTTTTGACTGAAACTTGCATTTCGAAAGGTTTCGTAGAATCTAATTTTCAGATGATTTTTTGCATGAACTTCCATCATAACCTTCCTTCATAAAATATATAAATAATCTAAGAAGTTTCGTATCATTTCAAACATTCCTCGATATAATTTGATTTTTTGACTGAAACAAGTATAAACTAGTGTATAATATATTATGATATTTTGACAAAAACATGCATTTCTAAAAGTTTCGTAGAATCTAATTTTCATATGATTTTTTTGCATGAACTTCCATCATAACCTTCCCTAATAAAATATATAAATGATCTAAAAAGTTCTATATCATTTCAAATTGTCCTCGATATTATTTGAGTTTTTGACTGAAACTAGTATAAACTAGTGTATAATATATTATGATTTTTTGACCGAAACTTGCATTTCGAAAAATTTCATAGAATCTAATTTTCAGATGATTTTTTGCAAGGACTTCCATCATAACTTTCCTTCATAAAATATATAAATTATCTAAGAAGTTTCGTATCATTTCAAACTATCCTCGATTTAATTTGGTTTTTTGACCAAAACTAGTATAAACTAGTGTATAATATATTATGATTTTTTGACCGAAACTTGAATTTCGAAAAGTTATGTAGAATCTAATTTTCAGATAATGTTTTGCATGAATTTCCATCATAACCTTCCCTCGTAACTTATATAAAGGATTTAAAAAGTTTTGTATCATTTCAAACAGTCATCGATTTAAATTGATTTTTTGACCAAAACTAGTATAAATTAGTGTATAATATATTATGATTTTTTGACCGAAACTTGCCTTTCAAAAAGTTTCATATAATATAATTTTCAGATGATTTTTTGCAAGGACTTCCATCATCACTTTCCTTCATAAAATATATAAATTATCTAAGAAGTTTCGTATCATTTCAAACTATACTTGATTTAATTTGATTTTTTTGACCAAAACTAGTATAAACTAGTGTATAATATATTATGATTTTTTGACCGAAACTTGCATTTCGTAAACATACGTAGAATCTAATTTTCAGAGGATTTTTTGCATGGACTTCCATCATAACTTTCCTTCATAAAATATATAAATTATCTAAGAAGTTTCGTATCATTTCAAACTATCCTCGATTTAATTTGATTTTTTTGACCAAAACTAGTATAAACTAGTGTATAATATATTTTGATTTTTTGACCGAAACTTGCATTTCTAAAAGTTTCGTAGAATCTAATTTTCAGATGATTTTTTGCAAGGACTTTCATCATAACCTTCCATGATAAAATATATAAATGATCTAAAAAGTTTTATATCATTTCAAAATGTCTTCGATATTATTTGATTTTTTGACTAAAACTAGTATAAACTAGTGTATAATATATTATGATATTTTGACCGAAACTTGCATTTCGAAAAGTTTCATAGAATCTATTTTTAAGATGATTTTTCGCATGGACTACCAGTATAACCTTCCCTCGTAACATATATAAAGAATTTTAAAAAACTTGTATGTTTCGAACAGTCCTTGATTTAATTTGATTTTTTCACCCAAACTAGTATAAACTAGTGTATAATATATTATGATTTTTTGACTGAAACTTGCATTTCGAAAGGTTTCGTAGAATCTAATTTTCAGATGATTTTTTGCATGAACTTCCATCATAACCTTCCTTCATAAAATATATAAATAATCTAAGAAGTTTCGTATCATTTCAAACATTCCTCGATATAATTTGATTTTTTGACTGAAACAAGTATAAACTAGTGTATAATATATTATGATATTTTGAAAAAAACATGCATTTCTAAAAGTTTCGTAGAATCTAATTTTCATATGACTTTTTTGCATGAACTTCCATCATAACCTTCCCTAATAAAATATATAAATGATCTAAAAAGTTCTATATCATTTCAAATTGTCCTCGATATTATTTGAGTTTTTGACTGAAACTAGTATAAACTAGTGTATAATATATTATGATTTTTTGACCGAAACTTGCATTTCGTAAACATACGTAGAATCTAATTTTCAGAGGATTTTTTGCATGGACTTCCATCATAACTTTCCTTCATAAAATATATAAATTATCTAAGAAGTTTCGTATCATTTCAAACTATCCTCGATTTAATTTGATTTTTTTGACCAAAACTAGTATAAACTAGTGTATAATATATTTTGATTTTTTGACCGAAACTTGCATTTCTAAAAGTTTCGTAGAATCTAATTTTCAGATGATTTTTTGCAAGGACTTTCATCATAACCTTCCATGATAAAATATATAAATGATCTAAAATTTTTTATATCATTTCAAAATGTCTTCAATATTATTTGATTTTTTGACTAAAACTTGTATAAACTAGTGTATAATATATTATGATTTTTTGACCGAAACTTGCATTTCGAAAAGTTTCATAGAATCTATTTTTAAGATGATTTTTCGCATGGACTACCAGTATAACCTTCCCTCGTAACATATATAAAGAATTTTAAAAAACTTGTATGTTTCGAACAGTCCTTGATTTAATTTGATTTTTTCACCCAAACTAGTATAAACTAGTGTATAATATATTATGATTTTTTGACTGAAACTTGCATTTCGAAAGGTTTCGTAGAATCTAATTTTCAGATGATTTTTTGCATGAACTTCCATCATAACCTTCCTTCATAAAATATATAAATAATCTAAGAAGTTTCGTATCATTTCAAACATTCCTCGATATAATTTGATTCTTTGACTGAAACAAGTATAAACTAGTGTATAATATATTATGATATTTTGACAAAAACATGCATTTCTAAAAGATTCGTAGAATCTAATTTTCATATGATTT
Organism: Lathyrus aphaca; assembly: GCA_963966055.1. Taxonomy (NCBI): domain Eukaryota; kingdom Viridiplantae; phylum Streptophyta; class Magnoliopsida; order Fabales; family Fabaceae; genus Lathyrus; species Lathyrus aphaca. The sequence continues at coordinate 37,422,908 of OZ014522.1, read as the reverse complement.
TTTTGCATGAACTTCCATCATAACCTTCCCTAATAAAATATATAAATGATCTAAAAAGTTCTATATCATTTCAAATTGTCCTCGATATTATTTGAGTTTTTGACTGAAACTAGTATAAACTAGTGTATAATATATTATGATTTTTTGACCGAAACTTGCATTTCGTAAACATACGTAGAATCTAATTTTCAGAGGATTTTTTGCATGGACTTCCATCATAACTTTCCTTCATAAAATATATAAATTATCTAAGAAGTTTCGTATCATTTCAAACTATCCTCGATTTAATTTGATTTTTTTGACCAAAACTAGTATAAACTAGTGTATAATATATTTTGATTTTTTGACCGAAACTTGCATTTCTAAAAGTTTCGTAGAATCTAATTTTCAGATGATTTTTTGCAAGGACTTTCATCATAACCTTCCATGATAAAATATATAAATGATCTAAAAAGTTTTATATCATTTCAAAATGTCTTCGATATTATTTGATTTTTTGACTAAAACTAGTATAAACTAGTGTATAATATATTATGATTTTTTGACCGAAACTTGCATTTCGAAAAGTTTCATAGAATCTATTTTTAAGATGATTTTTCGCATGGACTACCAGTATAACCTTCCCTCGTAACATATATAAAGAATTTTAAAAAACTTGTATGTTTCGAACAGTCCTTGATTTAATTTGATTTTTTCACCCAAACTAGTATAAACTAGTGTATAATATATTATGATTTTTTGACTGAAACTTGCATTTCGAAAGGTTTCGTAGAATCTAATTTTCAGATGATTTTTTGCATGAACTTCCATCATAACCTTCCTTCATAAAATATATAAATAATCTAAGAAGTTTCGTATCATTTCAAACATTCCTCGATATAATTTGATTTTTTGACTGAAACAAGTATAAACTAGTGTATAATATATTATGATATTTTGACAAAAACATGCATTTCTAAAAGTTTCGTAGAATCTAATTTTCATATGATTTTTTTGCATGAACTTCCATCATAACCTTCCCTAATAAAATATATAAATGATCTAAAAAGTTCTATATCATTTCAAATTGTCCTCGATATTATTTGAGTTTTTGACTGAAACTAGTATAAACTAGTGTATAATATATTATGATTTTTTGACCGAAACTTGCATTTCGTAAACATACGTAGAATCTAATTTTCAGAGGATTTTTTGCATGGACTTCCATCATAACTTTCCTTCATAAAATATATAAATTATCTAAGAAGTTTCGTATCATTTCAAACTATCCTCGATTTAATTTGATTTTTTTGACCAAAACTAGTATAAACTAGTGTATAATATATTTTGATTTTTTGACCGAAACTTGCATTTCTAAAAGTTTCGTAGAATCTAATTTTCAGATGATTTTTTGCAAGGACTTTCATCATAACCTTCCATGATAAAATATATAAATGATCTAAAAAGTTTTATATCATTTCAAAATGTCTTCGATATTATTTGATTTTTTGACTAAAACTAGTATAAACTAGTGTATAATATATTATGATTTTTTGACCGAAACTTGCATTTCGAAAAGTTTCATAGAATCTATTTTTAAGATGATTTTTCGCATGGACTACCAGTATAACCTTCCCTCGTAACATATATAAAGAATTTTAAAAAACTTGTATGTTTCGAACAGTCCTTGATTTAATTTGATTTTTTCACCCCAAACTAGTATAAACTAGTGTATAATATATTATGATTTTTTGACTGAAACTTGCATTTCGAAAGGTTTCGTAGAATCTAATTTTCAGATGATTTTTTGCATGAAATTCCATCATAACCTTCCTTCATAAAATATATAAATAATCTAAGAAGTTTCGTATCATTTCAAACATTCCTCGATATAATTTGATTTTTTGACTGAAACAAGTATAAACTAGTGTATAATATATTATGATATTTTGACAAAAACATGCATTTCTAAAAGTTTCGTAGAATCTAATTTTCATATGATTTTTTTGCATGAACTTCCATCATAACCTTCCCTAATAAAATATATAAATGATCTAAAAAGTTCTATATCATTTCAAATTGTCCTCGATATTATTTGAGTTTTTGACTGAAACTAGTATAAATTAGTGTATAATATATTATGATTTTTTGACCGAAACTTGCATTTCAAAAAATTTCATAGAATCTAATTTTCAGATGATTTTTTGCAAGGACTTCCATCATAACTTTCCTTCATAAAATATATAAATTATCTAAGAAGTTTCGTATCATTTCAAACTATCCTCGATTTAATTTGATTTTTTGACCAAAACTAGTATAAACTAGTGTATAATATATTATGATTTTTTGACCGAAACTTGAATTTCGAAAAGTTATGTAGAATCTAATTTTCAGATAATGTTTTGCATGAATTTCCATCATAACCTTCCCTCGTAACTTATATAAAGGATTTAAAAAGTTTTGTATCATTTCAAACAGTCATCGATTTAAATTGATTTTTTGACCAAAACTAGTATAAATTAGTGTATTATGATTTTTTGAACGAAACTTGCATTTCGAAAAGTTTCGTAGAATCTAATTTTCAGATGATTTTTTGCATGGGCTTCCATCATAACCTTCCCTAATAAAATATATAAATGTTCTAAAAAGTTCTATATCATTTCAAATTGTCCTCGATATTATTTGATTTTTTGACTGAAACTAGTATAAACTAGTGTATAATATATTATGATTTTTTGACCGAAACTTGCCTTTCAAAAAGTTTCATATAATATAATTTTCAGATGATTTTTTGCAAGGACTTCCATCATCACTTTCCTTCATAAAATATATAAATTATCTAAGAAGTTTCGTATCATTTCAAACTATACTTGATTTAATTTGATTTTTTTGACCAAAACTAGTATAAACTAGTGTATAATATATTATGATTTTTTGACCGAAACTTGCATTTCGTAAACATACGTAGAATCTAATTTTCAGAGGATTTTTTGCATGGACTTCCATCATAACTTTCCTTCATAAAATATATAAATTATCTAAGAAGTTTCGTATCATTTCAAACTATCCTCGATTTAATTTGATTTTTTTGACCAAAACTAGTATAAACTAGTGTATAATATATTTTGATTTTTTGACCGAAACTTGCATTTCTAAAAGTTTCGTAGAATCTAATTTTCAGATGATTTTTTGCAAGGACTTTCATCATAACCTTCCATGATAAAATATATAAATGATCTAAAAATTTTTATATCATTTCAAAATGTCTTCGATATTATTTGATTTTTTGACTAAAACTAGTATAAACTAGTGTATAATATATTATGATTTTTTGACCGAAACTTGCATTTCGAAAAGTTTCATAGAATCTATTTTTAAGATGATTTTTCGCATGGACTACCAGTATAACCTTCCCTCGTAACATATATAAAGAATTTTAAAAAACTTGTATGTTTCGAACAGTCCTTGATTTAATTTGATTTTTTCACCCAAACTAGTATAAACTAGTGTATAATATATTATGATTTTTTGACTGAAACTTGCATTTCGAAAGGTTTCGTAGAATCTAATTTTCAGATGATTTTTTGCATGAACTTCCATCATAACCTTCCTTCATAAAATATATAAATAATCTAAGAAGTTTCGTATCATTTCAAACATTCCTCGATATAATTTGATTTTTTGACTGAAACAAGTATAAACTAGTGTATAATATATTATGATATTTTGACAAAAACATGCATTTCTAAAAGTTTCGTAGAATCTAATTTTCATATGATTTTTTGCATGAACTTCCATCATAACCTTCCCTAATAAAATATATAAATGATCTAAAAAGTTCTATATCATTTCAAATTGTCCTCGATATTATTTGAGTTTTTGACTGAAACTAGTATAAACTAGTGTATAATATATTATGATTTTTTGACCGAAACTAGCATTTCGAAAAATTTCATAGAATCTAATTTTCAGATGATTTTTTGCAAGGACTTCCATCATAACTTTCCTTCATAAAATATATAAATTATTTAAGAAGTTTCGTATCATTTCAAACTATCCTCGATTTAATTTGATTTTTTGACCAAAACTAGTATAAACTAGTGTATAATATATTATGATATTTTGACCGAAACTTGAATTTCGAAAAGTTATGTAGAATCTAATTTTCAGATAATGTTTTGCATGAATTTCCATCATAACCTTCCCTCGTAACTTATATAAAGGATTTAAAAAGTTTTGTATCATTTCAAACAGTCATCGATTTAAATTGATTTTTTGACCAAATCTAGTATAAATTAGTGTATAATATATTATGATTTTTTGACCGAAACATGCATTTCGAAAAGTTTCGTAGAATCTAATTTTCAGATGATTTTTTGTATGGATTTCCATCATAACCTTCCCTCGTAACTTATATGAAGGATCTAAGAAGTTTCGTATCGTTTGGAAAAGTCCTCGATTTAATTTGATTTTTTGACCAAAACTAGTATAAACTAGTGTATAATATATTACGATTTTTTGATCGAAACTTGCATTTCTAAATTTTTCGTAGAATCTAATTTTCAGATGATTTTTTGCATGTAATTCCATCATAACCTTCCATAATAAAATATATAAATGATCTAAAAAGTTTTTTATCATTTTAAAATGTCTTCGATATTATTTGTTTTTTTTTACTGAAACTAGTATAAATCAGTGTATAATATATATTATGATTTTTTGACAGAAACTTGCATTTCGAAAAGTTTCATAGAATCTAATTTTCAGATGATTTTTCGCATGGACTGCCATCATAACCTTCCCTCATTACATATATAAAGGATTTAAAAAGTTTTGTATCGTTTCGAACATTCCTCGCTATAATTTGATTTTTTGACCGAAACAAGTTTAAACTAGTGTATAATATATTATGAAATTTTTGACCGAAACTTGCATTTCTAAAAGTTTCGTAGAATCTAATTTTCAGATGATTTTTTGCATGGACTTCCATCATAACCTTCCCTAATAAAATATATAAATGTTGTAAAAAGTTCTATATCATTTCAAATTGTCCTCGATATTATTTGATTTTTTGACTGAAACTAGTATAAACTAGTGTATAATATATTATGATTTTTTGACCGAAACTTGCCTTTCAAAAAGTTTCATATAATATAATTTTCAGATGATTTTTTGCAAGGACTTCCATCTTCACTTTCCTTCCTAAAATATATAAATTATCTAAGAAGTTTCGTATCATTTCAAACTATACTTGATTTAATTTGATTTTTTTGACCAAAACTAGTATAAACTAGTGTATAATATATTATGATTTTTTGACCGAAACTTGCATTTCGTAAACATACGTAGAATCTAATTTTCAGAGGATTTTTTGCATGGACTTCCATCATAACTTTCCTTCATAAAATATATAAATTATCTAAGAAGTTTCGTATCATTTCAAACTATCCTCGATTTAATTTGATTTTTTTGACCAAAACTAGTATAAACTAGTGTATAATATATTTTGATTTTTTGACCGAAACTTGCATTTCTAAAAGTTTCGTAGAATCTAATTTTCAGATGATTTTTTGCAAGGACTTTCATCATAACCTTCCATGATAAAATAAATAAATGATCTAAAAAGTTTTATATCATTTCAAAATGTCTTCGATATTATTTGATTTTTTGACTAAAACTAGTATAAACTAGTGTATAATATATTATGATTTTTTGACCGAAACTTGCATTTCGAAAAGTTTCATAGAATCTATTTTTAAGATGATTTTTCGCATGGACTACCAGTATAACCTTCCCTCGTAACATATATAAAGAATTTTAAAAAACTCGTATGTTTCGAACAGTCCTTGATTTAATTTGATTTTTTCACCCAAACTAGTATAAACTAGTGTATAATATATTATGATTTTTTGACTGAAACTTGCATTTCGAAAGGTTTCGTAGAATCTAATTTTCAGATGATTTTTTGCATGAACTTCCATCATAACCTTCCTTCATAAAATATATAAATAATCTAAGAAGTTTCGTATCATTTCAAACATTCCTCGATATAATTTGATTTTTTGACTGAAACAAGTATAAACTAGTGTATAATATATTATGATATTTTTACAAAAACATGCATTTCTAAAAGTTTCGTAGAATCTAATTTTCATATGATTTTTTGCATGAACTTCCATCATAACCTTCCCTAATAAAATATATAAATGATCTAAAAAGTTCTATATCATTTCAAATTGTCCTCGATATTATTTGAGTTTTTGACTGAAACTAGTATAAACTAGTGTATAATATATTATGATTTTTTGACCGAAACTAGCATTTCGAAAAATTTCATAGAATCTAATTTTCAGATGATTTTTTGCAAGGACTTCCATCATAACTTTCCTTCATAAAATATATAAATTATTTAAGAAGTTTCGTATCATTTCAAACTATCCTCGATTTAATTTGATTTTTTGACCAAAACTAGTATAAACTAGTGTATAATATATTATGATATTTTGACCGAAACTTGAATTTCGAAAAGTTATGTAGAATCTAATTTTCAGATAATGTTTTGCATGAATTTCCATCATAACCTTCCCTCGTAACTTATATAAAGGATTTAAAAAGTTTTGTATCATTTCAAACAGTCATCGATTTAAATTGATTTTTTGACCAAAACTAGTATAAATTAGTGTATAATATATTATGATTTTTTGACCGAAACATGCATTTCGAAAAGTTTCGTAGAATCTAATTTTCAGATGATTTTTTGTATGGATTTCCATCATAACCTTCCCTCGTAACTTATATGAAGGATCTAAGAAGTTTCGTATCGTTTGGAAAAGTCCTCGATTTAATTTGATTTTTTGACCAAAACTAGTATAAACTAGTGTATAATATATTACGATTTTTTGATCGAAACTTGCATTTCTAAATTTTTCGTAGAATCTAATTTTCAGATGATTTTTTGCATGTAATTCCATCATAACCTTCCATAATAAAATATATAAATGATCTAAAAAGTTTTTTATCATTTTAAAATGTCTTCGATATTATTTGTTTTTTTTTACTGAAACTAGTATAAATCAGTGTATAATATATATTATGATTTTTTGACAGAAACTTGCATTTCGAAAAGTTTCATAGAATCTAATTTTCAGATGATTTTTCGCATGGACTGCCATCATAACCTTCCCTCATTACATATATAAAGGATTTAAAAAGTTTTGTATCGTTTCGAACATTCCTCGCTATAATTTGATTTTTTGACCGAAACAAGTTTAAACTAGTGTATAATATATTATGAAATTTTTGACCGAAACTTGCATTTCTAAAAGTTTCGTAGAATCTAATTTTCAGATGATTTTTTGCATGGACTTCCATCATAACCTTCCCTAATAAAATATATAAATGTTGTAAAAAGTTCTATATCATTTCAAATTGTCCTCGATATTATTTGATTTTTTGACTGAAACTAGTATAAACTAGTGTATATTATATTATGATTTTTTGACCGAAACTTGCCTTTCAAAAAGTTTCATATAATATAATTTTCAGATGATTTTTTGCAAGGACTTCCATCTTCACTTTCCTTCCTAAAATATATAAATTATCTAAGAAGTTTCGTATCATTTCAAACTATACTTGATTTAATTTGATTTTTTTGACCAAAACTAGTATAAACTAGTGTATAATATATTATGATTTTTTGACCGAAACTTGCATTTCGTAAACATACGTAGAATCTAATTTTCAGAGGATTTTTTGCATGGACTTCCATCATAACTTTCCTTCATAAAATATATAAATTATCTAAGAAGTTTCGTATCATTTCAAACTATCCTCGATTTAATTTGAGTTTTTGACTGAAACTAGTATAAACTAGTGTATAATATATTATGATTTTTTAACCGAAACTTGCATTTTGAAAAATTTCATAGAATCTAATTTTCAGATGATTTTTTGCAAGTACTTCCATCATAACTTTCCTTCATAAAATATATAAATTATCTAAGAAGTTTCGTATCATTTCAAACTATCCTCGATTTAATTTGATTTTTTGACCAAAACTAGTATAAACTAGTGTATAATATATTATGATTTTTTGACCGAAACTTGAATTTCGAAAAGTTATGTAGAATCTAATTTTCAGATAATGTTTTGCATGAATTTCCATCATAACCTTCCCTCGTAACTTATATAAAGGATTTAAAAAGTTTTGTATCATTTCAAACAGTCATCGATTTAAATTGATTTTTTGACCAAAACTAGTATAAACTAGTGTATAATATATTATGATTTTTTGACCGAAACTTGCATTTCGTAAACATACGTAGAATCTAATTTTCAGAGGATTTTTTGCATGGACTTCCATCATAACTTTCCTTCATAAAATATATAAATTATCTAAGAAGTTTCGTATCATTTCAAACTATCCTCGATTTAATTTGATTTTTTTGACCAAAACTAGTATAAACTAGTGTATAATATATTTTGATTTTTTGACCGAAACTTGCATTTCTAAAAGTTTCGTAGAATCTAATTTTCATATGATTTTTTGCATGAACTTCCATCATAACCTTCCCTAATAAAATATATAAATGATCTAAAAAGTTCTATATCATTTCAAATTGTCCTCGATATTATTTGAGTTTTTGACTGAAACTAGTATAAACTAGTGTATAATATATTATGATTTTTTGACCGAAACTTGCATTTTGAAAAATTTCATAGAATCTAATTTTCAGATGATTTTTTGCAAGTACTTCCATCATAACTTTCCTTCATAAAATATATAAATTATCTAAGAAGTTTCGTATCATTTCAAACTATCCTCGATTTAATTTGATTTTTTGACCAAAACTAGTATAAACTAGTGTATAATATATTATGATTTTTTGACCGAAACTTGAATTTCGAAAAGTTATGTAGAATCTAATTTTCAGATAATGTTTTGCATGAATTTCCATCATAACCTTCCCTCGTAACTTATATAAAGGATTTAAAAAGTTTTGTATCATTTCAAACAGTCATCGATTTAAATTGATTTTTTGACCAAAACTAGTATAAACTAGTGTATAATATATTATGATTTTTTGACCGAAACTTGCATTTCGTAAACATACGTAGAATCTAATTTTCAGAGGATTTTTTGCATGGACTTCCATCATAACTTTCCTTCATAAAATATATAAATTATCTAAGAAGTTTCGTATCATTTCAAACTATCCTCGATTTAATTTGATTTTTTTGACCAAAACTAGTATAAACTAGTGTATAATATATTTTGATTTTTTGACCGAAACTTGCATTTCTAAAAGTTTCGTAGAATCTAATTTTCAGATGATTTTTTGCAAGGACTTTCATCATAACCTTCCATGATAAAATATATAAATGATCTAAAAAGTTTTATATCATTTCAAAATGTCTTCGATATTATTTGATTTTTCGACTAAAACTAGTATAAACTAGTGTATAATATATTATGATTTTTTGACCGAAACTTGCATTTCGAAAAGTTTCATAGAATCTATTTTTAAGATGATTTTTCGCATGGACTACCAGTATAACCTTCCCTCGTAACATATATAAAGAATTTTAAAAAACTTGTATGTTTCGAACAGTCCTTGATTTAATTTTATTTTTTCACCCAAACTAGTATAAACTAGTGTATAATATATTATGATTTTTTGACTGAAACTTGCATTTCGAAAGGTTTCGTAGAATCTAATTTTCAGATGATTTTTTGCAAGTACTTCCATCATAACCTTCCTTCATAAAATATATAAATAATCTAAGAAGTTTCGTATCATTTCAAACTATCCTCGATATAATTTGATTTTTTGACTGAAACAAGTATAAACTAGTGTATAATATATTATGATATTTTGACAAAAACATGCATTTCTAAAAGTTTCGTAGAATCTAATTTTCATATGATTTTTTTGCATGAACTTCCATCATAACCTTCCCTAATAAAATATATAAATGATCTAAAAAGTTCTATATCATTTCAAACAGTCATCGATATTATTTGATTTTTTGACCAAAACTAGTATAAACTAGTGTATAATATATTATGATTTTTTGACCGAAACTTGCATTTCGTAAACATACGTAGAATCTAATTTTCAGAGGATTTTTTGCATGGACTTCCATCATAACTTTCCTTCATAAAATATATAAATTATCTAAGAAGTTTCGTATCATTTCAAACTATCCTCGATTTAATTTGATTTTTTTGACCAAAACTAGTATAAACTAGTGTATAATATATTTTGATTTTTTGACCGAAACTTGCATTTCTAAAAGTTTCGTAGAATCTAATTTTCAGATGATTTTTTGCAAGGACTTTCATCATAACCTTCCATGATAAAATATATAAATGATCTAAAAAGTTTTATATCATTTCAAAAATGTCTTCGATATTATTTGATTTTTCGACTAAAACTAGTATAAACTAGTGTATAATATATTATGATTTTTTGACCGAAACTTGCATTTCGAAAAGTTTCATAGAATCTATTTTTAAGATGATTTTTCGCATGGACTACCAGTATAACCTTCCCTCGTAACATATATAAAGAATTTTAAAAAACTTGTATGTTTCGAACAGTCCTTGATTTAATTTTATTTTTTCACCCAAACTAGTATAAACTAGTGTATAATATATTATGATTTTTTGACTGAAACTTGCATTTCGAAAGGTTTCGTAGAATCTAATTTTCAGATGATTTTTTGCAAGTACTTCCATCATAACCTTCCTTCATAAAATATATAAATAATCTAAGAAGTTTCGTATCATTTCAAACTATCCTCGATATAATTTGATTTTTTGACTGAAACAAGTATAAACTAGTGTATAATATATTATGATATTTTGACAAAAACATGCATTTCTAAAAGTTTCGTAGAATCTAATTTTCATATGATTTTTTTGCATGAACTTCCATCATAACCTTCCCTAATAAAATATATAAATGATCTAAAAAGTTCTATATCATTTCAAACAGTCATCGATATTATTTGATTTTTTGACCAAAACTAGTATAAACTAGTGTATAATATATTATGATTTTTTGACCGAAACTTGCATTTCGTAAACATACGTAGAATCTAATATTCAGAGGATTTTTTGCATGGACTTCCATCATAACTTTCCTTCATAAAATATATAAATTATCTAAGAAGTTTCGTATCATTTCAAACTATCCTCGATTTAATTTGATTTTTTTGACCAAAACTAGTATAAACTAGTGTATAATATATTTTGATTTTTTGACCGAAACTTGCATTTCTAAAAGTTTCGTAGAATCTAATTTTCAGATGATTTTTTGCAAGGACTTTCATCATAACCTTCCATGATAAAATATATAAATGATCTAAAAAGTTTTATATCATTTCAAAATGTCTTCGATATTATTTGATTTTTCGACTAAAACTAGTATAAACTAGTGTATAATATATTATGATTTTTTGACCGAAACTTGCATTTCGAAAAGTTTCATAGAATCTATTTTTAAGATGATTTTTCGCATGGACTACCAGTATAACCTTCCCTCGTAACATATATAAAGAATTTTAAAAAACTTGTATGTTTCGAACAGTCCTTGATTTAATTTTATTTTTTCACCCAAACTAGTATAAACTAGTGTATAATATATTATGATTTTTTGACTGAAACTTGCATTTCGAAAGGTTTCGTAGAATCTAATTTTCAGATGATTTTTTGCAAGTACTTCCATCATAACCTTCCTTCATAAAATATATAAATAATCTAAGAAGTTTCGTATCATTTCAAACTATCCTCGATATAATTTGATTTTTTGACTGAAACAAGTATAAACTAGTGTATAATATATTATGATATTTTGACAAAAACATGCATTTCTAAAAGTTTCGTAGAATCTAATTTTCATATGATTTTTTTGCATGAACTTCCATCATAACCTTCCCTAATAAAATATATAAATGATCTAAAAAGTTCTATATCATTTCAAACAGTCATCGATATTATTTGATTTTTTGACCAAAACTAGTATAAACTAGTGTATAATATATTATGATTTTTTGACCGAAACTTGCATTTCGTAAACATACGTAGAATCTAATATTCAGAGGATTTTTTGCATGGACTTCCATCATAACTTTCCTTCATAAAATATATAAATTATCTAAGAAGTTTCGTATCATTTCAAACTATCCTCGATTTAATTTGATTTTTTTGACCAAAACTAGTATAAACTAGTGTATAATATATTTTGATTTTTTGACCGAAACTTGCATTTCTAAAAGTTTCGTAGAATCTAATTTTCAGATGATTTTTTGCAAGGACTTTCATCATAACCTTCCATGATAAAATATATAAATGATCTAAAAAGTTTTATATCATTTCAAAATGTCTTCGATATTATTTGATTTTTCGACTAAAACTAGTATAAACTAGTGTATAATATATTATGATTTTTTGACCGAAACTTGCATTTCGAAAAGTTTCATAGAATCTATTTTTAAGATGATTTTTCGCATGGACTACCAGTATAACCTTCCCTCGTAACATATATAAAGAATTTTAAAAAACTTGTATGTTTCGAACAGTCCTTGATTTAATTTTATTTTTTCACCCAAACTAGTATAAACTAGTGTATAATATATTATGATTTTTTGACTGAAACTTGCATTTCGAAAGGTTTCGTAGAATCTAATTTTCAGATGATTTTTTGCAAGTACTTCCATCATAACCTTCCTTCATAAAATATATAAATAATCTAAGAAGTTTCGTATCATTTCAAACTATCCTCGATATAATTTGATTTTTTGACTGAAACAAGTATAAACTAGTGTATAATATATTATGATATTTTGACAAAAACATGCATTTCTAAAAGTTTCGTAGAATCTAATTTTCATATGATTTTTTTGCATGAACTTCCATCATAACCTTCCCTAATAAAATATATAAATGATCTAAAAAGTTCTATATCATTTCAAACAGTCATCGATATTATTTGATTTTTTGACCAAAACTAGTATAAACTAGTGTATAATATATTATGATTTTTTGACCGAAACTTGCATTTCGTAAACATACGTAGAATCTAATTTTCAGAGGATTTTTTGCATGGACTTCCATCATAACTTTCCTTCATAAAATATATAAATTATCTAAGAAGTTTCGTATCATTTCAAACTATCCTCGATTTAATTTGATTTTTTTGACCAAAACTAGTATAAACTAGTGTATAATATATTTTGATTTTTTGACCGAAACTTGCATTTCTAAAAGTTTCGTAGAATCTAATTTTCAGATGATTTTTTGCAAGGACTTTCATCATAACCTTCCATGATAAAATATATAAATGATCTAAAAAGTTTTATATCATTTCAAAATGTCTTCGATATTATTTGATTTTTCGACTAAAACTAGTATAAACTAGTGTATAATATATTATGATTTTTTGACCGAAACTTGCATTTCGAAAAGTTTCATAGAATCTATTTTTAAGATGATTTTTCGCATGGACTACCAGTATAACCTTCCCTCGTAACATATATAAAGAATTTTAAAAAACTTGTATGTTTCGAACAGTCCTTGATTTAATTTGATTTTTTCACCCAAACTAGTATAAACTAGTGTATAATATATTATGATTTTTTGACTGAAACTTGCATTTCGAAAGGTTTCGTAGAATCTAATTTTCAGATGATTTTTTGCATGAACTTCCATCATAACCTTCCTTCATAAAATATATAAATAATCTAAGAAGTTTCGTATCATTTCAAACATTCCTCGATATAATTTGATTTTTTGACTGAAACAAGTATAAACTAGTGTATAATATATTATGATATTTTGACAAAAACATGCATTTCTAAAAGTTTCGTAGAATCTAATTTTCATATGATTTTTTTGCATGAACTTCCATCATAACCTTCCCTAATAAAATATATAAATGATCTAAAAAGTTCTATATCATTTCAAATTGTCCTCGATATTATTTGAGTTTTTGACTGAAACTAGTATAAACTAGTGTATAATATATTATGATTTTTTGACCGAAACTTGCATTTCGTAAACATACGTAGAATCTAATTTTCAGAGGATTTTTTGCATGGACTTCCATCATAACTTTCCTTCATAAAATATATAAATTATCTAAGAAGTTTCGTATCATTTCAAACTATCCTCGATTTAATTTGATTTTTTTGACCAAAACTAGTATAAACTAGTGTATAATATATTTTGATTTTTTGACCGAAACATGCATTTCTAAAAGTTTCGTAGAATCTAATTTTCATATGATTTTTTGCATGAACTTCCATCATAACCTTCCCTAATAAAATATATAAATGATCTAAAAAGTTCTATATCATTTCAAATTGTCCTCGATATTATTTGAGTTTTTGACTGAAACTAGTATAAACTAGTGTATAATATATTATGATTTTTTGACCGAAACTTGCATTTCGAAAAATTTCATAGAATCTAATTTTCAGATGATTTTTTGCAAGGACTTCCATCATAACTTTCCTTCATAAAATATATAAATTATCTAAGAAGTTTCGTATCATTTCAAACTATCCTCGATTTAATTTGATTTTTTGACCAAAACTAGTATAAACTAGTGTATAATATATTATGATTTTTTGACCGAAACTTGAATTTCGAAAAGTTATGTAGAATCTAATTTTCAGATAATGTTTTGCATGAATTTCCATCATAACCTTCCCTCGTAACTTATATAAAGGATTTAAAAAGTTTTGTATCATTTCAAACAGTCATCGATTTAAATTGATTTTTTGACCAAAACTAGTATAAATTAGTGTATAATATATTATGATTTTTTGACCGAAACTTGCATTTCGAAAAGTTTCGTAGAATCTAATTTTCAGATGATTTTTTGTATGGATTTCCATCATAACCTTCCCTCGTAACTTATATGAAGGATCTAAGAAGTTTCGTATCGTTTGGAAAAGTCCTCGATTTAATTTGATTTTTTGACCAAAACTAGTATAAACTAGTGTATAATATATTACGATTTTTTGATCGAAACTTGCATTTCTAAATTTTTCGTAGAATCTAATTTTCAGATGATTTTTTGCATGTAATTCCATCATAACCTTCCATAATAAAATATATAAATGATCTAAAAAGTTTTTTATCATTTTAAAATGTCTTCGATATTATTTGTTTTTTTTTATTGAAACTAGTATAAATCAATGTATAATATATATTATGATTTTTTGACAGAAACTTGCATTTCGAAAAGTTTCATAGAATCTAATTTTCAGATGATTTTTCGCATGGACTGCCATCATAACCTTCCCTCATTACATATATAAAGGATTTAAAAAGTTTTGTATCGTTTCGAACATTCCTCGCTATAATTTGATTTTTTGACCGAAACAAGTTTAAACTAGTGTATAATATATTATGAAATTTTTGACCGAAACTTGCATTTCTAAAAGTTTCGTAGAATCTAATTTTCAGATGATTTTTTGCATGGACTTCCATCATAACCTTCCCTAATAAAATATATAAATGTTCTAAAAACTTCTATATCATTTCAAATTGTCCTCGATATTATTTGATTTTTTGACTGAAACTAGTATAAACTAGTGTATAATATATTATGATTTTTTGACCGAAACTTGCCTTTCAAAAAGTTTCATATAATATAATTTTCAGATGATTTTTTGCAAGGACTTCCATCATCACTTTCCTTTATAAAATATATAAATTATCTAAGAAGTTTCGTATCATTTCAAACTATACTTGATTTAATTTGATTTTTTTGACCAAAACTAGTATAAACTAGTGTATAATATATTATGATTTTTTGATCGAAACTTGCATTTCGTAAACATACGTAGAATCTAATTTTCAGAGGATTTTTTGCATGGACTTCCATCATAACTTTCCTTCATAAAATATATAAATTATCTAAGAAGTTTCGTATCATTTCAAACTATCCTCGATTTAATTTGATTTTTTTGACCAAAACTAGTATAAACTAGTGTATAATATATTTTGATTTTTTGACCGAAACTTGCATTTCTAAAAGTTTCGTAGAATCTAATTTTCAGATGATTTTTTGCAAGGACTTTCATCATAACCTTCCATGATAAAATATATAAATGATCTAAAAAGTTTTATATCATTTCAAAATGTCTTCGATATTATTTGATTTTTTGACTAAAACTAGTATAAACTAGTGTATAATATATTATGATTTTTTGACCGAAACTTGCATTTCGAAAAGTTTCATAGAATCTATTTTTAAGATGATTTTTCGCATGGACTACCAGTATAACCTTCCCTCGTAACATATATAAAGAATTTTAAAAAACTTGTATGTTTCGAACAGTCCTTGATTTAATTTGATTTTTTCACCCAAACTAGTATAAACTAGTGTATAATATATTATGATTTTTTGACTGAAACTTGCATTTCGAAAGGTTTTGTAGAATCTAATTTTCAGATGATATTTTGCATGAACTTCCATCATAACCTTCCTTCATAAAATATATAAATAATCTAAGAAGTTTCGTATCATTTCAAACATTCCTCGATATAATTTGATTTTTTGACCGAAACAAGTATAAACTAGTGTATAATATATTATGATATTTTGACAAAAACATGCATTTCTAAAAGTTTCGTAGAATCTAATTTTCATATGATTTTTTGCATGAACTTCCATCATAACCTTCCCTAATAAAATATATAAATGATCTAAAAAGTTCTATATCATTTCAAATTGTCCTCGATATTATTTGAGTTTTTGACTGAAACTAGTATAAACTAGTGTATAATATATTATGATTTTTTGACCGAAACTTGCATTTCGAAAAATTTCATAGAATCTAATTTTCAGATGATTTTTTGCAAGGACTTCCATCATAACTTTCCTTCATAAAATATATAAATTATCTAAGAAGTTTCGTATCATTTCAAACTATCCTCGATTTAATTTGATTTTTTGACCAAAACTAGTATAAACTAGTGTATAATATATTATGATATTTTGACCGAAACTTGAATTTCGAAAAGTTATGTAGAATCTAATTTTTAGATAATGTTTTGCATGAATTTCCATCAAAACCTTCCCTCGTAACTTATATAAAGGATTTAAAAAGTTTTGTATCATTTCAAACAGTCATCGATTTAAATTGATTTTTTGACCAAAACTAGTATAAATTAGTGTATAATATATTATGATTTTTTGACCGAAACTTGCATTTCGAAAAGTTTCGTAGAATCTAATTTTCAGATGATTTTTTGTATGGATTTCCATCATAACCTTCCCTCGTAACTTATATGAAGGATCTAAGAAGTTTCGTATCGTTTGGAAAGGTCCTCGATTTAATTTGATTTTTTGACCAAAACTAGTATAAACTAGTGTATAATATATTACGATTTTTTGATCGAAACTTGCATTTCTAAATTTTTCGTAGAATCTAATTTTCAGATGATTTTTTGCATGTAATTCCATCATAACCTTCCATAATAAAATATATAAATGATCTAAAAAGTTTTTTATCATTTTAAAATGTCTTCGATATTATTTGTTTTTTTTTATTGAAACTAGTATAAATCAATGTATAATATATATTATGATTTTTTGACAGAAACTTGCATTTCGAAAAGTTTCATAGAATCTAATTTTCAGATGATTTTTCGCATGGACTGCCATCATAACCTTCCCTCATTACATATATAAAGGATTTAAAAAGTTTTGTATCGTTTCGAACATTCCTCGCTATAATTTGATTTTTTGACCGAAACAAGTTTAAACTAGTGTATAATATATTATGAAATTTTTGACCGAAACTTGCATTTCTAAAAGTTTCGTAGAATCTAATTTTCAGATGATTTTTTGCATGGACTTCCATCATAACCTTCCCTAATAAAATATATAAATGTTCTAAAAACTTCTATATCATTTCAAATTGTCCTCGATATTATTTGATTTTTTGACTGAAACTAGTATAAACTAGTGTATAATATATTATGATTTTTTGACCGAAACTTGCCTTTCAAAAAGTTTCATATAATATAATTTTCAGATGATTTTTTGCAAGGACTTCCATCATCACTTTCCTTTATAAAATATATAAATTATCTAAGAAGTTTCGTATCATTTCAAACTATACTTGATTTAATTTGATTTTTTTGACCAAAACTAGTATAAACTAGTGTATAATATATTATGATTTTTTGATCGAAACTTGCATTTCGTAAACATACGTAGAATCTAATTTTCAGAGGATTTTTTGCATGGACTTCCATCATAACTTTCCTTCATAAAATATATAAATTATCTAAGAAGTTTCGTATCATTTCAAACTATCCTCGATTTAATTTGATTTTTTTGACCAAAACTAGTATAAACTAGTGTATAATATATTTTGATTTTTTGACCGAAACTTGCATTTCTAAAAGTTTCGTAGAATCTAATTTTCAGATGATTTTTTGCAAGGACTTTCATCATAACCTTCCATGATAAAATATATAAATGATCTAAAAAGTTTTATATCATTTCAAAATGTCTTCGATATTATTTGATTTTTTGACTAAAACTAGTATAAACTAGTGTATAATATATTATGATTTTTTGACCGAAACTTGCATTTCGAAAAGTTTCATAGAATCTATTTTTAAGATGATTTTTCGCATGGACTACCAGTATAACCTTCCCTCGTAACATATATAAAGAATTTTAAAAAACTTGTATGTTTCGAACAGTCCTTGATTTAATTTGATTTTTTCACCCAAACTAGTATAAACTAGTGTATAATATATTATGATTTTTTGACTGAAACTTGCATTTCGAAAGGTTTCGTAGAATCTAATTTTCAGATGATTTTTTGCATGAACTTCCATCATAACCTTCCTTCATAAAATATATAAATAATCTAAGAAGTTTCGTATCATTTCAAACATTCCTCGATATAATTTGATTTTTTGACTGAAACAAGTATAAACTAGTGTATAATATATTATGATATTTTGACAAAAACATGCATTTCTAAAAGTTTCGTAGAATCTAATTTTCATATGATTTTTTGCATGAACTTCCATCATAACCTTCCCTAATAAAATATATAAATGATCTAAAAAGTTCTATATCATTTCAAATTGTCCTCGATATTATTTGAGTTTTTGACTGAAACAAGTATAAACTAGTGTATAATATATTATGATTTTTTGACCGAAACTTGCATTTCGAAAAATTTCATAGAATCTAATTTTCAGATGATTTTTTGCAAGTACTTCCATCATAACTTTCCTTCATAAAATATATAAATTATCTAAGAAGTTTCGTATCATTTCAAACTATCCTCGATTTAATTTGATTTTTTGACCAAAACTAGTATAAACTAGTGTATAATATATTATGATTTTTTGACCGAAACTTGAATTTCGAAAAGTTATGTAGAATCTAATTTTCAGATAATGTTTTGCATGAATTTCCATCATAACCTTCCCTCGTAACTTATATAAAGGATTTAAAAAGTTTTGTATCATTTCAAACAGTCATCGATTTAAATTGATTTTTTGACCAAAACTAGTATAAACTAGTTTATAATATATTATGAGTTTTTGACCGAAACATGCATTTCGTAAACATACGTAGAATCTAATTTTCAATGGATTTTTTGCATGGACTTCCATCATAACTTTCCTTCATAAAATATATAAATTATCTAAGAAGTTTCGTATCATTTCAAACTATCCTCGATTTAATTTGATTTTTTTGACCAAAACTAGTATAAACTAGTGTATAATATATTTTGATTTTTTGACCGAAACTTGCATTTCTAAAAGTTTCGTAGAATCTAATTTTCAGATGATTTTTTGCAAGGGCTTTCATCATAACCTTCCATGATAAAATATATAAATGATCTAAAAAGTTTTATATCATTTCAAAATGTCTTCGATATTATTTGATTTTTTGACTAAAACTAGTATAAACTAGTGTATAATATATTATGATTTTTTGACCGAAACTTGCATTTCGAAAAGTTTCATAGAATCTATTTTTAAGATGATTTTTCGCATGGACTACCAGTATAACCTTCCCTCGTAACATATATAAAGAATTTTAAAAAACTTGTTTGTTTCGAACAGTCCTTGATTTAATTTGATTTTTTCACCCAAACTAGTATAAACTAGTGTATAATATATCACGATTTTTTGACTGAAACTTGCATTTCGAAAGGTTTCGTAGAATCTAATTTTCAGATGATTTTTTGCATGAACTTCCATCATAACCTTCCTTCATAAAATATATAAATAATCTAAGAAGTTTCGTATCATTTCAAACATTCCTCGATATAATTTGATTTTTTGACTGAAACAAGTATAAACTAGTGTATAATATATTATGATATTTTGACAAAAACATGCATTTCTAAAAGTTTCGTAGAATCTAATTTTCATATGATTTTTTGCATGAACTTCCATCATAACCTTCCCTAATAAAATATATAAATGATCTAAAAAGTTCTATATCATTTCAAATTGTCCTCGATATTATTTGAGTTTTTGACTGAAACTAGTATAAACTAGTGTATAATATATTATGATTTTTTGACCGAAACTTGCATTTCGAAAAATTTCATAGAATCTAATTTTCAGATGATTTTTTGCAAGGACTTCCATCATAACTTTCCTTCATAAAATATATAAATTATCTAAGAAGTTTCGTATCATTTCAAACTATCCTCGATTTAATTTGATTTTTTGACCAAAACTAGTATAAACTAGTGTATAATATATTATGATTTTTTGACCGAAACTTGAATTTCGAAAAGTTATGTAGAATCTAATTTTCAGATAATGTTTTGCATGAATTTCCATCATAACCTTCCCTCGTAACTTATATAAAGGATTTAAAAAGTTTTGTATCATTTCAAACAGTCATCGATTTAAATTGATTTTTTGACCAAAACTAGTATAAACTAGTGTATAATATATTATGATTTTTTGACCGAAACTTGCATTTCGTAAACATACGTAGAATCTAATTTTCAGAGGATTTTTTGCATGGACTTCCATCATAACTTTCCTTCATAAAATATATAAATTATCTAAGAAGTTTCGTATCATTTCAAACTATCCTCGATTTAATTTGATTTTTTTGACCAAAACTAGTATAAACTAGTGTATAATATATTTTGATTTTTTGACCGAAACTTGCATTTCTAAAAGTTTCGTAGAATCTAATTTTCAGATGATTTTTTGCAAGGGCTTTCATCATAACCTTCCATGATAAAATATATAAATGATCTAAAAAGTTTTATATCATTTCAAAATGTCTTCGATATTATTTGATTTTTTGACTAAAACTAGTATAAACTAGTGTATAATATATTATGATTTTTTGACCGAAACTTGCATTTCGAAAAGTTTCATAGAATCTATTTTTAAGATGATTTTTCGCATGGACTACCAGTATAACCTTCCCTCGTAACATATATAAAGAATTTTAAAAAACTTGTATGTTTCGAACAGTCCTTGATTTAATTTGATTTTTTCACCCAAACTAGTATAGACTAGTGTATAATATATCACGATTTTTTGACTGAAACTTGCATTTCGAAAGGTTTCGTAGAATCTAATTTTCAGATGATTTTTTGCATGAACTTCCATCATAACCTTCCTTCATAAAATATATAAATAATCTAAGAAGTTTCGTATCATTTCAAACATTCCTCGATATAATTTGATTTTTTGACTGAAACAAGTATAAACTAGTGTATAATATATTATGATATTTTGACAAAAACATGCATTTCTAAAAGTTTCGTAGAATCTAATTTTCATATGATTTTTTGCATGAACTTCCATCATAACCTTCCCTAATAAAATATATAAATGATCTAAAAAGTTCTATATCATTTCAAATTGTCCTCGATATTATTTGAGTTTTTGACTGAAACTAGTATAAACTAGTGTATAATATATTATGATTTTTTGACCGAAACTTGCATTTTGAAAAATTTCATAGAATCTAATTTTCAGATGATTTTTTGCAAGTACTTCCATCATAACTTTCCTTCATAAAATATATAAATTATCTAAGAAGTTTCGTATCATTTCAAACTATCCTCGATTTAATTTGATTTTTTGACCAAAACTAGTATAAACTAGTGTATAATATATTATGATTTTTTGACCGAAACTTGAATTTCGAAAAGTTATGTAGAATCTAATTTTCAGATAATGTTTTGCATGAATTTCCATCATAACCTTCCCTCGTAACTTATATAAAGGATTTAAAAAGTTTTGTATCATTTCAAACAGTCATCGATTTAAATTGATTTTTTGACCAAAACTAGTATAAACTAGTGTATAATATATTATGATTTTTTGACCGAAACTTGCATTTCGTAAACATACGTAGAATCTAATTTTCAGAGGATTTTTTGCATGGACTTCCATCATAACTTTCCTTCATAAAATATATAAATTATCTAAGAAGTTTCGTATCATTTCAAACTATCCTCGATTTAATTTGATTTTTTTGACCAAAACTAGTATAAACTAGTGTATAATATATTTTGATTTTTTGACCGAAACTTGCATTTCTAAAAGTTTCGTAGAATCTAATTTTCAGATGATTTTTTGCAAGGACTTTCATCATAACCTTCCATGATAAAATATATAAATGATCTAAAAAGTTTTATATCATTTCAAAATGTCTTCGATATTATTTGATTTTTTGACTAAAACTAGTATAAACTAGTGTATAATATATTATGATTTTTTGACCGAAACTTGCATTTCGAAAAGTTTCATAGAATCTATTTTTAAGATGATTTTTCGCATGGACTACCAGTATAACCTTCCCTCGTAACATATATAAAGAATTTTAAAAAACTTGTATGTTTCGAACAGTCCTTGATTTAATTTGATTTTTTCACCCAAACTAGTATAAACTAGTGTATAATATATCACGATTTTTTGACTGAAACTTGCATTTCGAAAGGTTTCGTAGAATCTAATTTTCAGATGATTTTTTGCATGAACTTCCATCATAACCTTCCTTCATAAAATATATAAATAATCTAAGAAGTTTCGTATCATTTCAAACATTCCTCGATATAATTTGATTTTTTGACTGAAACAAGTATAAACTAGTGTATAATATATTATGATATTTTGACAAAAACATGCATTTCTAAAAGTTTCGTAGAATCTAATTTTCATATGATTTTTTGCATGAACTTCCATCATAACCTTCCTTCATAAAATATATAAATAATCTAAGAAGTTTCGTATCATTTCAAACATTCCTCGATATAATTTGATTTTTTGACTGAAACAAGTATAAACTAGTGTATAATATATTATGATATTTTGACAAAAACATGCATTTCTAAAAGTTTCGTAGAATCTAATTTTCATATGATTTTTTGCATGAACTTCCATCATAACCTTCCCTAATAAAATATATAAATGATCTAAAAAGTTCTATATCATTTCAAATTGTCCTCGATATTATTTGAGTTTTTGACTGAAACTAGTATAAACTAGTGTATAATATATTATGATTTTTTGACCGAAACTTGCATTTTGAAAAATTTCATAGAATCTAATTTTCAGATGATTTTTTGCAAGTACTTCCATCATAACTTTCCTTCATAAAATATATAAATTATCTAAGAAGTTTCGTATCATTTCAAACTATCCTCGATTTAATTTGATTTTTTGACCAAAACTAGTATAAACTAGTGTATAATATATTATGATTTTTTGACCGAAACTTGAATTTCGAAAAGTTATGTAGAATCTAATTTTCAGATAATGTTTTGCATGAATTTCCATCATAACCTTCCCTCGTAACTTATATAAAGGATTTAAAAAGTTTTGTATCATTTCAAACAGTCATCGATTTAAATTGATTTTTTGACCAAAACTAGTATAAACTAGTGTATAATATATTATGATTTTTTGACCGAAACTTGCATTTCGTAAACATACGTAGAATCTAATTTTCAGAGGATTTTTTGCATGGACTTCCATCATAACTTTCCTTCATAAAATATATAAATTATCTAAGAAGTTTCGTATCATTTCAAACTATCCTCGATTTAATTTGATTTTTTTGACCAAAACTAGTATAAACTAGTGTATAATATATTTTGATTTTTTGACCGAAACTTGCATTTCTAAAAGTTTCGTAGAATCTAATTTTCAGATGATTTTTTGCAAGGACTTTCATCATAACCTTCCATGATAAAATATATAAATGATCTAAAAAGTTTTATATCATTTCAAAATGTCTTCGATATTATTTGATTTTTTGACTAAAACTAGTATAAACTAGTGTATAATATATTATGATTTTTTGACCGAAACTTGCATTTCGAAAAGTTTCATAGAATCTATTTTTAAGATGATTTTTCGCATGGACTACCAGTATAACCTTCCCTCGTAACATATATAAAGAATTTTAAAAAACTTGTATGTTTCGAACAGTCCTTGATTTAATTTGATTTTTTCACCCAAACTAGTATAAACTAGTGTATAATATATCACGATTTTTTGACTGAAACTTGCATTTCGAAAGGTTTCGTAGAATCTAATTTTCAGATGATTTTTTGCATGAACTTCCATCATAACCTTCCTTCATAAAATATATAAATAATCTAAGAAGTTTCGTATCATTTCAAACATTCCTCGATATAATTTGATTTTTTGACTGAAACAAGTATAAACTAGTGTATAATATATTATGATATTTTGACAAAAACATGCATTTCTAAAAGTTTCGTAGAATCTAATTTTCATATGATTTTTTGCATGAACTTCCATCATAACCTTCCCTAATAAAATATATAAATGATCTAAAAAGTTCTATATCATTTCAAATTGTCCTCGATATTATTTGAGTTTTTGACTGAAACTAGTATAAACTAGTGTATAATATATTATGATTTTTTGACCGAAACTTGCATTTTGAAAAATTTCATAGAATCTAATTTTCAGATGATTTTTTGCAAGTACTTCCATCATAACTTTCCTTCATAAAATATATAAATTATCTAAGAAGTTTCGTATCATTTCAAACTATCCTCGATTTAATTTGATTTTTTGACCAAAACTAGTATAAACTAGTGTATAATATATTATGATTTTTTGACCGAAACTTGAATTTCGAAAAGTTATGTAGAATCTAATTTTCAGATAATGTTTTGCATGAATTTCCATCATAACCTTCCCTCGTAACTTATATAAAGGATTTAAAAAGTTTTGTATCATTTCAAACAGTCATCGATTTAAATTGATTTTTTGACCAAAACTAGTATAAACTAGTGTATAATATATTATGATTTTTTGACCGAAACTTGCATTTCGTAAACATACGTAGAATCTAATTTTCAGAGGATTTTTTGCATGGACTTCCATCATAACTTTCCTTCATAAAATATATAAATTATCTAAGAAGTTTCGTATCATTTCAAACTATCCTCGATTTAATTTGATTTTTTTGACCAAAACTAGTATAAACTAGTGTATAATATATTTTGATTTTTTGACCGAAACATGCATTTCTAAAAGTTTCGTAGAATCTAATTTTCAGATGATTTTTTGCAAGGACTTTCATCATAACCTTCCATGATAAAATATATAAATGATCTAAAAAGTTTTATATCATTTCAAAATGTCTTCGATATTATTTGATTTTTTGACTAAAACTAGTATAAACTAGTGTATAATATATTATGATTTTTTGACCGAAACTTGCATTTCGAAAAGTTTCATAGAATCTATTTTTAAGATGATTTTTCGCATGGACTACCAGTATAACCTTCCCTCGTAACATATATAAAGAATTTTAAAAAACTTGTATGTTTCGAACAGTCCTTGATTTAATTTGATTTTTTCACCCAAACTAGTATAAACTAGTGTATAATATATTATGATTTTTTGACTGAAACTTGCATTTCGAAAGGTTTCGTAGAATCTAATTTTCAGATGATTTTTTGCATGAACTTCCATCATAACCTTCCTTCATAAAATATATAAATAATCTAAGAAGTTTCGTATCATTTCAAACATTCCTCGATATAATTTGATTTTTTGACTGAAACAAGTATAAACTAGTGTATAATATATTATGATATTTTGACAAAAACATGCATTTCTAAAAGTTTCGTAGAATCTAATTTTCATATGATTTTTTGCATGAACTTCCATCATAACCTTCCCTAATAAAATATATAAATGATCTAAAAAGTTCTATATCATTTCAAATTGTCCTCGATATTATTTGAGTTTTTGACTGAAACAAGTATAAACTAGTGTATAATATATTATGATTTTTTGACCGAAACTTGCATTTCGTAAAATTTCATAGAATCTAATTTTCAGATGATTTTTTGCAAGTACTTCCATCATAACTTTCCTTCATAAAATATATAAATTATCTAAGAAGTTTCGTATCATTTCAAACTATCCTCGATTTAATTTGATTTTTTGACCAAAACTAGTATAAACTAGTGTATAATATATTATGATTTTTTGACCGAAACTTGAATTTCGAAAAGTTATGTAGAATCTAATTTTCAGATAAAGTTTTGCATGAATTTCCATCATAACCTTCCCTCGTAACTTATATAAAGGATTTAAAAAGTTTTGTATCATTTCAAACAGTCATCGATTTAAATTGATTTTTTGACCAAAACTAGTATAAACTAGTGTATAATATATTATGATTTTTTGACCGAAACTTGCATTTCGTAAACATACGTAGAATCTAATTTTCAGAGGATTTTTTGCATGGACTTCCATCATAACTTTCCTTCATAAAATATATAAATTATCTAAGAAGTTTCGTATCATTTCAAACTATCCTCGATTTAATTTGATTTTTTTGACCAAAACTAGTATAAACTAGTGTATAATATATTTTGATTTTTTGACCGAAACTTGCATTTCTAAAAGTTTCGTAGAATCTAATTTTCAGATGATTTTTTGCTAGGGCTTTCATCATAACCTTCCATGATAAAATATATAAATGATCTAAAAAGTTTTATATCATTTCAAAATGTCTTCGATATTATTTGATTTTTTGACTAAAACTAGTATAAACTAGTGTATAATATATTATGATTTTTTGACCGAAACTTGCATTTCGAAAAGTTTCATAGAATCTATTTTTAAGATGATTTTTCGCATGGACTACCAGTATAACCTTCCCTCGTAACATATATAAAGAATTTTAAAAAACTTGTATGTTTCGAACAGTCCTTGATTTAATTTGATTTTTTCACCCAAACTAGTATAAACTAGTGTATAATATATTATGATTTTTTGACTGAAACTTGCATTTCGAAAGGTTTCGTAGAATCTAATTTTCAGATGATTTTTTGCATGAACTTCCATCATAACCTTCCTTCATAAAATATATAAATAATCTAAGAAGTTTCGTATCATTTCAAACATTCCTCGATATAATTTGATTTTTTGACTGAAACAAGTATAAACTAGTGTATAATATATTATGATATTTTGACAAAAACATGCATTTCTAAAAGTTTCGTAGAATCTAATTTTCATATGATTTTTTGCATGAACTTCCATCATAACCTTCCCTAATAAAATATATAAATGATCTAAAAAGTTCTATATCATTTCAAATTGTCCTCGATATTATTTGAGTTTTTGACTGAAACAAGTATAAACTAGTGTATAATATATTATGATTTTTTGACCGAAACTTGCATTTCGTAAAATTTCATAGAATCTAATTTTCAGATGATTTTTTGCAAGTACTTCCATCATAACTTTCCTTCATAAAATATATAAATTATCTAAGAAGTTTCGTATCATTTCAAACTATCCTCGATTTAATTTGATTTTTTGACCAAAACTAGTATAAACTAGTGTATAATATATTATGATTTTTTGACCGAAACTTGAATTTCGAAAAGTTATGTAGAATCTAATTTTCAGATAAAGTTTTGCATGAATTTCCATCATAACCTTCCCTCGTAACTTATATAAAGGATTTAAAAAGTTTTGTATCATTTCAAACAGTCATCGATTTAAATTGATTTTTTGACCAAAACTAGTATAAACTAGTGTATAATATATTATGATTTTTTGACCGAAACTTGCATTTCGTAAACATACGTAGAATCTAATTTTCAGAGGATTTTTTGCATGGACTTCCATCATAACTTTCCTTCATAAAATATATAAATTATCTAAGAAGTTTCGTATCATTTCAAACTATCCTCGATTTAATTTGATTTTTTTGACCAAAACTAGTATAAACTAGTGTATAATATATTTTGATTTTTTGACCGAAACTTGCATTTCTAAAAGTTTCGTAGAATCTAATTTTCAGATGATTTTTTGCTAGGGCTTTCATCATAACCTTCCATGATAAAATATATAAATGATCTAAAAAGTTTTATATCATTTCAAAATGTCTTCGATATTATTTGATTTTTTGACTAAAACTAGTATAAACTAGTGTATAATATATTATGATTTTTTGACCGAAACATGCATTTCGAAAAGTTTCATAGAATCTATTTTTAAGATGATTTTTCGCATGGACTACCAGTATAACCTTCCCTCGTAACATATATAAAGAATTTTAAAAAACTTGTATGTTTCGAACAGTCCTTGATTTAATTTGATTTTTTCACCCAAACTAGTATAAACTAGTGTATAATATATCACGATTTTTTGACTGAAACTTGCATTTCGAAAGGTTTCGTAGAATCTAATTTTCAGATGATTTTTTGCATGAACTTCCATCATAACCTTCCTTCATAAAATATATAAATAATCTAAGAAGTTTCGTATCATTTCAAACATTCCTCGATATAATTTGATTTTTTGACTGAAACAAGTATAAACTAGTGTATAATATATTATGATATTTTGACAAAAACATGCATTTCTAAAAGTTTCGTAGAATCTAATTTTCATATGATTTTTTGCATGAACTTCCATCATAACCTTCCCTAATAAAATATATAAATGATCTAAAAAGTTCTATATCATTTCAAATTGTCCTCGATATTATTTGAGTTTTTGACTGAAACTAGTATAAACTAGTGTATAATATATTATGATTTTTTGACCGAAACTTGCATTTTGAAAAATTTCATAGAATCTAATTTTCAGATGATTTTTTGCAAGTACTTCCATCATAACTTTCCTTCATAAAATATATAAATTATCTAAGAAGTTTCGTATCATTTCAAACTATCCTCGATTTAATTTGATTTTTTGACCAAAACTAGTATAAACTAGTGTATAATATATTATGATTTTTTGACCGAAACTTGAATTTCGAAAAGTTATGTAGAATCTAATTTTCAGATAATGTTTTGCATGAATTTCCATCATAACCTTCCCTCGTAACTTATATAAAGGATTTAAAAAGTTTTGTATCATTTCAAACAGTCATCGATTTAAATTGATTTTTTGACCAAAACTAGTATAAACTAGTGTATAATATATTATGATTTTTTGACCGAAACTTGCATTTCGTAAACATACGTAGAATCTAATTTTCAGAGGATTTTTTGCATGGACTTCCATCATAACTTTCCTTCATAAAATATATAAATTATCTAAGAAGTTTCGTATCATTTCAAAATATCCTCGATTTAATTTGATTTTTTTGACCAAAACTAGTATAAACTAGTGTATAATATATTTTGATTTTTTGACCGAAACTTGCATTTCTAAAAGTTTCGTAGAATCTAATTTTCAGATGATTTTTTGCAAGGGCTTTCATCATAACCTTCCATGATAAAATATATAAATGATCTAAAAAGTTTTATATCATTTCAAAATGTCTTCGATATTATTTGATTTTTTGACTAAAACTAGTATAAACTAGTGTATAATATATTATGATTTTTTGACCGAAACATGCATTTCGAAAAGTTTCATAGAATCTATTTTTAAGATGATTTTTCGCATGGACTACCAGTATAACCTTCCCTCGTAACATATATAAAGAATTTTAAAAAACTTGTATGTTTCGAACAGTCCTTGATTTAATTTGATTTTTTCACCCAAACTAGTATAAACTAGTGTATAATATATCACGATTTTTTGACTGAAACTTGCATTTCGAAAGGTTTCGTAGAATCTAATTTTCAGATGATTTTTTGCATGAACTTCCATCATAACCTTCCTTCATAAAATATATAAATAATCTAAGAAGTTTCGTATCATTTCAAACATTCCTCGATATAATTTGATTTTTTGACTGAAACAAGTATAAACAAGTGTATAATATATTATGATATTTTGACAAAAACATGCATTTCTAAAAGTTTCGTAGAATCTAATTTTCATATGATTTTTTGCATGAACTTCCATCATAACCTTCCCTAATAAAATATATAAATGATCTAAAAAGTTCTATATCATTTCAAATTGTCCTCGATATTATTTGAGTTTTTGACTGAAACTAGTATAAACCAGTGTATAATATATTATGATTTTTTGACCGAAACTTGCATTTTGAAAAATTTCATAGAATCTAATTTTCAGATGATTTTTTGCAAGTACTTCCATCATAACTTTCCTTCATAAAATATATAAATTATCTAAGAAGTTTCGTATCATTTCAAACTATCCTCGATTTAATTTGATTTTTTGACCAAAACTAGTATAAACTAGTGTATAATATATTATGATTTTTTGACCGAAACTTGAATTTCGAAAAGTTATGTAGAATCTAATTTTCAGATAATGTTTTGCATGAATTTCCATCATAACCTTCCCTCGTAACTTATATAAAGGATTTAAAAAGTTTTGTATCATTTCAAACAGTCATCGATTTAAATTGATTTTTTGACCAAAACTAGTATAAACTAGTGTATAATATATTATGATTTTTTGACCGAAACTTGCATTTCGTAAACATACGTAGAATCTAATTTTCAGAGGATTTTTTGCATGGACTTCCATCATAACTTTCCTTCATAAAATATATAAATTATCTAAGAAGTTTCGTATCATTTCAAAATATCCTCGATTTAATTTGATTTTTTTGACCAAAACTAGTATAAACTAGTGTATAATATATTTTGATTTTTTGACCGAAACTTGCATTTCTAAAAGTTTCGTAGAATCTAATTTTCAGATGATTTTTTGCAAGGGCTTTCATCATAACCTTCCATGATAAAATATATAAATGATCTAAAAAGTTTTATATCATTTCAAAATGTCTTCGATATTATTTGATTTTTTGACTAAAACTAGTATAAACTAGTGTATAATATATTATGATTTTTTGACCGAAACATGCATTTCGAAAAGTTTCATAGAATCTATTTTTAAGATGATTTTTCGCATGGACTACCAGTATAACCTTCCCTCGTAACATATATAAAGAATTTTAAAAAACTTGTATGTTTCGAACAGTCCTTGATTTAATTTGATTTTTTCACCCAAACTAGTATAAACTAGTGTATAATATATCACGATTTTTTGACTGAAACTTGCATTTCGAAAGGTTTCGTAGAATCTAATTTTCAGATGATTTTTTGCATGAACTTCCATCATAACCTTCCTTCATAAAATATATAAATAATCTAAGAAGTTTCGTATCATTTCAAACATTCCTCGATATAATTTGATTTTTTGACTGAAACAAGTATAAACAAGTGTATAATATATTATGATATTTTGACAAAAACATGCATTTCTAAAAGTTTCGTAGAATCTAATTTTCATATGATTTTTTGCATGAACTTCCATCATAACCTTCCCTAATAAAATATATAAATGATCTAAAAAGTTCTATATCATTTCAAATTGTCCTCGATATTATTTGAGTTTTTGACTGAAACTAGTATAAACTAGTGTATAATATATTATGATTTTTTGACCGAAACTTGCATTTTGAAAAATTTCATAGAATCTAATTTTCAGATGATTTTTTGCAAGTACTTCCATCATAACTTTCCTTCATAAAATATATAAATTATCTAAGAAGTTTCGTATCATTTCAAACTATCCTCGATTTAATTTGATTTTTTGACCAAAACTAGTATAAACTAGTGTATAATATATTATGATTTTTTGACCGAAACTTGAATTTCGAAAAGTTATGTAGAATCTAATTTTCAGATAATGTTTTGCATGAATTTCCATCATAACCTTCCCTCGTAACTTATATAAAGGATTTAAAAAGTTTTGTATCATTTCAAACAGTCATCGATTTAAATTGATTTTTTGACCAAAACTAGTATAAACTAGTGTATAATATATTATGATTTTTTGACCGAAACTTGCATTTCGTAAACATACGTAGAATCTAATTTTCAGAGGATTTTTTGCATGGACTTCCATCATAACTTTCCTTCATAAAATATATAAATTATCTAAGAAGTTTCGTATCATTTCAAAATATCCTCGATTTAATTTGATTTTTTTGACCAAAACTAGTATAAACTAGTGTATAATATATTTTGATTTTTTGACCGAAACTTGCATTTCTAAAAGTTTCGTAGAATCTAATTTTCAGATGATTTTTTGCAAGGGCTTTCATCATAACCTTCCATGATAAAATATATAAATGATCTAAAAAGTTTTATATCATTTCAAAATGTCTTCGATATTATTTGATTTTTTGACTAAAACTAGTATAAACTAGTGTATAATATATTATGATTTTTTGACCGAAACATGCATTTCGAAAAGTTTCATAGAATCTATTTTTAAGATGATTTTTCGCATGGACTACCAGTATAACCTTCCCTCGTAACATATATAAAGAATTTTAAAAAACTTGTATGTTTCGAACAGTCCTTGATTTAATTTGATTTTTTCACCCAAACTAGTATAAACTAGTGTATAATATATCACGATTTTTTGACTGAAACTTGCATTTCGAAAGGTTTCGTAGAATCTAATTTTCAGATGATTTTTTGCATGAACTTCCATCATAACCTTCCTTCATAAAATATATAAATAATCTAAGAAGTTTCGTATCATTTCAAACATTCCTCGATATAATTTGATTTTTTGACTGAAACAAGTATAAACAAGTGTATAATATATTATGATATTTTGACAAAAACATGCATTTCTAAAAGTTTCGTAGAATCTAATTTTCATATGATTTTTTGCATGAACTTCCATCATAACCTTCCCTAATAAAATATATAAATGATCTAAAAAGTTCTATATCATTTCAAATTGTCCTCGATATTATTTGAGTTTTTGACTGAAACTAGTATAAACCAGTGTATAATATATTATGATTTTTTGACCGAAACTTGCATTTTGAAAAATTTCATAGAATCTAATTTTCAGATGATTTTTTGCAAGTACTTCCATCATAACTTTCCTTCATAAAATATATAAATTATCTAAGAAGTTTCGTATCATTTCAAACTATCCTCGATTTAATTTGATTTTTTGACCAAAACTAGTATAAACTAGTGTATAATATATTATGATTTTTTGACCGAAACTTGAATTTCGAAAAGTTATGTAGAATCTAATTTTCAGATAATGTTTTGCATGAATTTCCATCATAACCTTCCCTCGTAACTTATATAAAGGATTTAAAAAGTTTTGTATCATTTCAAACAGTCATCGATTTAAATTGATTTTTTGACCAAAACTAGTATAAACTAGTGTATAATATATTATGATTTTTTGACCGAAACTTGCATTTCGTAAACATACGTAGAATCTAATTTTCAGAGGATTTTTTGCATGGACTTCCATCATAACTTTCCTTCATAAAATATATAAATTATCTAAGAAGTTTCGTATCATTTCAAAATATCCTCGATTTAATTTGATTTTTTTGACCAAAACTAGTATAAACTAGTGTATAATATATTTTGATTTTTTGACCGAAACTTGCATTTCTAAAAGTTTCGTAGAATCTAATTTTCAGATGATTTTTTGCAAGGGCTTTCATCATAACCTTCCATGATAAAATATATAAATGATCTAAAAAGTTTTATATCATTTCAAAATGTCTTCGATATTATTTGATTTTTTGACTAAAACTAGTATAAACTAGTGTATAATATATTATGATTTTTTGACCGAAACATGCATTTCGAAAAGTTTCATAGAATCTATTTTTAAGATGATTTTTCGCATGGACTACCAGTATAACCTTCCCTCGTAACATATATAAAGAATTTTAAAAAACTTGTATGTTTCGAACAGTCCTTGATTTAATTTGATTTTTTCACCCAAACTAGTATAAACTAGTGTATAATATATCACGATTTTTTGACTGAAACTTGCATTTCGAAAGGTTTCGTAGAATCTAATTTTCAGATGATTTTTTGCATGAACTTCCATCATAACCTTCCTTCATAAAATATATAAATAATCTAAGAAGTTTCGTATCATTTCAAACATTCCTCGATATAATTTGATTTTTTGACTGAAACAAGTATAAACAAGTGTATAATATATTATGATATTTTGACAAAAACATGCATTTCTAAAAGTTTCGTAGAATCTAATTTTCATATGATTTTTTGCATGAACTTCCATCATAACCTTCCCTAATAAAATATATAAATGATCTAAAAAGTTCTATATCATTTCAAATTGTCCTCGATATTATTTGAGTTTTTGACTGAAACTAGTATAAACTAGTGTATAATATATTATGATTTTTTGACCGAAACTTGCATTTTGAAAAATTTCATAGAATCTAATTTTCAGATGATTTTTTGCAAGTACTTCCATCATAACTTTCCTTCATAAAATATATAAATTATCTAAGAAGTTTCGTATCATTTCAAACTATCCTCGATTTAATTTGATTTTTTGACCAAAACTAGTATAAACTAGTGTATAATATATTATGATTTTTTGACCGAAACTTGAATTTCGAAAAGTTATGTAGAATCTAATTTTCAGATAATGTTTTGCATGAATTTCCATCATAACCTTCCCTCGTAACTTATATAAAGGATTTAAAAAGTTTTGTATCATTTCAAACAGTCATCGATTTAATTTGATTTTTTGACCAAAACTAGTATAAACTAGTGTATAATATATTATGATTTTTTGACCGAAACTTGCATTTCGAAATGTTTCGTAGAATCTAATTTTCAGATGATTTTTTGTATGGATTTCAATCATAACCTTCCCTCGTAACTTATATAAAGGATATAAGAAGTTTCGTATTGTTTGGAAAAGTCCTCGATTTAATTTGATTTTTTGACCAAAACTAGTATAAACTAGTGTATAATATATTACGATTTTTTGACCGAAACTTGCATTTCTAAATGTTTCGTAGAATCTAATTTTCTGATGATTTTTTTGCATGGACTTCCATCATAACCTTCCATAATAAAGTATATAAATGATCTTAAAGTTTTATATCATTTCAAAATGTCTTCGATATTTTTTGTTTTTTTGACTGAAACTAGTATAAACCAGTGTATAATATATTATGATTTTTGGACAGAAACTTGCATTTCGAAAAGTTTCATAGAATCTAATTTTCAGATGATTTTTCGCATGGACTGCCATCATAACCTTCCCTCATAACACATATAAAGGATTTAAAAAGTTTTGTATCGTTTCGAACATTCCTCGATATAATTTGATTTTTTGACCGAAACAAGTATAAACTAGTGTATAATATATTATGAAATTTGTGACCGAAACTTGCATTTCTAAAAGTTTCGTAGAATCTAATTTTCAGATGATTTTTTGCATGGACTTCCATCATAACCTTCCCTAATAAAATATATAAATGTTCTAAAAAGTTCTATATCATTTCAAATTGTCCTCGATATTATTTGATTTTTTACTGAAACTAGTATAAACTAGTGTATAATATATTATGATTTTTTGACCGAAACTTGCATTTCGAAAAGTTTCATATCATATAATTTTCAGATGATTTTTTGCAAGGACTTCCATCATCACTTTCCTTCATAAAATATATAAACTATCTAAGAAGTTTCGTATCATTTCAAACTATCCTTGATTTAATTTGATTTTTTTGACCAAAACTAGTATAAACTAGTGTATAATATATTATGATATTTTGACCGAAACTTGCATTTCGAAAACATACGTAGAATCTAATTTTCAGAGGATTTTTTGCATGGACTTCCATCATAACTTTCCTTCATAAAATATATAAATTATCTAAGAAGTTTCGTATCATTTCAAACTATCCTCAATTTAATTTGATTTTTTTGACCAAAACTAGTATAAACTAGTGTATAATATATTTTGATTTTTTGACCGAAACTTGCATTTCTAAAAGTTCCGTAGAATCTAATTTTCAGATGATTTTTTGCAAGGACTTTCATCATAACCTTCCATGATAAAATATATAAATGATCTAAAAAGTTTTATATCATTTCAAAATGTCTTCGATATTATTTGATTTTTTGACTAAAACTAGTGTATAATATATTATGATTATTTGACCGAAACTTGCATTTCGAAAAGTTTCATAGAATCTATTTTTAAGATGATTTTTCGCATGGACTACCAGTATAACCTTCCCTCGTAACATATATAAAGAATTTTAAAAAACTTGTATGTTTCGAACAGTCCTTGATTTAATTTGATTTTTTCACCCAAGCTAGTATAAACTAGTGTATAATATATTATGATTTTTTGACTGAAACTTGTATTTCGAAAGGTTTCGTAGAATCTAATTTTCAGATGATTTTTTGCATGAACTTCCATCATAACTTTCCTTCATAAAATATATAAATAATCTAAGAAGTTTCGTATCATTTCAAACATTCCTCGATATAATTTGATTTTTTGACTGAAACAAGTATAAACTAGTGTATAATATATTATGATATTTTGACAAAAACATGCATTTCTAAAAGTTTCGTAGAATCTAATTTTCATATGATTTTTTGCATGAACTTCCATCATAACCTTCCCTAATAAAATATATAAATGATCTAAAAAGTTCTATATCATTTCAAATTGTCCTCGATATTATTTGAGTTTTTGACTGAAACTAGTATAAACTAGTGTATAATATATTATGATTTTTTGACCGAAACTTGCATTTCGAAAAATTTCATAGAATCTAATTTTCAGATGATTTTTTGCAAATACTTCCATCATAACTTTCCTTCATAAAATATATAAATTATCTAAGAAGTTTCGTATCATTTCAAACTATCCTCGATTTAATTTGATTTTTTGACCAAAACTAGTATAAACTAGTGTATAATATATTATGATTTTTTGACCGAAACTTGAATTTCGAAAAGTTATGTAGAATCTAATTTTCAGATAATGTTTTGCATGAATTTCCATCATAACCTTCCCTCGTAACTTATATAAAGGATTTAAAAAGTTTTGTATCATTTCAAACAGTCATCGATTTAAATTGATTTTTTGACCAAAACTCGTATCAACTAGTGTATAATATATTATGATTTTTTGACCGAAACTTGCATTTCGTAAACATACGTAGAATCTAATTTTCAGAGGATTTTTTGCATGGACTTCCATCATAACTTTCCTTCATAAAATATATAAATTATCTAAGAAGTTTCGTATGATTTCAAACTAACCTCGATTTAATTTTATTTTTTTGACCAAAACTAGTATAAACTAGTGTATAATATATTTTGAT
The DNA here is from genome assembly GCA_963966055.1 of Lathyrus aphaca. Taxonomy (NCBI): domain Eukaryota; kingdom Viridiplantae; phylum Streptophyta; class Magnoliopsida; order Fabales; family Fabaceae; genus Lathyrus; species Lathyrus aphaca. Next base: position 37,385,328 of record OZ014522.1, on the reverse strand, counting down.
TTTTTGACCGAAACTTGCATTTCTAAAAGTTTCGTAGAATCTAATTTTCAGATGATTTTTTGCAAGGACTTTCATCATAACATTCCATGATAAAATATATAAATGATCTAAAAAGTTTTATATCATTTCAAAATGTCTTCGATATTATTTGATTTTTTGACTAAAACTAGTGTATAATATATTATGATTATTTGACCGAAACTTGCATTTCGAAAAGTTTCATAGAATCTATTTTTAAGATGATTTTTCGCATGGACTACCAGTATAACCTTCCCTCGTAACATATATAAAGAATTTTAAAAAACTTGTATGTTTCGAACAGTCCTTGATTTAATTTGATTTTTTCACCCAAACTAGTATAAACTAGTGTATAATATATTATGATTTTTTGACTGAAACTTGCATTTCGAAAGGTTTCGTAGAATCTAATTTTCAGATGATTTTTTGCAAGTACTTCCATCATAACCTTCCTTCATAAAATATATAAATAATCTAAGAAGTTTCGTATCATTTCAAACTATCCTCGATATAATTTGATTTTTTGACTGAAACAAGTATAAACTAGTGTATAATATATTATGATATTTTGACAAAAACATGCATTTCTAAAAGTTTCGTAGAATCTAATTTTCATATGATTTTTTTGCATGAACTTCCATCATAACCTTCCCTAATAAAATATATAAATGATCTAAAAAGTTCTATATCATTTCAAACAGTCATCGATATTATTTGATTTTTTGACCAAAACTAGTATAAACTAGTGTATAATATATTATGATTTTTTGACCGAAACTTGCATTTCGTAAACATACGTAGAATCTAATTTTCAGAGGATTTTTTGCATGGACTTCCATCATAACTTTCCTTCATAAAATATATAAATTATCTAAGAAGTTTCGTATCATTTCAAACTATCCTCGATTTAATTTGATTTTTTTGACCAAAACTAGTATAAACTAGTGTATAATATATTTTGATTTTTTGACCGAAACTTGCATTTCTAAAAGTTTCGTAGAATCTAATTTTCAGATGATTTTTTGCAAGGACTTTCATCATAACCTTCCATGATAAAATATATAAATGATCTAAAAAGTTTTATATCATTTCAAAATGTCTTCGATATTATTTGATTTTTCGACTAAAACTAGTATAAACTAGTGTATAATATATTATGATTTTTTGACCGAAACTTGCATTTCGAAAAGTTTCATAGAATCTATTTTTAAGATGATTTTTCGCATGGACTACCAGTATAACCTTCCCTCGTAACATATATAAAGAATTTTAAAAAACTTGTATGTTTCGAACAGTCCTTGATTTAATTTGATTTTTTCACCCAAACTAGTATAAACTAGTGTATAATATATTATGATATTTTGACTGAAACTTGCATTTCGAAAGGTTTCGTAGAATCTAATTTTCAGATGATTTTTTGCAAGTACTTCCATCATAACCTTCCTTCATAAAATATATAAATAATCTAAGAAGTTTCGTATCATTTCAAACTATCCTCGATATAATTTGATTTTTTGACTGAAACAAGTATAAACTAGTGTATAATATATTATGATATTTTGACAAAAACATGCATTTCTAAAAGTTTCGTAGAATCTAATTTTCATATGATTTTTTTGCATGAACTTCCATCATAACCTTCCCTAATAAAATATATAAATGATCTAAAAAGTTCTATATCATTTCAAACAGTCATCGATATTATTTGATTTTTTGACCAAAACTAGTATAAACTAGTGTATAATATATTATGATTTTTTGACCGAAACTTGCATTTCGTAAACATACGTAGAATCTAATTTTCAGAGGATTTTTTGCATGGACTTCCATCATAACTTTCCTTCATAAAATATATAAATTATCTAAGAAGTTTCGTATCATTTCAAACTATCCTCGATTTAATTTGATTTTTTTGACCAAAACTAGTATAAACTAGTGTATAATATATTTTGATTTTTTGACCGAAACTTGCATTTCTAAAAGTTTCGTAGAATCTAATTTTCAGATGATTTTTTGCAAGGACTTTCATCATAACCTTCCATGATAAAATATATAAATGATCTAAAAAGTTTTATATCATTTCAAAATGTCTTCGATATTATTTGATTTTTCGACTAAAACTAGTATAAACTAGTGTATAATATATTATGATTTTTTGACCGAAACTTGCATTTCGAAAAGTTTCATAGAATCTATTTTTAAGATGATTTTTCGCATGGACTACCAGTATAACCTTCCCTCGTAACATATATAAAGAATTTTAAAAAACTTGTATGTTTCGAACAGTCCTTGATTTAATTTTATTTTTTCACCCAAACTAGTATAAACTAGTGTATAATATATTATGATTTTTTGACTGAAACTTGCATTTCGAAAGGTTTCGTAGAATCTAATTTTCAGATGATTTTTTGCAAGTACTTCCATCATAACCTTCCTTCATAAAATATATAAATAATCTAAGAAGTTTCGTATCATTTCAAACTATCCTCGATATAATTTGATTTTTTGACTGAAACAAGTATAAACTAGTGTATAATATATTATGATATTTTGACAAAAACATGCATTTCTAAAAGTTTCGTAGAATCTAATTTTCATATGATTTTTTTGCATGAACTTCCATCATAACCTTCCCTAATAAAATATATAAATGATCTAAAAAGTTCTATATCATTTCAAACAGTCATCGATATTATTTGATTTTTTGACCAAAACTAGTATAAACTAGTGTATAATATATTATGATTTTTTGACCGAAACTTGCATTTCGTAAACATACGTAGAATCTAATTTTCAGAGGATTTTTTGCATGGACTTCCATCATAACTTTCCTTCATAAAATATATAAATTATCTAAGAAGTTTCGTATCATTTCAAACTATCCTCGATTTAATTTGATTTTTTTGACCAAAACTAGTATAAACTAGTGTATAATATATTTTGATTTTTTGACCGAAACTTGCATTTCTAAAAGTTTCGTAGAATCTAATTTTCAGATGATTTTTTGCAAGGACTTTCATCATAACCTTCCATGATAAAATATATAAATATTCTAAAAAGTTTTATATCATTTCAAAATGTCTTCGATATTATTTGATTTTTCGACTAAAACTAGTATAAACTAGTGTATAATATATTATGATTTTTTGACCGAAACTTGCATTTCGAAAAGTTTCATAGAATCTATTTTTAAGATGATTTTTCGCATGGACTACCAGTATAACCTTCCCTCGTAACATATATAAAGAATTTTAAAAAACTTGTATGTTTCGAACAGTCCTTGATTTAATTTTATTTTTTCACCCAAACTAGTATAAACTAGTGTATAATATATTATGATTTTTTGACTGAAACTTGCATTTCGAAAGGTTTCGTAGAATCTAATTTTCAGATGATTTTTTGCAAGTACTTCCATCATAACCTTCCTTCATAAAATATATAAATAATCTAAGAAGTTTCGTATCATTTCAAACTATCCTCGATATAATTTGATTTTTTGACTGAAACAAGTATAAACTAGTGTATAATATATTATGATATTTTGACAAAAACATGCATTTCTAAAAGTTTCGTAGAATCTAATTTTCATATGATTTTTTTGCATGAACTTCCATCATAACCTTCCCTAATAAAATATATAAATGATCTAAAAAGTTCTATATCATTTCAAACAGTCATCGATATTATTTGATTTTTTGACCAAAACTAGTATAAACTAGTGTATAATATATTATGATTTTTTGACCGAAACTTGCATTTCGTAAACATACGTAGAATCTAATTTTCAGAGGATTTTTTGCATGGACTTCCATCATAACTTTCCTTCATAAAATATATAAATTATCTAAGAAGTTTCGTATCATTTCAAACTATCCTCGATTTAATTTGATTTTTTTGACCAAAACTAGTATAAACTAGTGTATAATATATTTTGATTTTTTGACCGAAACTTGCATTTCTAAAAGTTTCGTAGAATCTAATTTTCAGATGATTTTTTGCAAGGACTTTCATCATAACCTTCCATGATAAAATATATAAATGATCTAAAAAGTTTTATATCATTTCAAAATGTCTTCGATATTATTTGATTTTTCGACTGAAACTAGTATAAACTAGTGTATAATATATTATGATTTTTTGACCGAAACTTGCATTTCGAAAAGTTTCATAGAATCTATTTTTAAGATGATTTTTCGCATGGACTACCAGTATAACCTTCCCTCGTAACATATATAAAGAATTTAAAAAAACTTGTATGTTTCGAACAGTCCTTGATTTAATTTGATTTTTTCACCCAAACTAGTATAAACTAGTGTATAATATATTATGATTTTTTGACTGAAACTTGCATTTCGAAAGGTTTCATAGAATCTAATTTTCAGATGATTTTTTGCATGAACTTCCATCATAACCTTCCTTCATAAAATATATAAATAATCTAAGAAGTTTCGTATCATTTCAAACATTCCTCGATATAATTTGATTTTTTGACTGAAACAAGTATAAACTAGTGTATAATATATTATGATATTTTGACAAAAACATGCATTTCTAAAAGTTTCGTAGAATCTAATTTTCATATGATTTTTTTGCATGAACTTCCATCATAACCTTCCCTAATAAAATATATAAATGATCTAAAAAGTTCTATATCATTTCAAATTGTCCTCGATATTATTTGAGTTTTTGACTGAAACTAGTATAAACTAGTGTATAATATATTATGATTTTTTGACCGAAACTTGCATTTCGTAAACATACGTAGAATCTAATTTTCAGAGGATTTTTTGCATGGACTTCCATCATAACTTTCCTTCATAAAATATATAAATTATCTAAGAAGTTTCGTATCATTTCAAACTATCCTCGATTTAATTTGATTTTTTTGACCAAAACTAGTATAAACTAGTGTATAATATATTTTGATTTTTTGACCGAAACTTGCATTTCTAAAAGTTTCGTAGAATCTAATTTTCATATGATTTTTTGCATGAACTTCCATCATAACCTTCCCTAATAAAATATATAAATGATCTAAAAAGTTCTATATCATTTCAAATTGTCCTCGATATTATTTGAGTTTTTGACTGAAACTAGTATAAACTAGTGTATAATATATTATGATTTTTTGACCGAAACTTGCATTTTGAAAAATTTCATAGAATCTAATTTTCAGATGATTTTTTGCAAGTACTTCCATCATAACTTTCCTTCATAAAATATATAAATTATCTAAGAAGTTTCGTATCATTTCAAACTATCCTCGATTTAATTTGATTTTTTGACCAAAACTAGTATAAACTAGTGTATAATATATTATGATTTTTTGACCGAAACTTGAATTTCGAAAAGTTATGTAGAATCTAATTTTCAGATAATGTTTTGCATGAATTTCCATCATAACCTTCCCTCGTAACTAATATAAAGGATTTAAAAAGTTTTGTATCATTTCAAACAGTCAACGATTTAAATTGATTTTTTGACCAAAACTAGTATAAACTAGTGTATAATATATTATGATTTTTTGACCGAAACTTGCATTTCGTAAACATACGTAGAATCTAATTTTCAGAGGATTTTTTGCATGGACTTCCATCATAACTTTCCTTCATAAAATATATAAATTATCTAAGAAGTTTCGTATCATTTCAAACTATCCTCGATTTAATTTGATTTTTTTGACCAAAACTAGTATAAACTAGTGTATAATATATTTTGATTTTTTGACCGAAACTTGCATTTCTAAAAGTTTCGTAGAATCTAATTTTCAGATGATTTTTTGCAAGGACTTTCATCATAACCTTCCATGATAAAATATATAAATGATCTAAAAAGTTTTATATCATTTCAAAATGTCTTCGATATTATTTGATTTTTTGACTAAAACTAGTATAAACTAGTGTATAATATATTATGATTTTTTGACCGAAACTTGCATTTCGAAAAGTTTCATAGAATCTATTTTTAAGATGATTTTTCGCATGGACTACCAGTATAACCTTCCCTCGTAACATATATAAAGAATTTTAAAAAACTTGTATGTTTCGAACAGTCCTTGATTTAATTTGATTTTTTCACCCAAACTAGTATAAACTAGTGTATAATATATTATGATTTTTTGACTGAAACTTGCATTTCGAAAGGTTTCGTAGAATCTAATTTTCAGATGATATTTTGCATGAACTTCCATCATAACCTTCCTTCATAAAATATATAAATAATCTAAGAAGTTTCGTATCATTTCAAACATTCCTCGATATAATTTGATTTTTTGACCGAAACAAGTATAAACTAGTGTATAATATATTATGATATTTTGACAAAAACATGCATTTCTAAAAGTTTCGTAGAATCTAATTTTCATATGATTTTTTGCATGAACTTCCATCATAACCTTCCCTAATAAAATATATAAATGATCTAAAAAGTTCTATATCATTTCAAATTGTCCTCGATATTATTTGAGTTTTTGACTGAAACTAGTATAAACTAGTGTATAATATATTATGATTTTTTGACCGAAACTTGCATTTCGAAAAATTTCATAGAATCTAATTTTCAGATGATTTTTTGCAAGGACTTCCATCATAACTTTCCTTCATAAAATATATAAATTATCTAAGAAGTTTCGTATCATTTCAAACTATCCTCGATTTAATTTGATTTTTTGACCAAAACTAGTATAAACTAGTGTATAATATATTATGATATTTTGACCGAAACTTGAATTTCGAAAAGTTATGTAGAATCTAATTTTCAGATAATGTTTTGCATGAATTTCCATCATAACCTTCCCTCGTAACTTATATAAAGGATTTAAAAAGTTTTGTATCATTTCAAACAGTCATCGATTTAAATTGATTTTTTGACCAAAACTAGTATAAATTAGTGTATAATATATTATGATTTTTTGACCGAAACTTGCATTTCGAAAAGTTTCGTAGAATCTAATTTTCAGATGATTTTTTGTATGGATTTCCATCATAACCTTCCCTCGTAACTTATATGAAGGATCTAAGAAGTTTCGTATCGTTTGGAAAAGTCCTCGATTTAATTTGATTTTTTGACCAAAACTAGTATAAACTAGTGTATAATATATTACGATTTTTTGATCGAAACTTGCATTTCTAAATTTTTCGTAGAATCTAATTTTCAGATGATTTTTTGCATGTAATTCCATCATAACCTTCCATAATAAAATATATAAATGATCTAAAAAGTTTTTTATCATTTTAAAATGTCTTCGATATTATTTGTTTTTTTTTATTGAAACTAGTATAAATCAATGTATAATATATATTATGATTTTTTGACAGAAACTTGCATTTCGAAAAGTTTCATAGAATCTAATTTTCAGATGATTTTTCGCATGGACTGCCATCATAACCTTCCCTCATTACATATATAAAGGATTTAAAAAGTTTTGTATCGTTTCGAACATTCCTCGCTATAATTTGATTTTTTGACCGAAACAAGTTTAAACTAGTGTATAATATATTATGAAATTTTTGACCGAAACTTGCATTTCTAAAAGTTTCGTAGAATCTAATTTTCAGATGATTTTTTGCATGGACTTCCATCATAACCTTCCCTAATAAAATATATAAATGTTCTAAAAACTTCTATATCATTTCAAATTGTCCTCGATATTATTTGATTTTTTGACTGAAACTAGTATAAACTAGTGTATAATATATTATGATTTTTTGATCGAAACTTGCCTTTCAAAAAGTTTCATATAATATAATTTTCAGATGATTTTTTGCAAGGACTTCCATCATCACTTTCCTTTATAAAATATATAAATTATCTAAGAAGTTTCGTATCATTTCAAACTATACTTGATTTAATTTGATTTTTTTGACCAAAACTAGTATAAACTAGTGTATAATATATTATGATTTTTTGATCGAAACTTGCATTTCGTAAACATACGTAGAATCTAATTTTCAGAGGATTTTTTGCATGGACTTCCATCATAACTTTCCTTCATAAAATATATAAATTATCTAAGAAGTTTCGTATCATTTCAAACTATCCTCGATTTAATTTGATTTTTTTGACCAAAACTAGTATAAACTAGTGTATAATATATTTTGATTTTTTGACCGAAACTTGCATTTCTAAAAGTTTCGTAGAATCTAATTTTCAGATGATTTTTTGCAAGGACTTTCATCATAACCTTCCATGATAAAATATATAAATGATCTAAAAAGTTTTATATCATTTCAAAATGTCTTCGATATTATTTGATTTTTTGACTAAAACTAGTATAAACTAGTGTATAATATATTATGATTTTTTGACCGAAACTTGCATTTCGAAAAGTTTCATAGAATCTATTTTTAAAATGATTTTTCGCATGGACTACCAGTATAACCTTCCCTCGTAACATATATAAAGAATTTTAAAAAACTTGTATGTTTCGAACAGTCCTTGATTTAATTTGATTTTTTCACCCAAACTAGTATAAACTAGTGTATAATATATTATGATTTTTTGACTGAAACTTGCATTTCGAAAGGTTTCGTAGAATCTAATTTTCAGATGATTTTTTGCATGAACTTCCATCATAACCTTCCTTCATAAAATATATAAATAATCTAAGAAGTTTCGTATCATTTCAAACATTCCTCGATATAATTTGATTTTTTGACTGAAACAAGTATAAACTAGTGTATAATATATTATGATATTTTGACAAAAACATGCATTTCTAAAAGTTTCGTAGAATCTAATTTTCATATGATTTTTTGCATGAACTTCCATCATAACCTTCCCTAATAAAATATATAAATGATCTAAAAAGTTCTATATCATTTCAAATTGTCCTCGATATTATTTGAGTTTTTGACTGAAACTAGTATAAACTAGTGTATAATATATTATGATTTTTTGACCGAAACTTGCATTTCGAAAAATTTCATAGAATCTAATTTTCAGATGATTTTTTGCAAGTACTTCCATCATAACTTTCCTTCATAAAATATATAAATTATCTAAGAAGTTTCGTATCATTTCAAACTATCCTCGATTTAATTTGATTTTTTGACCAAAACTAGTATAAACTAGTGTATAATATATTATGATTTTTTGACCGAAACTTGAATTTCGAAAAGTTATGTAGAATCTAATTTTCAGATAATGTTTTGCATGAATTTCCATCATAACCTTCCCTCGTAACTTATATAAAGGATTTAAAAAGTTTTGTATCATTTCAAACAGTCATCGATTTAAATTGATTTTTTGACCAAAACTAGTATAAACTAGTTTATAATATATTATGAGTTTTTGACCGAAACATGCATTTCGTAAACATACGTAGAATCTAATTTTCAGAGGATTTTTTGCATGGACTTCCATCATAACTTTCCTTCATAAAATATATAAATTATCTAAGAAGTTTCGTATCATTTCAAACTATCCTCGATTTAATTTGATTTTTTTGACCAAAACTAGTATAAACTAGTGTATAATATATTTTGATTTTTTGACCGAAACTTGCATTTCTAAAAGTTTCGTAGAATCTAATTTTCAGATGATTTTTTGCAAGGGCTTTAATCATAACCTTCCATGATAAAATATATAAATGATCTAAAAAGTTTTATATCATTTCAAAATGTCTTCGATATTATTTGATTTTTTGACTAAAACTAGTATAAACTAGTGTATAATATATTATGATTTTTTGACCGAAACTTGCATTTCGAAAAGTTTCATAGAATCTATTTTTAAGATGATTTTTCGCATGGACTACCAGTATAACCTTCCCTCGTAACATATATAAAGAATTTTAAAAAACTTGTATGTTTCGAACAGTCCTTGATTTAATTTGATTTTTTCACCCAAACTAGTATAAACTAGTGTATAATATATTATGATTTTTTGACTGAAACTTGCATTTCGAAAGGTTTCGTAGAATCTAATTTTCAGATGATATTTTGCATGAACTTCCATCATAACCTTCCTTCATAAAATATATAAATAATCTAAGAAGTTTCGTATCATTTCAAACATTCCTCGATATAATTTGATTTTTTGACCGAAACAAGTATAAACTAGTGTATAATATATTATGATATTTTGACAAAAACATGCATTTCTAAAAGTTTCGTAGAATCTAATTTTCATATGATTTTTTGCATGAACTTCCATCATAACCTTCCCTAATAAAATATATAAATGATCTAAAAAGTTCTATATCATTTCAAATTGTCCTCGATATTATTTGAGTTTTTGACTGAAACTAGTATAAACTAGTGTATAATATATTATGATTTTTTGACCGAAACTTGCATTTCGAAAAATTTCATAGAATCTAATTTTCAGATGATTTTTTGCAAGGACTTCCATCATAACTTTCCTTCATAAAATATATAAATTATCTAAGAAGTTTCGTATCATTTCAAACTATCCTCGATTTAATTTGATTTTTTGACCAAAACTAGTATAAACTAGTGTATAATATATTATGATTTTTTGACCGAAACTTGAATTTCGAAAAGTTATGTAGAATCTAATTTTCAGATAATGTTTTGCATGAATTTCCATCATAACCTTCCCTCGTAACTTATATAAAGGATTTAAAAAGTTTTGTATCATTTCAAACAGTCATCGATTTAAATTGATTTTTTGACCAAAACTAGTATAAATTAGTGTATAATATATTATGATTTTTTGACCGAAACTTGCATTTCGAAAAGTTTCGTAGAATCTAATTTTCAGATGATTTTTTGTATGGATTTCCATCATAACCTTCCCTCGTAACTTATATGAAGGATCTAAGAAGTTTCGTATCGTTTGGAAAGGTCCTCGATTTAATTTGATTTTTTGACCAAAACTAGTATAAACTAGTGTATAATATATTACGATTTTTTGATCGAAACTTGCATTTCTAAATTTTTCGTAGAATCTAATTTTCAGATGATTTTTTGCATGTAATTCCATCATAACCTTCCATAATAAAATATATAAATGATCTAAAAAGTTTTTTATCATTTTAAAATGTCTTCGATATTATTTGTTTTTTTTTATTGAAACTAGTATAAATCAATGTATAATATATATTATGATTTTTTGACAGAAACTTGCATTTCGAAAAGTTTCATAGAATCTAATTTTCAGATGATTTTTCGCATGGACTGCCATCATAACCTTCCCTCATTACATATATAAAGGATTTAAAAAGTTTTGTATCGTTTCGAACATTCCTCGCTATAATTTGATTTTTTGACCGAAACAAGTTTAAACTAGTGTATAATATATTATGAAATTTTTGACCGAAACTTGCATTTCTAAAAGTTTCGTAGAATCTAATTTTCAGATGATTTTTTGCATGGACTTCCATCATAACCTTCCCTAATAAAATATATAAATGTTCTAAAAACTTCTATATCATTTCAAATTGTCCTCGATATTTTTTGATTTTTTGACTGAAACTAGTATAAACTAGTGTATAATATATTATGATTTTTTGACCGAAACTTGCCTTTCAAAAAGTTTCATATAATATAATTTTCAGATGATTTTTTGCAAGGACTTCCATCATCACTTTCCTTTATAAAATATATAAATTATCTAAGAAGTTTCGTATCATTTCAAACTATACTTGATTTAATTTGATTTTTTTGACCAAAACTAGTATAAACTAGTGTATAATATATTATGATTTTTTGATCGAAACTTGCATTTCGTAAACATACGTAGAATCTAATTTTCAGAGGATTTTTTGCATGGACTTCCATCATAACTTTCCTTCATAAAATATATAAATTATCTAAGAAGTTTCGTATCATTTCAAACTATCCTCGATTTAATTTGATTTTTTTGACCAAAACTAGTATAAACTAGTGTATAATATATTTTGATTTTTTGACCGAAACTTGCATTTCTAAAAGTTTCGTAGAATCTAATTTTCAGATGATTTTTTGCAAGGACTTTCATCATAACCTTCCATGATAAAATATATAAATGATCTAAAAAGTTTTATATCATTTCAAAATGTCTTCGATATTATTTGATTTTTTGACTAAAACTAGTATAAACTAGTGTATAATATATTATGATTTTTTGACCGAAACTTGCATTTCGAAAAGTTTCATAGAATCTATTTTTAAGATGATTTTTCGCATGGACTACCAGTATAACCTTCCCTCGTAACATATATAAAGAATTTTAAAAAACTTGTATGTTTCGAACAGTCCTTGATTTAATTTGATTTTTTCACCCAAACTAGTATAAACAAGTGTATAATATATCACGATTTTTTGACTGAAACTTGCATTTCGAAAGGTTTCGTAGAATCTAATTTTCAGATGATTTTTTGCATGAACTTCCATCATAACCTTCCTTCATAAAATATATAAATAATCTAAGAAGTTTCGTATCATTTCAAACATTCCTCGATATAATTTGATTTTTTGACTGAAACAAGTATAAACTAGTGTATAATATATTATGATATTTTGACAAAAACATGCATTTCTAAAAGTTTCGTAGAATCTAATTTTCATATGATTTTTTGCATGAACTTCCATCATAACCTTCCCTAATAAAATATATAAATGATCTAAAAAGTTCTATATCATTTCAAATTGTCCTCGATATTATTTGAGTTTTTGACTGAAACTAGTATAAACTAGTGTATAATATATTATGATTTTTTGACCGAAACTTGCATTTCGAAAAATTTCATAGAATCTAATTTTCAGATGATTTTTTGCAAGTACTTCCATCATAACTTTCCTTCATAAAATATATAAATTATCTAAGAAGTTTCGTATCATTTCAAACTATCCTCGATTTAATTTGATTTTTTGACCAAAACTAGTATAAACTAGTGTATAATATATTATGATTTTTTGACCGAAACTTGAATTTCGAAAAGTTATGTAGAATCTAATTTTCAGATAATGTTTTGCATGAATTTCCATCATAACCTTCCCTCGTAACTTATATAAAGGATTTAAAAAGTTTTGTATCATTTCAAACAGTCATCGATTTAAATTGATTTTTTGACCAAAACTAGTATAAACTAGTTTATAATATATTATGAGTTTTTGACCGAAACATGCATTTCGTAAACATACGTAGAATCTAATTTTCAGAGGATTTTTTGCATGGACTTCCATCATAACTTTCCTTCATAAAATATATAAATTATCTAAGAAGTTTCGTATCATTTCAAACTATCCTCGATTTAATTTGATTTTTTTGACCAAAACTAGTATAAACTAGTGTATAATATATTTTGATTTTTTGACCGAAACTTGCATTTCTAAAAGTTTCGTAGAATCTAATTTTCAGATGATTTTTTGCAAGGGCTTTCATCATAACCTTCCATGATAAAATATATAAATGATCTAAAAAGTTTTATATCATTTCAAAATGTCTTCGATATTATTTGATTTTTTGACTAAAACTAGTATAAACTAGTGTATAATATATTATGATTTTTTGACCGAAACTTGCATTTCGAAAAGTTTCATAGAATCTATTTTTAAGATGATTTTTCGCATGGACTACCAGTATAACCTTCCCTCGTAACATATATAAAGAATTTTAAAAAACATGTTTGTTTCGAACAGTCCTTGATTTAATTTGATTTTTTCACCCAAACTAGTATAAACTAGTGTATAATATATCACGATTTTTTGACTGAAACTTGCATTTCGAAAGGTTTCGTAGAATCTAATTTTCAGATGATTTTTTGCATGAACTTCCATCATAACCTTCCTTCATAAAATATATAAATAATCTAAGAAGTTTCGTATCATTTCAAACATTCCTCGATATAATTTGATTTTTTGACTGAAACAAGTATAAACTAGTGTATAATATATTATGATATTTTGACAAAAACATGCATTTCTAAAAGTTTCGTAGAATCTAATTTTCATATGATTTTTTGCATGAACTTCCATCATAACCTTCCCTAATAAAATATATAAATGATCTAAAAAGTTCTATATCATTTCAAATTGTCCTCGATATTATTTGAGTTTTTGACTGAAACTAGTATAAACTAGTGTATAATATATTATGATTTTTTGACCGAAACTTGCATTTTGAAAAATTTCATAGAATCTAATTTTCAGATGATTTTTTGCAAGTACTTCCATCATAACTTTCCTTCATAAAATATATAAATTATCTAAGAAGTTTCGTATCATTTCAAACTATCCTCGATTTAATTTGATTTTTTGACCAAAACTAGTATAAACTAGTGTATAATATATTATGATTTTTTGACCGAAACTTGAATTTCGAAAAGTTATGTAGAATCTAATTTTCAGATAAAGTTTTGCATGAATTTCCATCATAACCTTCCCTCGTAACTTATATAAAGGATTTAAAAAGTTTTGTATCATTTCAAACAGTCATCGATTTAAATTGATTTTTTGACCAAAACTAGTATAAACTAGTGTATAATATATTATGATTTTTTGACCGAAACTTGCATTTCGTAAACATACGTAGAATCTAATTTTCAGAGGATTTTTTGCATGGACTTCCATCATAACTTTCCTTCATAAAATATATAAATTATCTAAGAAGTTTCGTATCATTTCAAACTATCCTCGATTTAATTTGATTTTTTTGACCAAAACTAGTATAAACTAGTGTATAATATATTTTGATTTTTTGACCGAAACTTGCATTTCTAAAAGTTTCGTAGAATCTAATTTTCAGATGATTTTTTGCTAGGGCTTTCATCATAACCTTCCATGATAAAATATATAAATGATCTAAAAAGTTTTATATCATTTCAAAATGTCTTCGATATTATTTGATTTTTTGACTAAAACTAGTATAAACTAGTGTATAATATATTATGATTTTTTGACCGAAACATGCATTTCGAAAAGTTTCATAGAATCTATTTTTAAGATGATTTTTCGCATGGACTACCAGTATAACCTTCCCTCGTAACATATATAAAGAATTTTAAAAAACTTGTATGTTTCGAACAGTCCTTGATTTAATTTGATTTTTTCACCCAAACTAGTATAAACTAGTGTATAATATATCACGATTTTTTGACTGAAACATGCATTTCGAAAGGTTTCGTAGAATCTAATTTTCAGATGATTTTTTGCATGAACTTCCATCATAACCTTCCTTCATAAAATATATAAATAATCTAAGAAGTTTCGTATCATTTCAAACATTCCTCGATATAATTTGATTTTTTGACTGAAACAAGTATAAACTAGTGTATAATATATTATGATATTTTGACAAAAACATGCATTTCTAAAAGTTTCGTAGAATCTAATTTTCATATGATTTTTTGCATGAACTTCCATCATAACCTTCCCTAATAAAATATATAAATGATCTAAAAAGTTCTATATCATTTCAAATTGTCCTCGATATTATTTGAGTTTTTGACTGAAACTAGTATAAACTAGTGTATAATATATTATGCTTTTTTGACCGAAACTTGCATTTCGAAAAATTTCATAGAATCTAATTTTCAGATGATTTTTTGCAAGTACTTCCATCATAACTTTCCTTCATAAAATATATAAATTATCTAAGAAGTTTCGTATCATTTCAAACTATCCTCGATTTAATTTGATTTTTTGACCAAAACTAGTATAAACTAGTGTATAATATATTATGATTTTTTGACCGAAACTTGAATTTCGAAAAGTTATGTAGAATCTAATTTTCAGATAATGTTTTGCATGAATTTCCATCATAACCTTCCCTCGTAACATATATAAAGGATTTAAAAAGTTTTGTATCATTTCAAACAGTCATCGATTTAAATTGATTTTTTGACCAAAACTAGTGTAAACTAGTGTATAATATATTATGGTTTTTTGACCGAAACTTGCATTTCGTAAACATACGTAGAATCTAATTTTCAGAGGATTTTTTGCATGGACTTCCATCATAACTTTCCTTCATAAAATATATAAATTATCTAAGAAGTTTCGTATCATTTCAAACTATCCTCGATTTAATTTGATTTTTTTGACCAAAACTAGTATAAACTAGTGTATAATATATTTTGATTTTTTGACCGAAACTTGCATTTCTAAAAGTTTCGTAGAATCTAATTTTCAGATGATTTTTTGCAAGGACTTTCATCATAACCTTCCATGATAAAATATATAAATGATCTAAAAAGTTTTATATCATTTCAAAATGTCTTCGATATTATTTGATTTTTTGACTAAAACTAGTATAAACTAGTGTATAATATATTATGATTTTTTGACCGAAACTTGCATTTCGAAAAGTTTCATAGAATCTATTTTTAAGATGATTTTTCGCATGGACTACCAGTATAACCTTCCCTCGTAACATATATAAAGAATTTTAAAAAACTTGTATGTTTCGAACAGTCCTTGATTTAATTTGATTTTTTCACCCAAACTAGTATAAACTAGTGTATAATATATTATGATTTTTTGACTGAAACTTGCATTTCGAAAGGTTTCGTAGAATCTAATTTTCAGATGATTTTTTGCATGAACTTCCATCATAACCTTCCTTCATAAAATATATAAATAATCTAAGAAGTTTCGTATCATTTCAAACATTCCTCGATATAATTTGATTTTTTGACTGAAACAAGTATAAACTAGTGTATAATATATTATGATATTTTGACAAAAACATGCATTTCTAAAAGTTTCGTAGAATCTAATTTTCATATGATTTTTTGCATGAACTTCCATCATAACCTTCCCTAATAAAATATATAAATGATCTAAAAAGTTCTATATCATTTCAAATTGTCCTCGATATTATTTGAGTTTTTGACTGAAACAAGTATAAACTAGTGTATAATATATTATGATTTTTTGACCGAAACTTGCATTTCGTAAAATTTCATAGAATCTAATTTTCAGATGATTTTTTGCAAGTACTTCCATCATAACTTTCCTTCATAAAATATATAAATTATCTAAGAAGTTTCGTATCATTTCAAACTATCCTCGATTTAATTTGATTTTTTGACCAAAACTAGTATAAACTAGTGTATAATATATTATGATTTTTTGACCGAAACTTGAATTTCGAAAAGTTATGTAGAATCTAATTTTCAGATAAAGTTTTGCATGAATTTCCATCATAACCTTCCCTCGTAACTTATATAAAGGATTTAAAAAGTTTTGTATCATTTCAAACAGTCATCGATTTAAATTGATTTTTTGACCAAAACTAGTATAAACTAGTGTATAATATATTATGATTTTTTGACCGAAACTTGCATTTCGTAAACATACGTAGAATCTAATTTTCAGAGGATTTTTTGCATGGACTTCCATCATAACTTTCCTTCATAAAATATATAAATTATCTAAGAAGTTTCGTATCATTTCAAACTATCCTCGATTTAATTTGATTTTTTTGACCAAAACTAGTATAAACTAGTGTATAATATATTTTGATTTTTTGACCGAAACTTGCATTTCTAAAAGTTTCGTAGAATCTAATTTTCAGATGATTTTTTGCTAGGGCTTTCATCATAACCTTCCATGATAAAATATATAAATGATCTAAAAAGTTTTATATCATTTCAAAATGTCTTCGATATTATTTGATTTTTTGACTAAAACTAGTATAAACTAGTGTATAATATATTATGATTTTTTGACCGAAACATGCATTTCGAAAAGTTTCATAGAATCTATTTTTAAGATGATTTTTCGCATGGACTACCAGTATAACCTTCCCTCGTAACATATATAAAGAATTTTAAAAAACTTGTATGTTTCGAACAGTCCTTGATTTAATTTGATTTTTTCACCCAAACTAGTATAAACTAGTGTATAATATATCACGATTTTTTGACTGAAACTTGCATTTCGAAAGGTTTCGTAGAATCTAATTTTCAGATGATTTTTTGCATGAACTTCCATCATAACCTTCCTTCATAAAATATATAAATAATCTAAGAAGTTTCGTATCATTTCAAACATTCCTCGATATAATTTGATTTTTTGACTGAAACAAGTATAAACTAGTGTATAATATATTATGATATTTTGACAAAAACATGCATTTCTAAAAGTTTCGTAGAATCTAATTTTCATATGATTTTTTGCATGAACTTCCATCATAACCTTCCCTAATAAAATATATAAATGATCTAAAAAGTTCTATATCATTTCAAATTGTCCTCGATATTATTTGAGTTTTTGACTGAAACTAGTATAAACTAGTGTATAATATATTATGATTTTTTGACCGAAACATGCATTTTGAAAAATTTCATAGAATCTAATTTTCAGATGATTTTTTGCAAGTACTTCCATCATAACTTTCCTTCATAAAATATATAAATTATCTAAGAAGTTTCGTATCATTTCAAACTATCCTCGATTTAATTTGATTTTTTGACCAAAACTAGTATAAACTAGTGTATAATATATTATGATTTTTTGACCGAAACTTGAATTTCGAAAAGTTATGTAGAATCTAATTTTCAGATAATGTTTTGCATGAATTTCCATCATAACCTTCCCTCGTAACTTATATAAAGGATTTAAAAAGTTTTGTATCATTTCAAACAGTCATCGATTTAAATTGATTTTTTGACCAAAACTAGTATAAACTAGTGTATAATATATTATGATTTTTTGACCGAAACTTGCATTTCGTAAACATACGTAGAATCTAATTTTCAGAGGATTTTTTGCATGGACTTCCATCATAACTTTCCTTCATAAAATATATAAATTATCTAAGAAGTTTCGTATCATTTCAAAATATCCTCGATTTAATTTGATTTTTTTGACCAAAACTAGTATAAACTAGTGTATAATATATTTTGATTTTTTGACCGAAACTTGCATTTCTAAAAGTTTCGTAGAATCTAATTTTCAGATGATTTTTTGCAAGGGCTTTCATCATAACCTTCCATGATAAAATATATAAATGATCTAAAAAGTTTTATATCATTTCAAAATGTCTTCGATATTATTTGATTTTTTGACTAAAACTAGTATAAACTAGTGTATAATATATTATGATTTTTTGACCGAAACATGCATTTCGAAAAGTTTCATAGAATCTATTTTTAAGATGATTTTTCGCATGGACTACCAGTATAACCTTCCCTCGTAACATATATAAAGAATTTTAAAAAACTTGTATGTTTCGAACAGTCCTTGATTTAATTTGATTTTTTCACCCAAACTAGTATAAACTAGTGTATAATATATCACGATTTTTTGACTGAAACTTGCATTTCGAAAGGTTTCGTAGAATCTAATTTTCAGATGATTTTTTGCATGAACTTCCATCATAACCTTCCTTCATAAAATATATAAATAATCTAAGAAGTTTCGTATCATTTCAAACATTCCTCGATATAATTTGATTTTTTGACTGAAACAAGTATAAACTAGTGTATAATATATTATGATATTTTGACAAAAACATGCATTTCTAAAAGTTTCGTAGAATCTAATTTTCATATGATTTTTTGCATGAACTTCCATCATAACCTTCCCTAATAAAATATATAAATGATCTAAAAAGTTCTATATCATTTCAAATTGTCCTCGATATTATTTGAGTTTTTGACTGAAACTAGTATAAACTAGTGTATAATATATTATGATTTTTTGACCGAAACTTGCATTTTGAAAAATTTCATAGAATCTAATTTTCAGATGATTTTTTGCAAGTACTTCCATCATAACTTTCCTTCATAAAATATATAAATTATCTAAGAAGTTTCGTGTCATTTCAAACTATCCTCGATTTAATTTGATTTTTTGACCAAAACTAGTATAAACTAGTGTATAATATATTATGATTTTTTGACCGAAACTTGAATTTCGAAAAGTTATGTAGAATCTAATTTTCAGATAATGTTTTGCATGAATTTCCATCATAACCTTCCCTCGTAACTTATATAAAGGATTTAAAAAGTTTTGTATCATTTCAAACAGTCATCGATTTAAATTGATTTTTTGACCAAAACTAGTATAAACTAGTGTATAATATATTATGATTTTTTGACCGAAACTTGCATTTCGTAAACATACGTAGAATCTAATTTTCAGAGGATTTTTTGCATGGACTTCCATCATAACTTTCCTTCATAAAATATATAAATTATCTAAGAAGTTTCGTATCATTTCAAAATATCCTCGATTTAATTTGATTTTTTTGACCAAAACTAGTATAAACTAGTGTATAATATATTTTGATTTTTTGACCGAAACTTGCATTTCTAAAAGTTTCGTAGAATCTAATTTTCAGATGATTTTTTGCAAGGACTTTCATCATAACCTTCCATGATAAAATATATAAATGATCTAAAAAGTTTTATATCATTTCAAAATGTCTTCGATATTATTTGATTTTTTGACTAAAACTAGTATAAACTAGTGTATAATATATTATGATTTTTTGACCGAAACTTGCATTTCGAAAAGTTTCATAAAATCTATTTTTAAGATGATTTTTCGCATGGACTACCAGTATAACCTTCCCTCGTAACATATATAAAGAATTTTAAAAAACTTGTATGTTTCGAACAGTCCTTGATTTAATTTGATTTTTTCACCCAAACTAGTATAAACTAGTGTATAATATATTATGATTTTTTGACTGAAACTTGCATTTCGAAAGGTTTCGTAGAATCTAATTTTCAGATGATTTTTTGCATGAACTTCCATCATAACCTTCCTTCATAAAATATATAAATAATCTAAGAAGTTTCGTATCATTTCAAACATTCCTCGATATAATTTGATTTTTTGACTGAAACAAGTATAAACTAGTGTATAATATATTATGATATTTTGACAAAAACATGCATTTCTAAAAGTTTCGTAGAATCTAATTTTCATATGATTTTTTGCATGAACTTCCATCATAACCTTCCCTAATAAAATATATAAATGATCTAAAAAGTTCTATATCATTTCAAATTGTCCTCGATATTATTTGAGTTTTTGACTGAAACTAGTATAAACTAGTGTATAATATATTATGATTTTTTGACCGAAACTTGCATTTCGAAAAATTTCATAGAATCTAATTTTCAGATGATTTTTTGCAAATACTTCCATCATAACTTTCCTTCATAAAATATATAAATTATCTAAGAAGTTTCGTATCATTTCAAACTATCCTCGATTTAATTTGATTTTTTGACCAAAACTAGTATAAACTAGTGTATAATATATTATGATTTTTTGACCGAAACTTGAATTTCGAAAAGTTATGTAGAATCTAATTTTCAGATAATGTTTTGCATGAATTTCCATCATAACCTTCCCTCGTAACTTATATAAAGGATTTAAAAAGTTTTGTATCATTTCAAACAGTCATCGATTTAAATTGATTTTTTGACCAAAACTCGTATCAACTAGTGTATAATATATTATGATTTTTTGACCGAAACTTGCATTTCGTAAACATACGTAGAATCTAATTTTCAGAGGATTTTTTGCATGGACTTCCATCATAACTTTCCTTCATAAAATATATAAATTATCTAAGAAGTTTCGTATCATTTCAAACTAACCTCGATTTAATTTTATTTTTTTGACCAAAACTAGTATAAACTAGTGTATAATATATTTTGATTTTTTGACCGAAACTTGCATTTCTAAAAGTTTCGTAGAATCTAATTTTCAGATGATTTTTTGCAAGGACTTTCATCATAACATTCCATGATAAAATATATAAATGATCTAAAAAGTTTTATATCATTTCAAAATGTCTTCGATATTATTTGATTTTTTGACTAAAACTAGTGTATAATATATTATGATTATTTGACCGAAACTTGCATTTCGAAAAGTTTCATAGAATCTATTTTTAAGATGATTTTTCGCATGGACTACCAGTATAACCTTCCCTCGTAACATATATAAAGAATTTTAAAAAACTTGTATGTTTCGAACAGTCCTTGATTTAATTTGATTTTTTCACCCAAACTAGTATAAACTAGTGTATAATATATTATGATTTTTTGACTGAAACTTGCATTTCGAAAGGTTTCGTAGAATCTAATTTTCAGATGATTTTTTGCATGAACTTCCATCATAACTTTCCTTCATAAAATATATAAATTATCTAAGAAGTTTCGTATCATTTCAAACTATCCTCGATTTAATTTGATTTTTTGACCAAAACAAGTATAAACTAGTGTATAATATATTATGATTTTTTGACCGAAACTTGAATTTCGAAAAGTTATGTAGAATCTAATTTTCAGATAATGTTTTGCATGAATTTCCATCATAACCTTCCCTCGTAACTTATATAAAGGATTTAAAAAGTTTTGTATCATTTCAAACAGTCATCGATTTAAATTGATTTTTTGACCAAAACTAGTATCAACTAGTGTATAATATATTATGATTTTTTGACCGAAACTTGCATTTCGTAAACATACGTAGAATCTAATTTTCAGAGGATTTTTTGCATGGACTTCCATCATAACTTTCCTTCATAAAATATATAAATTATCTAAGAAGTTTCGTATCATTTCAAACTAACCTCGATTTAATTTTATTTTTTTGACCAAAACTAGTATAAACTAGTGTATAATATATTTTGATTTTTTGACCGAAACTTGCATTTCTAAAAGTTTCGTAGAATCTAATTTTCAGATGATTTTTTGCAAGGACTTTCATCATAACCTTCCATGATAAAATATATAAATGATCTAAAAAGTTTTATATCATTTCAAAATGTCTTCGATATTATTTGATTTTTTGACTAAAACTAGTGTATAATATATTATGATTATTTGACCGAAACTTGCATTTCGAAAAGTTTCATAGAATTTATTTTTAAGATGATTTTTCGCATGGACTACCAGTATAACCTTCCCTCGTAACATATATAAAGAATTTTAAAAAACTTGTATGTTTCGAACAGTCCTTGATTTAATTTGATTTTTTCACCCAAACTAGTATAAACTAGTGTATAATATATTATGATTTTTTGACTGAAACTTGCATTTCGAAAGGTTTCGTAGAATCTAATTTTCAGATGATTTTTTGCATGAACTTCCATCATAACCTTCCTTCATAAAATATATAAATAATCTAAGAAGTTTCGTATCATTTCAAACATTCCTCGATATAATTTGATTTTTTGACTGAAACAAGTATAAACTAGTGTATAATATATTATGATATTTTGACAAAAACATGCATTTCTAAAAGTTTCGTAGAATCTAATTTTCATATGATTTTTTGCATGAACTTCCATCATAACCTTCCCTAATAAAATATATAAATGATCTAAAAAGTTCTATATCATTTCAAATTGTCCTTGATATTATTTGAGTTTTTGACTGAAACTAGTATAAACTAGTGTATAATATATTATGATTTTTTGACCGAAACTTGCATTTCGAAAAATTTCATAGAATCTAATTTTCAGATGATTTTTTGCAAGTACTTCCATCATAACTTTCCTTCATAAAATATATAAATTATCTAAGAAGTTTCGTATCATTTCAAACTATCCTCGATTTAATTTGATTTTTTGACCAAAACTAGTATAAACTAGTGTATAATATATTATGATTTTTTGACCGAAACTTGAATTTCGAAAAGTTATGTAGAATCTAATTTTCAGATAATGTTTTGCATGAATTTCCATCATAACCTTCCCTCGTAACTTATATAAAGGATTTAAAAAGTTTTGTATCATTTCAAACAGTCATCGATTTAAATTGATTTTTTGACCAAAACTAGTATCAACTAGTGTATAATATATTATGATTTTTTGACCGAAACTTGCATTTCGTAAACATACGTAGAATCTAATTTTCAGAGGATTTTTTGCATGGACTTCCATCATAACTTTCCTTCATAAAATATATAAATTATCTAAGAAGTTTCGTATCATTTCAAACTAACCTCGATTTAATTTTATATTTTTGACCAAAACTAGTATAAACTAGTGTATAATATATTTTGATTTTTTGACCGAAACTTGCATTTCTAAAAGTTTCGTAGAATCTAATTTTCAGATGATTTTTTGCAAGGACTTTCATCATAACCTTCCATGATAAAATATATAAATGATCTAAAAAGTTTTATATCATTTCAAAATGTCTTCGATATTATTTGATTTTTTGACTAAAACTAGTGTATAATATATTATGATTATTTGACCGAAACTTGCATTTCGAAAAGTTTCATAGAATTTATTTTTAAGATGATTTTTCGCATGGACTACCAGTATAACCTTCCCTCGTAACATATATAAAGAATTTTAAAAAACTTGTATGTTTCGAACAGTCCTTGATTTAATTTGATTTTTTCACCCAAACTAGTATAAACTAGTGTATAATATATTATGATTTTTTGACTGAAACTTGCATTTCGAAAGGTTTCGTAGAATCTAATTTTCAGATGATTTTTTGCATGAACTTCCATCATAACCTTCCTTCATAAAATATATAAATAATCTAAGAAGTTTCATATCATTTCAAACATTCCTCGATATAATTTGATTTTTTGACTGAAACAAGTATAAACTAGTGTATAATATATTATGATATTTTGACAAAAACATGCATTTCTAAAAGTTTCGTAGAATCTAATTTTCATATGATTTTTTGCATGAACTTCCATCATAACCTTCCCTAATAAAATATATAAATGATCTAAAAAGTTCTATATCATTTCAAATTGTCCTTGATATTATTTGAGTTTTTGACTGAAACTAGTATAAACTAGTGTATAATATATTATGATTTTTTGACCGAAACTTGCATTTCGAAAAATTTCATAGAATCTAATTTTCAGATGATTTTTTGCAAGTACTTCCATCATAACTTTCCTTCATAAAATATATAAATTATCTAAGAAGTTTCGTATCATTTCAAACTATCCTCGATTTAATTTGATTTTTTGACCAAAACTAGTATAAACTAGTGTATAATATATTATGATTTTTTGACCGAAACTTGAATTTCGAAAAGTTATGTAGAATCTAATTTTCAGATAATGTTTTGCATGAATTTCCATCATAACCTTCCCTTGTAACTTATATAAAGGATTTAAAAAGTTTTGTATCATTTCAAACAGTCATCGATTTAAATTGATTTTTTGACCAAAACTAGTATAAACTAGTGTATAATATATTATGATTTTTTGACCGAAACTTGCATTTCGTAAACATACGTAGAATCTAATTTTCAGAGGATTTTTTGCATGGACTTCCATCATAACTTTCCTTCATAAAATATATAAATTATCTAAGAAGTTTCGTATCATTTCAAACTATCCTCGATTTAATTTGGTTTTTTTGACCAAAACTAGTATAAACTAGTGTATAATATATTTTGATTTTTTGACCGAAACTTGCATTTCTAAAAGTTTCGTAGAATCTAATTTTCAGATGATTTTTTGCAAGGACTTTCATCAAAACCTTCCATGATAAAATATATAAATGATCTAAAAAGTTTTATATCATTTCAAAATGTCTTCGATATTATTTGATTTTTTGACTAAAACTAGTATAAACTAGTGTATAATATATTATGATTTTTTGACCGAAACTTGCATTTCGAAAAGTTTCATAGAATCTATTTTTAAGATGATTTTTCGCATGGACTACCAGTATAACCTTCCCTCGTAACATATATAAAGAATTTTAAAAAACTTGTATGTTTCGAACAGTCCTTGATTTAATTTGATTTTTTCACCCAAACTAGTATAAACTAGTGTATAATATATTATGATTTTTTGACTGAAACTTGCATTTCGAAAGGTTTCGTAGAATCTAATTTTCAGATGATTTTTTGCATGAACTTCCATCATAACCTTCCTTCATAAAATATATAAATAATCTAAGAAGTTTCGTATCATTTCAAACATTCCTCGATATAATTTGATTTTTTGACTGAAACAAGTATAAACTAGTGTATAATATATTATGATATTTTGACAAAAACATGCATTTCTAAAAGTTTCGTAGAATCTAATTTTCATATGATTTTTTGCATGAACTTCCATCATAACCTTCCCTAATAAAATATATAAATGATCTAAAAAGTTCTATATCATTTCAAATTGTCCTCGATATTATTTGAGTTTTTGACTGAAACTAGTATAAACTAGTGTATAATATATTATGCTTTTTTGACCGAAACTTGCATTTCGAAAAATTTCATAGAATCTAATTTTCAGATGATTTTTTGCAAGTACTTCCATCATAACTTTCCTTCATAAAATATATAAATTATCTAAGAAGTTTCGTATCATTTCAAACTATCCTCGATTTAATTTGATTTTTTGACCAAAACTAGTATAAACTAGTGTATAATATATTATGATTTTTTGACCGAAACTTGAATTTCGAAAAGTTATGTAGAATCTAATTTTCAGATAATGTTTTGCATGAATTTCCATCATAACCTTCCCTCGTAACTTATATAAAGGATTTAAAAAGTATTGTATCATTTCAAACAGTCATCGATTTAAATTGATTTTTTGACCAAAACTAGTATAAACTAGTGTATAATATATTATGATTTTTTGACCGAAACTTGCATTTCGTAAACATACGTAGAATCTAATTTTCAGAGGATTTTTTGCATGGACTTCCATCATAACTTTCCTTCATAAAATATATAAATTATCTAAGAAGTTTCGTATCATTTCAAACTATCCTCGATTTAATTTGATTTTTTTGACCAAAACTAGTATAAACTAGTGTATAATATATTTTGATTTTTTGACCGAAACTTGCATTTCTAAAAGTTTCGTAGAATCTAATTTTCAGATGATTTTTTGCAAGGACTTTCATCATAACCTTCCATGATAAAATATATAAATGATCTAAAATGTTTTATATCATTTCAAAATGTCTTCGATATTATTTGATTTTTTGACTAAAATTAGTATAAACTAGTGTATAATATATTATGATTTTTTGACCGAAACTTGCATTTCGAAAAGTTTCATAGAATCTATTTTTAAGATGATTTTTCGCATGGACTACCAGTATAACCTTCCCTCGTAACATATATAAAGAATTTTAAAAAACTTGTATGTTTCGAACAGTCCTTGATTTAATTTGATTTTTTCACCCAAACTAGTATAAACTAGTGTATAATATATTATGATTTTTTGACTGAAACTTGCATTTCGAAAGGTTTCGTAGAATCTAATTTTCAGATGATTTTTTGCATGAACTTCCATCATAACCTTCCTTCATAAAATATATAAATAATCTAAGAAGTTTCGTATCATTTCAAACATTCCTCGATATAATTTGATTTTTTGACTGAAACAAGTATAAACTAGTGTATAATATATTATGATATTTTGACAAAAACATGCATTTCTAAAAGTTTCGTAGAATCTAATTTTCATATGATTTTTTGCATGAACTTCCATCATAACCTTCCCTAATAAAATATATAAATGATCTAAAAAGTTCTATATCATTTCAAATTGTCCTCGATATTATTTGAGTTTTTGACTGAAACTAGTATAAACTAGTGTATAATATATTATGCTTTTTTGACCGAAACTTGCATTTCGAAAAATTTCATAGAATCTAATTTTCAGATGATTTTTTGCAAGTACTTCCATCATAACTTTCCTTCATAAAATATATAAATTATCTAAGAAGTTTCGTATCATTTCAAACTATCCTCGATTTAATTTGATTTTTTGACCAAAACTAGTATAAACTAGTGTATAATATATTATGATTTTTTGACCGAAACTTGAATTTCGAAAAGTTATGTAGAATCTAATTTTCAGATAATGTTTTGCATGAATTTCCATCATAACCTTCCCTCGTAACTTATATAAAGGATTTAAAAAGTTTTGTATCATTTCAAACAGTCATCGATTTAAATTGATTTTTTGACCAAAACTAGTATAAACTAGTGTATAATATATTATGATTTTTTGACCGAAACTTGCATTTCGTAAACATACGTAGAATCTAATTTTCAGAGGATTTTTTGCATGGACTTCCATCATAACTTTCCTTCATAAAATATATAAATTATCTAAGAAGTTTCGTATCATTTCAAACTATCCTCGATTTAATTTGATTTTTTTGACCAAAACTAGTATAAACTAGTGTATAATATATTTTGATTTTTTGACCGAAACATGCATTTCTAAAAGTTTCGTAGAATCTAATTTTCAGATGATTTTTTGCAAGGACTTTCATCATAACCTTCCATGATAAAATATATAAATGATCTAAAAAGTTTTATATCATTTCAAAATGTCTTCGATATTATTTGATTTTTTGACTAAAACTAGTATAAACTAGTGTATAATATATTATGATTTTTTGACCGAAACTTGCATTTCGAAAAGTTTCATAGAATCTATTTTTAAGATGATTTTTCGCATGGACTACCAGTATAACCTTCCCTCGTAACATATATAAAGAATTTTAAAAAAACTTGTATGTTTCGAACAGTCCTTGATTTAATTTGATTTTTTCACCCAAACTAGTATAAACTAGTGTATAATATATTATGATTTTTTGACTGAAACTTGCATTTCGAAAGGTTTCGTAGAATCTAATTTTCAGATGATTTTTTGCATGAACTTCCATCATAACCTTCCTTCATAAAATATATAAATAATCTAAGAAGTTTCGTATCATTTCAAACATTCCTCGATATAATTTGATTTTTTGACTGAAACAAGTATAAACTAGTGTATAATATATTATGATATTTTGACAAAAACATGCATTTCTAAAAGTTTCGTAGAATCTAATTTTCATATGATTTTTTGCATGAACTTCCATCATAACCTTCCCTAATAAAATATATAAATGATCTAAAAAGTTCTATATCATTTCAAATTGTCCTCGATATTATTTGAGTTTTTGACTGAAACTAGTATAAACTAGTGTATAATATATTATGCTTTTTTGACCGAAACTTGCATTTCGAAAAATTTCATAGAATCTAATTTTCAGATGATTTTTTGCAAGTACTTCCATCATAACTTTCCTTCATAAAATATATAAATTATCTAAGAAGTTTCGTATCATTTCAAACTATCCTCGATTTAATTTGATTTTTTGACCAAAACTAGTATAAACTAGTGTATAATATATTATGATTTTTTGACCGAAACTTGAATTTCGAAAAGTTATGTAGAATCTAATTTTCAGATAATGTTTTGCATGAATTTCCATCATAACCTTCCCTCGTAACTTATATAAAGGATTTAAAAAGTTTTGTATCATTTCAAACAGTCATCGATTTAAATTGATTTTTTGACCAAAACTAGTGTAAACTAGTGTATAATATATTATGGTTTTTTGACCGAAACTTGCATTTCGTAAACATACGTAGAATCTAATTTTCAGAGGATTTTTTGCATGGACTTTGATCATAACTTTCCTTCATAAAATATATAAATTATCTAAAAAGTTTCGTATCATTTCAAACTATCCTCGATTTAATTTGAATTTTTTGACCAAAACTAGTATAAACTAGTGTAGAATATATTTTGATTTTTTGACCGAAACTTGCATTTCTAAAAGTTTCGTAGAATCTAATTTTCAGATGATTTTTTGCAAGGACTTTCATCATAACCTTCCATGATAAAATATATAAATGATCTAAAAAGTTTTATATCATTTCAAAATGTCTTCGATATTATTTGATTTTTTGACTAAAACTAGTATAAACTAGTGTATAATATATTATGATTTTTTGACCGAAACTTGCATTTCGAAAAGTTTCATAGAATCTATTTTTAAGATGATTTTTCGCATGGACTACCAGTATAACCTTCCCTCGTAACATATATAAAGAATTTTAAAAAACTTGTATGTTTCGAACAGTCCTTGATTTAATTTTATTTTTTCACCCAAACTAGTATAAACTAGTGTATAATATATTATGATTTTTTGACTGAAACTTGCATTTCGAAAGGTTTCGTAGAATCTAATTTTCAGATGATTTTTTGCATGAACTTCCATCATAACCTTCCTTCATAAAATATATAAATAATCTAAGAAGTTTCGTATCATTTCAAACATTCCTCGATATAATTTGATTTTTTGACTGAAACAAGTATAAACTAGTGTATAATATATTATGATATTTTGACAAAAACATGCATTTCTAAAAGTTTCGTAGAATCTAATTTTCATATGATTTTTTGCATGAACTTCCATCATAACCTTCCCTAATAAAATATATAAATGATCTAAAAAGTTCTATATCATTTCAAATTGTCCTCGATATTATTTGAGTTTTTGACTGAAACTAGTATAAACTAGTGTATAATATATTATGCTTTTTTGACCGAAACTTGCATTTCGAAAAATTTCATAGAATCTAATTTTCAGATGATTTTTTGCAAGTACTTCCATCATAACTTTCCTTCATAAAATATATAAATTATCTAAGAAGTTTCGTATCATTTCAAACTATCCTCGATTTAATTTGATTTTTTGACCAAAACTAGTATAAACTAGTGTATAATATATTATGATTTTTTGACCGAAACTTGAATTTCGAAAAGTTATGTAGAATCTAATTTTCAGATAATGTTTTGCATGAATTTCCATCATAACCTTCCCTCGTAACTTATATAAAGGATTTAAAAAGTTTTGTATCATTTCAAACAGTCATCGATTTAAATTGATTTTTTGACCAAAACTAGTATAAACTAGTGTATAATATATTATGATTTTTTGACCGAAACTTGCATTTCGTAAACATACGTAGAATCTAATTTTCAGAGGATTTTTTGCATGGACTTCCATCATAACTTTCCTTCATAAAATATATAAATTATCTAAGAAGTTTCGTATCATTTCAAACTATCCTCGATTTAATTTGATTTTTTTGACCAAAACTAGTATAAACTAGTGTATAATATATTTTGATTTTTTGACCGAAACTTGCATTTCTAAAAGTTTCGTAGAATCTAATTTTCAGATGATTTTTTGCAAGGACTTTCATCATAACCTTCCATGATAAAATATATAAATGATCTAAAATGTTTTATATCATTTCAAAATGTCTTCGATATTATTTGATTTTTTGACTAAAACTAGTATAAACTAGTGTATAATATATTATGATTTTTTGACCGAAACTTGCATTTCGAAAAGTTTCATAGAATCTATTTTTAAGATGATTTTTCGCATGGACTACCAGTATAACCTTCCCTCGTAACATATATAAAGAATTTTAAAAAACTTGTATGTTTCGAACAGTCCTTGATTTAATTTGATTTTTTCACCCAAACTAGTATAAACTAGTGTATAATATATTATGATTTTTTGACTGAAACTTGCATTTCGAAAGGTTTCGTAGAATCTAATTTTCAGATGATTTTTTGCATGAACTTCCATCATAACCTTCCTTCATAAAATATATAAATAATCTAAGAAGTTTCGTATCATTTCAAACATTCCTCGATATAATTTGATTTTTTTGACTGAAACAAGTATAAACTAGTGTATAATATATTATGATATTTTGACAAAAACATGCATTTCTAAAAGTTTCGTAGAATCTAATTTTCATATGATTTTTTGCATGAACTTCCATCATAACCTTCCCTAATAAAATATATAAATGATCTAAAAAGTTCTATATCATTTCAAATTGTCCTCGATATTATTTGAGTTTTTGACTGAAACTAGTATAAACTAGTGTATAATATATTATGCTTTTTTGACCGAAACTTGCATTTCGAAAAATTTCATAGAATCTAATTTTCAGATGATTTTTTGCAAGTACTTCCATCATAACTTTCCTTCATAAAATATATAAATTATCTAAGAAGTTTCGTATCATTTCAAACTATCCTCGATTTAATTTGATTTTTTGACCAAAACTAGTATAAACTAGTGTATAATATATTATGATTTTTTGACCGAAACTTGAATTTCGAAAAGTTATGTAGAATCTAATTTTCAGATAATGTTTTGCATGAATTTCCATCATAACCTTCCCTCGTAACTTATATAAAGGATTTAAAAAGTTTTGTATCATTTCAAACAGTCATCGATTTAAATTGATTTTTTGACCAAAACTAGTATAAACTAGTGTATAATATATTATGATTTTTTGACCGAAACTTGCATTTCGTAAACATACGTAGAATCTAATTTTCAGAGGATTTTTTGCATGGACTTCCATCATAACTTTCCTTCATAAAATATATAAATTATCTAAGAAGTTTCGTATCATTTCAAACTATCCTCGATTTAATTTGATTTTTCTGACCAAAACTAGTATAAACTAGTGTATAATATATTTTGATTTTTTGACCGAAACTTGCATTTCTAAAAGTTTCGTAGAATCTAATTTTCAGATGATTTTTTGCAAGGACTTTCATCATAACCTTCCATGATAAAATATATAAATGATCTAAAATGTTTTATATCATTTCAAAATGTCTTCGATATTATTTGATTTTTTGACTAAAACTAGTATAAACTAGTGTATAATATATTATGATTTTTTGACCGAAACTTGCATTTCGAAAAGTTTCATAGAATCTATTTTTAAGATGATTTTTCGCATGGACTACCAGTATAACCTTCCCTCGTAACATATATAAAGAATTTTAAAAAACTTGTATGTTTCGAACAGTCCTTGATTTAATTTGATTTTTTCACCCAAACTAGTATAAACTAGTGTATAATATATTATGATTTTTTGACTGAAACTTGCATTTCGAAAGGTTTCGTAGAATCTAATTTTCAGATGATTTTTTGCATGAACTTCCATCATAACCTTCCTTCATAAAATATATAAATAATCTAAGAAGTTTCGTATCATTTCAAACATTCCTCGATATAATTTGATTTTTTTGACTGAAACAAGTATAAACTAGTGTATAATATATTATGATATTTTGACAAAAACATGCATTTCTAAAAGTTTCGTAGAATCTAATT
Source organism: Lathyrus aphaca (assembly GCA_963966055.1). NCBI lineage: Eukaryota > Viridiplantae > Streptophyta > Magnoliopsida > Fabales > Fabaceae > Lathyrus > Lathyrus aphaca. The sequence goes on along the minus strand of OZ014522.1, from coordinate 37,352,436 downwards.
TTCATATGATTTTTTGCATGAACTTCCATCATAACCTTCCCTAATAAAATATATAAATGATCTAAAAAGTTCTATATCATTTCAAATTGTCCTCGATATTATTTGAGTTTTTGACTGAAACTAGTATAAACTAGTGTATAATATATTATGCTTTTTTGACCGAAACTTGCATTTCGAAAAATTTCATAGAATCTAATTTTCAGATGATTTTTTGCAAGTACTTCCATCATAACTTTCCTTCATAAAATATATAAATTATCTAAGAAGTTTCGTATCATTTCAAACTATCCTCGATTTAATTTGATTTTTTGACCAAAACTAGTATAAACTAGTGTATAATATATTATGATTTTTTGACCGAAACTTGAATTTCGAAAAGTTATGTAGAATCTAATTTTCAGATAATGTTTTGCATGAATTTCCATCATAACCTTCCCTCGTAACTTATATAAAGGATTTAAAAAGTTTTGTATCATTTCAAACAGTCATCGATTTAAATTGATTTTTTGACCAAAACTAGTATAAACTAGTGTATAATATATTATGATTTTTTGACCGAAACTTGCATTTCGTAAACATACGTAGAATCTAATTTTCAGAGGATTTTTTGCATGGACTTCCATCATAACTTTCCTTCATAAAATATATAAATTATCTAAGAAGTTTCGTATCATTTCAAACTATCCTCGATTTAATTTGATTTTTCTGACCAAAACTAGTATAAACTAGTGTATAATATATTTTGATTTTTTGACCGAAACTTGCATTTCTAAAAGTTTCGTAGAATCTAATTTTCAGATGATTTTTTGCAAGGACTTTCATCATAACCTTCCATGATAAAATATATAAATGATCTAAAAAGTTTTATATCATTTCAAAATGTCTTCGATATTATTTGATTTTTTGACTAAAACTAGTATAAACTAGTGTATAATATATTATGATTTTTTGACCGAAACTTGCATTTCGAAAAGTTTCATAGAATCTATTTTTAAGATGATTTTTCGCATGGACTACCAGTATAACCTTCCCTCGTAACATATATAAAGAATTTTAAAAAACTTGTATGTTTCGAACAGTCCTTGATTTAATTTGATTTTTTCACCCAAACTAGTATAAACTAGTGTATAATATATTATGATTTTTTGACTGAAACTTGCATTTCGAAAGGTTTCGTAGAATCTAATTTTCAGATGATTTTTTGCATGAACTTCCATCATAACCTTCCTTCATAAAATATATAAATAATCTAAGAAGTTTCGTATCATTTCAAACATTCCTCGATATAATTTGATTTTTTGACTGAAACAAGTATAAACTAGTGTATAATATATTATGATATTTTGACAAAAACATGCATTTCTAAAAGTTTCGTAGAATCTAATTTTCATATGATTTTTTGCATGAACTTCCATCATAACCTTCCCTAATAAAATATATAAATGATCTAAAAAGTTCTATATCATTTCAAATTGTCCTCGATATTATTTGAGTTTTTGACTGAAACTAGTATAAACTAGTGTATAATATATTATGCTTTTTTGACCGAAACTTGCATTTCGAAAAATTTCATAGAATCTAATTTTCAGATGATTTTTTGCAAGTACTTCCATCATAACTTTCCTTCATAAAATATATAAATTATCTAAGAAGTTTCGTATCATTTCAAACTATCCTCGATTTAATTTGATTTTTTGACCAAAACTAGTATAAACTAGTGTATAATATATTATGATTTTTTGACCGAAACTTGAATTTCGAAAAGTTATGTAGAATCTAATTTTCAGATAATGTTTTGCATGAATTTCCATCATAACCTTCCCTCGTAACTTATATAAAGGATTTAAAAAGTTTTGTATCATTTCAAACAGTCATCGATTTAAATTGATTTTTTGACCAAAACTAGTATAAACTAGTGTATAATATATTATGATTTTTTGACCGAAACTTGCATTTCGTAAACATACGTAGAATCTAATTTTCAGAGGATTTTTTGCATGGACTTCCATCATAACTTTCCTTCATAAAATATATAAATTATCTAAGAAGTTTCGTATCATTTCAAACTATCCTCGATTTAATTTGATTTTTTTGACCAAAACTAGTATAAACTAGTGTATAATATATTTTGATTTTTTGACCGAAACTTGCATTTCTAAAAGTTTCGTAGAATCTAATTTTCAGATGATTTTTTGCAAGGACTTTCATCATAACCTTCCATGATAAAATATATAAATGATCTAAAAAGTTTTATATCATTTCAAAATGTCTTCGATATTATTTGATTTTTTGACTAAAACTAGTATAAACTAGTGTATAATATATTATGATTTTTTGACCGAAACTTGCATTTCGAAAAGTTTCATAGAATCTATTTTTAAGATGATTTTTCGCATGGACTACCAGTATAACCTTCCCTCATAACATATATAAAGAATTTTAAAAAACTTGTATGTTTCGAACAGTCCTTGATTTAATTTGATTTTTTCACCCAAACTAGTATAAACTAGTGTATAATATATTATGATTTTTTGACTGAAACTTGCATTTCGAAAGGTTTCGTAGAATCTAATTTTCAGATGATTTTTTGCATGAACTTCCATCATAACCTTCCTTCATAAAATATATAAATAATCTAAGAAGTTTCGTATCATTTCAAACATTCCTCGATATAATTTGATTTTTTGACTGAAACAAGTATAAACTAGTGTATAATATATTATGATATTTTGACAAAAACATGCATTTCTAAAAGTTTCGTAGAATCTAATTTTCATATGATTTTTTGCATGAACTTCCATCATAACCTTCCCTAATAAAATATATAAATGATCTAAAAAGTTCTATATCATTTCAAATTGTCCTCGATATTATTTGAGTTTTTGACTGAAACTAGTATAAACTAGTGTATAATATATTATGCTTTTTTGACCGAAACTTGCATTTCGAAAAATTTCATAGAATCTAATTTTCAGATGATTTTTTGCAAGTACTTCCATCATAACTTTCCTTCATAAAATATATAAATTATCTAAGAAGTTTCGTATCATTTCAAACTATCCTCGATTTAATTTGATTTTTTGACCAAAACTAGTATAAACTAGTGTATAATATATTATGATTTTTTGACCGAAACTTGAATTTCGAAAAGTTATGTAGAATCTAATTTTCAGATAATGTTTTGCATGAATTTCCATCATAACCTTCCCTCGTAACTTATATAAAGGATTTAAAAAGTTTTGTATCATTTCAAACAGTCATCGATTTAAATTGATTTTTTGACCAAAACTAGTATAAACTAGTGTATAATATATTATGATTTTTTGACCGAAACTTGCATTTCGTAAACATACGTAGAATCTAATTTTCAGAGGATTTTTTGCATGGACTTCCATCATAACTTTCCTTCATAAAATATATAAATTATCTAAGAAGTTTCGTATAATTTCAAACTATCCTCGATTTAATTTGATTTTTCTGACCAAAACTAGTATAAACTAGTGTATAATATATTTTGATTTTTTGACCGAAACTTGCATTTCTAAAAGTTTCGTAGAATCTAATTTTCAGATGATTTTTTGCAAGGACTTTCATCATAACCTTCCATGATAAAATATATAAATGATCTAAAAAGTTTTATATCATTTCAAAATGTCTTCGATATTATTTGATTTTTTGACTAAAACTAGTATAAACTAGTGTATAATATATTATGATTTTTTGACCGAAACTTGCATTTCGAAAAGTTTCATAGAATCTATTTTTAAGATGATTTTTCGCATGGACTACCAGTATAACCTTCCCTCGTAACATATATAAAGAATTTTAAAAAACTTGTATGTTTCGAACAGTCCTTGATTTAATTTGATTTTTTCACCCAAACTAGTATAAACTAGTGTATAATATATTATGATTTTTTGACTGAAACTTGCATTTCGAAAGGTTTCGTAGAATCTAATTTTCAGATGATTTTTTGCATGAACTTCCATCATAACCTTCCTTCATAAAATATATAAATAATCTAAGAAGTTTCGTATCATTTCAAACATTCCTCGATATAATTTGATTTTTTGACTGAAACAAGTATAAACTAGTGTATAATATATTATGATATTTTGACAAAAACATGCATTTCTAAAAGTTTCGTAGAATCTAATTTTCATATGATTTTTTGCATGAACTTCCATCATAACCTTCCCTAATAAAATATATAAATGATCTAAAAAGTTCTATATCATTTCAAATTGTCCTCGATATTATTTGAGTTTTTGACTGAAACTAGTATAAACTAGTGTATAATATATTATGCTTTTTTGACCGAAACTTGCATTTCGAAAAATTTCATAGAATCTAATTTTCAGATGATTTTTTGCAAGTACTTCCATCATAACTTTCCTTCATAAAATATATAAATTATCTAAGAAGTTTCGTATCATTTCAAACTATCCTCGATTTAATTTGATTTTTTGACCAAAACTAGTATAAACTAGTGTATAATATATTATGATTTTTTGACCGAAACTTGAATTTCGAAAAGTTATGTAGAATCTAATTTTCAGATAATGTTTTGCATGAATTTCCATCATAACCTTCCCTCGTAACTTATATAAAGGATTTAAAAAGTTTTGTATCATTTCAAACAGTCATCGATTTAAATTGATTTTTTGACCAAAACTAGTATAAACTAGTGTATAATATATTATGATTTTTTGACCGAAACTTGCATTTCGTAAACATACGTAGAATCTAATTTTCAGAGGATTTTTTGCATGGACTTCCATCATAACTTTCCTTCATAAAATATATAAATTATCTAAGAAGTTTCGTATCATTTCAAACTATCCTCGATTTAATTTGATTTTTCTGACCAAAACTAGTATAAACTAGTGTATAATATATTTTGATTTTTTGACCGAAACTTGCATTTCTAAAAGTTTCGTAGAATCTAATTTTCAGATGATTTTTTGCAAGGACTTTCATCATAACCTTCCATGATAAAATATATAAATGATCTAAAAAGTTTTATATCATTTCAAAATGTCTTCGATATTATTTGATTTTTTGACTAAAACTAGTATAAACTAGTGTATAATATATTATGATTTTTTGACCGAAACTTGCATTTCGAAAAGTTTCATAGAATCTATTTTTAAGATGATTTTTCGCATGGACTACCAGTATAACCTTCCCTCGTAACATATATAAAGAATTTTAAAAAACTTGTATGTTTCGAACAGTCCTTGATTTAATTTGATTTTTTCACCCAAACTAGTATAAACTAGTGTATAATATATTATGATTTTTTGACTGAAACTTGCATTTCGAAAGGTTTCGTAGAATCTAATTTTCAGATGATTTTTTGCATGAACTTCCATCATAACCTTCCTTCATAAAATATATAAATAATCTAAGAAGTTTCGTATCATTTCAAACATTCCTCGATATAATTTGATTTTTTGACTGAAACAAGTATAAACTAGTGTATAATATATTATGATATTTTGACAAAAACATGCATTTCTAAAAGTTTCGTAGAATCTAATTTTCATATGATTTTTTGCATGAACTTCCATCATAACCTTCCCTAATAAAATATATAAATGATCTAAAAAGTTCTATATCATTTCAAATTGTCCTCGATATTATTTGAGTTTTTGACTGAAACTAGTATAAACTAGTGTATAATATATTATGCTTTTTTGACCGAAACTTGCATTTCGAAAAATTTCATAGAATCTAATTTTCAGATGATTTTTTGCAAGTACTTCCATCATAACTTTCCTTCATAAAATATATAAATTATCTAAGAAGTTTCGTATCATTTCAAACTATCCTCGATTTAATTTGATTTTTTGACCAAAACTAGTATAAACTAGTGTATAATATATTATGATTTTTTGACCGAAACTTGAATTTCGAAAAGTTATGTAGAATCTAATTTTCAGATAATGTTTTGCATGAATTTCCATCATAACCTTCCCTCGTAACTTATATAAAGGATTTAAAAAGTTTTGTATCATTTCAAACAGTCATCGATTTAAATTGATTTTTTGACCAAAACTAGTATAAACTAGTGTATAATATATTATGATTTTTTGACCGAAACTTGCATTTCGTAAACATACGTAGAATCTAATTTTCAGAGGATTTTTTGCATGGACTTCCATCATAACTTTCCTTCATAAAATATATAAATTATCTAAGAAGTTTCGTATCATTTCAAACTATCCTCGATTTAATTTGATTTTTTTGACCAAAACTAGTATAAACTAGTGTATAATATATTTTGATTTTTTGACCGAAACTTGCATTTCTAAAAGTTTCGTAGAATCTAATTTTCAGATGATTTTTTGCAAGGACTTTCATCATAACCTTCCATGATAAAATATATAAATGATCTAAAAAGTTTTATATCATTTCAAAATGTCTTCGATATTATTTGATTTTTTGACTAAAACTAGTATAAACTAGTGTATAATATATTATGATTTTTTGACCGAAACTTGCATTTCGAAAAGTTTCATAGAATCTATTTTTAAGATGATTTTTCGCATGGACTACCAGTATAACCTTCCCTCATAACATATATAAAGAATTTTAAAAAACTTGTATGTTTCGAACAGTCCTTGATTTAATTTGATTTTTTCACCCAAACTAGTATAAACTAGTGTATAATATATTATGATTTTTTGACTGAAACTTGCATTTCGAAAGGTTTCGTAGAATCTAATTTTCAGATGATTTTTTGCATGAACTTCCATCATAACCTTCCTTCATAAAATATATAAATAATCTAAGAAGTTTCGTATCATTTCAAACATTCCTCGATATAATTTGATTTTTTTACTGAAACAAGTATAAACTAGTGTATAATATATTATGATATTTTGACAAAAACATGCATTTCTAAAAGTTTCGTAGAATCTAATTTTCATATGATTTTTTGCATGAACTTCCATCATAACCTTCCCTAATAAAATATATAAATGATCTAAAAAGTTCTATATCATTTCAAATTGTCCTCGATATTATTTGAGTTTTTGACTGAAACTAGTATAAACTAGTGTATAATATATTATGCTTTTTTGACCGAAACTTGCATTTCGAAAAATTTCATAGAATCTAATTTTCAGATGATTTTTTGCAAGTACTTCCATCATAACTTTCCTTCATAAAATATATAAATTATCTAAGAAGTTTCGTATCATTTCAAACTATCCTCGATTTAATTTGATTTTTTGACCAAAACTAGTATAAACTAGTGTATAATATATTATGATTTTTTGACCGAAACTTGAATTTCGAAAAGTTATGTAGAATCTAATTTTCAGATAATGTTTTGCATGAATTTCCATCATAACCTTCCCTCGTAACTTATATAAAGGATTTAAAAAGTTTTGTATCATTTCAAACAGTCATCGATTTAAATTGATTTTTTGACCAAAACTAGTATAAACTAGTGTATAATATATTATGATTTTTTGACCGAAACTTGCATTTCGTAAACATACGTAGAATCTAATTTTCAGAGGATTTTTTGCATGGACTTCCATCATAACTTTCCTTCATAAAATATATAAATTATCTAAGAAGTTTCGTATAATTTCAAACTATCCTCGATTTAATTTGATTTTTCTGACCAAAACTAGTATAAACTAGTGTATAATATATTTTGATTTTTTGACCGAAACTTGCATTTCTAAAAGTTTCGTAGAATCTAATTTTCAGATGATTTTTTGCAAGGACTTTCATCATAACCTTCCATGATAAAATATATAAATGATCTAAAAAGTTTTATATCATTTCAAAATGTCTTCGATATTATTTGATTTTTTGACTAAAACTAGTATAAACTAGTGTATAATATATTATGATTTTTTGACCGAAACTTGCATTTCGAAAAGTTTCATAGAATCTATTTTTAAGATGATTTTTCGCATGGACTACCAGTATAACCTTCCCTCGTAACATATATAAAGAATTTTAAAAAACTTGTATGTTTCGAACAGTCCTTGATTTAATTTGATTTTTTCACCCAAACTAGTATAAACTAGTGTATAATATATTATGATTTTTTGACTGAAACTTGCATTTCGAAAGGTTTCGTAGAATCTAATTTTCAGATGATTTTTTGCATGAACTTCCATCATAACCTTCCTTCATAAAATATATAAATAATCTAAGAAGTTTCGTATCATTTCAAACATTCCTCGATATAATTTGATTTTTTGACTGAAACAAGTATAAACTAGTGTATAATATATTATGATATTTTGACAAAAACATGCATTTCTAAAAGTTTCGTAGAATCTAATTTTCATATGATTTTTTGCATGAACTTCCATCATAACCTTCCCTAATAAAATATATAAATGATCTAAAAAGTTCTATATCATTTCAAATTGTCCTCGATATTATTTGAGTTTTTGACTGAAACTAGTATAAACTAGTGTATAATATATTATGCTTTTTTGACCGAAACTTGCATTTCGAAAAATTTCATAGAATCTAATTTTCAGATGATTTTTTGCAAGTACTTCCATCATAACTTTCCTTCATAAAATATATAAATTATCTAAGAAGTTTCGTATCATTTCAAACTATCCTCGATTTAATTTGATTTTTTGACCAAAACTAGTATAAACTAGTGTATAATATATTATGATTTTTTGACCGAAACTTGAATTTCGAAAAGTTATGTAGAATCTAATTTTCAGATAATGTTTTGCATGAATTTCCATCATAACCTTCCCTCGTAACTTATATAAAGGATTTAAAAAGTTTTGTATCATTTCAAACAGTCATCGATTTAAATTGATTTTTTGACCAAAACTAGTATAAACTAGTGTATAATATATTATGATTTTTTGACCGAAACTTGCATTTCGTAAACATACGTAGAATCTAATTTTCAGAGGATTTTTTGCATGGACTTCCATCATAACTTTCCTTCATAAAATATATAAATTATCTAAGAAGTTTCGTATAATTTCAAACTATCCTCGATTTAATTTGATTTTTTTGACCAAAACTAGTATAAACTAGTGTATAATATATTTTGATTTTTTGACCGAAACTTGCATTTCTAAAAGTTTCGTAGAATCTAATTTTCAGATGATTTTTTGCAAGGACTTTCATCATAACCTTCCATGATAAAATATATAAATGATCTAAAAAGTTTTATATCATTTCAAAATGTCTTCGATATTATTTGATTTTTTGACTAAAACTAGTATAAACTAGTGTATAATATATTATGATTTTTTGACCGAAACTTGCATTTCGAAAAGTTTCATAGAATCTATTTTTAAGATGATTTTTCGCATGGACTACCAGTATAACCTTCCCTCGTAACATATATAAAGAATTTTAAAAAACTTGTATGTTTCGAACAGTCCTTGATTTAATTTGATTTTTTCACCCAAACTAGTATAAACTAGTGTATAATATATTATGATTTTTTGACTGAAACTTGCATTTCGAAAGGTTTCGTAGAATCTAATTTTCAGATGATTTTTTGCATGAACTTCCATCATAACCTTCCTTCATAAAATATATAAATAATCTAAGAAGTTTCGTATCATTTCAAACATTCCTCGATATAATTTGATTTTTTGACTGAAACAAGTATAAACTAGTGTATAATATATTATGATATTTTGACAAAAACATGCATTTCTAAAAGTTTCGTAGAATCTAATTTTCATATGATTTTTTGCATGAACTTCCATCATAACCTTCCCTAATAAAATATATAAATGATCTAAAAAGTTCTATATCATTTCAAATTGTCCTCGATATTATTTGAGTTTTTGACTGAAACTAGTATAAACTAGTGTATAATATATTATGCTTTTTTGACCGAAACTTGCATTTCGAAAAATTTCATAGAATCTAATTTTCAGATGATTTTTTGCAAGTACTTCCATCATAACTTTCCTTCATAAAATATATAAATTATCTAAGAAGTTTCGTATCATTTCAAACTATCCTCGATTTAATTTGATTTTTTGACCAAAACTAGTATAAACTAGTGTATAATATATTATGATTTTTTGACCGAAACTTGAATTTCGAAAAGTTATGTAGAATCTAATTTTCAGATAATGTTTTGCATGAATTTCCATCATAACCTTCCCTCGTAACTTATATAAAGGATTTAAAAAGTTTTGTATCATTTCAAACAGTCATCGATTTAAATTGATTTTTTGACCAAAACTAGTATAAACTAGTGTATAATATATTATGATTTTTTGACCGAAACTTGCATTTCGTAAACATACGTAGAATCTAATTTTCAGAGGATTTTTTGCATGGACTTCCATCATAACTTTCCTTCATAAAATATATAAATTATCTAAGAAGTTTCGTATCATTTGAAACTATCCTCGATTTAATTTGATTTTTTTGACCAAAACTAGTATAAACTAGTGTATAATATATTTTGATTTTTTGACCGAAACTTGCATTTCTAAAAGTTTCGTAGAATCTAATTTTCAGATGATTTTTTGCAAGGACTTTCATCATAACCTTCCATGATAAAATATATAAATGATCTAAAATGTTTTATATCATTTCAAAATGTCTTCGATATTATTTGATTTTTTGACTAAAACTAGTATAAACTAGTGTATAATATATTATGATTTTTTGACCGAAACTTGCATTTCGAAAAGTTTCATAGAATCTATTTTTAAGATGATTTTTCGCATGGACTACCAGTATAACCTTCCCTCGTAACATATATAAAGAATTTTAAAAAACTTGTATGTTTCGAACAGTCCTTGATTTAATTTGATTTTTTCACCCAAACTAGTATAAACTAGTGTATAATATATTATGATTTTTTGACTGAAACTTGCATTTCGAAAGGTTTCGTAGAATCTAATTTTCAGATGATTTTTTGCATGAACTTCCATCATAACCTTCCTTCATAAAATATATAAATAATCTAAGAAGTTTCGTATCATTTCAAACATTCCTCGATATAATTTGATTTTTTTGACTGAAACAAGTATAAACTAGTGTATAATATATTATGATATTTTGACAAAAACATGCATTTCTAAAAGTTTCGTAGAATCTAATTTTCATATGATTTTTTGCATGAACTTCCATCATAACCTTCCCTAATAAAATATATAAATGATCTAAAAAGTTCTATATCATTTCAAATTGTCCTCGATATTATTTGAGTTTTTGACTGAAACTAGTATAAACTAGTGTATAATATATTATGCTTTTTTGACCGAAACTTGCATTTCGAAAAATTTCATAGAATCTAATTTTCAGATGATTTTTTGCAAGTACTTCCATCATAACTTTCCTTCATAAAATATATAAATTATCTAAGAAGTTTCGTATCATTTCAAACTATCCTCGATTTAATTTGATTTTTTGACCAAAACTAGTATAAACTAGTGTATAATATATTATGATTTTTTGACCGAAACTTGAATTTCGAAAAGTTATGTAGAATCTAATTTTCAGATAATGTTTTGCATGAATTTCCATCATAACCTTCCCTCGTAACTTATATAAAGGATTTAAAAAGTTTTGTATCATTTCAAACAGTCATCGATTTAAATTGATTTTTTGACCAAAACTAGTATAAACTAGTGTATAATATATTATGATTTTTTGACCGAAACTTGCATTTCGTAAACATACGTAGAATCTAATTTTCAGAGGATTTTTTGCATGGACTTCCATCATAACTTTCCTTCATAAAATATATAAATTATCTAAGAAGTTTCGTATCATTTCAAACTATCCTCGATTTAATTTGATTTTTCTGACCAAAACTAGTATAAACTAGTGTATAATATATTTTGATTTTTTGACCGAAACTTGCATTTCTAAAAGTTTCGTAGAATCTAATTTTCAGATGATTTTTTGCAAGGACTTTCATCATAACCTTCCATGATAAAATATATAAATGATCTAAAAAGTTTTATATCATTTCAAAATGTCTTCGATATTATTTGATTTTTTGACTAAAACTAGTATAAACTAGTGTATAATATATTATGATTTTTTGACCGAAACTTGCATTTCGAAAAGTTTCATAGAATCTATTTTTAAGATGATTTTTCGCATGGACTACCAGTATAACCTTCCCTCGTAACATATATAAAGAATTTTAAAAAACTTGTATGTTTCGAACAGTCCTTGATTTAATTTGATTTTTTCACCCAAACTAGTATAAACTAGTGTATAATATATTATGATTTTTTGACTGAAACTTGCATTTCGAAAGGTTTCGTAGAATCTAATTTTCAGATGATTTTTTGCATGAACTTCCATCATAACCTTCCTTCATAAAATATATAAATAATCTAAGAAGTTTCGTATCATTTCAAACATTCCTCGATATAATTTGATTTTTTGACTGAAACAAGTATAAACTAGTGTATAATATATTATGATATTTTGACAAAAACATGCATTTCTAAAAGTTTCGTAGAATCTAATTTTCATATGATTTTTTGCATGAACTTCCATCATAACCTTCCCTAATAAAATATATAAATGATCTAAAAAGTTCTATATCATTTCAAATTGTCCTCGATATTATTTGAGTTTTTGACTGAAACTAGTATAAACTAGTGTATAATATATTATGCTTTTTTGACCGAAACTTGCATTTCGAAAAATTTCATAGAATCTAATTTTCAGATGATTTTTTGCAAGTACTTCCATCATAACTTTCCTTCATAAAATATATAAATTATCTAAGAAGTTTCGTATCATTTCAAACTATCCTCGATTTAATTTGATTTTTTGACCAAAACTAGTATAAACTAGTGTATAATATATTATGATTTTTTGACCGAAACTTGAATTTCGAAAAGTTATGTAGAATCTAATTTTCAGATAATGTTTTGCATGAATTTCCATCATAACCTTCCCTCGTAACTTATATAAAGGATTTAAAAAGTTTTGTATCATTTCAAACAGTCATCGATTTAAATTGATTTTTTGACCAAAACTAGTATAAACTAGTGTATAATATATTATGATTTTTTGACCGAAACTTGCATTTCGTAAACATACGTAGAATCTAATTTTCAGAGGATTTTTTGCATGGACTTCCATCATAACTTTCCTTCATAAAATATATAAATTATCTAAGAAGTTTCGTATCATTTCAAACTATCCTCGATTTAATTTGATTTTTTTGACCAAAACTAGTATAAACTAGTGTATAATATATTTTGATTTTTTGACCGAAACTTGCATTTCTAAAAGTTTCGTAGAATCTAATTTTCAGATGATTTTTTGCAAGGACTTTCATCATAACCTTCCATGATAAAATATATAAATGATCTAAAAAGTTTTATATCATTTCAAAATGTCTTCGATATTATTTGATTTTTTGACTAAAACTAGTATAAACTAGTGTATAATATATTATGATTTTTTGACCGAAACTTGCATTTCGAAAAGTTTCATAGAATCTATTTTTAAGATGATTTTTCGCATGGACTACCAGTATAACCTTCCCTCGTAACATATATAAAGAATTTTAAAAAACTTGTATGTTTCGAACAGTCCTTGATTTAATTTGATTTTTTCACCCAAACTAGTATAAACTAGTGTATAATATATTATGATTTTTTGACTGAAACTTGCATTTCGAAAGGTTTCGTAGAATCTAATTTTCAGATGATTTTTTGCATGAACTTCCATCATAACCTTCCTTCATAAAATATATAAATAATCTAAGAAATTTCGTATCATTTCAAACATTCCTCGATATAATTTGATTTTTTGACTGAAACAAGTATAAACTAGTGTATAATATATTATGATATTTTGACAAAAACATGCATTTCTAAAAGTTTCGTAGAATCTAATTTTCATATGATTTTTTGCATGAACTTCCATCATAACCTTCCCTAATAAAATATATAAATGATCTAAAAAGTTCTATATCATTTCAAATTGTCCTCGATATTATTTGAGTTTTTGACTGAAACTAGTATAAACTAGTGTATAATATATTATGCTTTTTTGACCGAAACTTGCATTTCGAAAAATTTCATAGAATCTAATTTTCAGATGATTTTTTGCAAGTACTTCCATCATAACTTTCCTTCATAAAATATATAAATTATCTAAGAAGTTTCGTATCATTTCAAACTATCCTCGATTTAATTTGATTTTTTGACCAAAACTAGTATAAACTAGTGTATAATATATTATGATTTTTTGACCGAAACTTGAATTTCGAAAAGTTATGTAGAATCTAATTTTCAGATAATGTTTTGCATGAATTTCCATCATAACCTTCCCTCGTAACTTATATAAAGGATTTAAAAAGTTTTGTATCATTTCAAACAGTCATCGATTTAAATTGATTTTTTGACCAAAACTAGTATAAACTAGTGTATAATATATTATGATTTTTTGACCGAAACTTGCATTTCGTAAACATACGTAGAATCTAATTTTCAGAGGATTTTTTGCATGGACTTCCATCATAACTTTCCTTCATAAAATATATAAATTATCTAAGAAGTTTCGTATCATTTCAAACTATCCTCGATTTAATTTGATTTTTTTGACCAAAACTAGTATAAACTAGTGTATAATATATTTTGATTTTTTGACCGAAACTTGCATTTCTAAAAGTTTCGTAGAATCTAATTTTCAGATGATTTTTTGCAAGGACTTTCATCATAACCTTCCATGATAAAATATATAAATGATCTAAAAAGTTTTATATCATTTCAAAATGTCTTCGATATTATTTGATTTTTTGACTAAAACTAGTATAAACTAGTGTATAATATATTATGATTTTTTGACCGAAACTTGCATTTCGAAAAGTTTCATAGAATCTATTTTTAAGATGATTTTTCGCATGGACTACCAGTATAACCTTCCCTCGTAACATATATAAAGAATTTTAAAAAACTTGTATGTTTCGAACAGTCCTTGATTTAATTTGATTTTTTCACCCAAACTAGTATAAACTAGTGTATAATATATTATGATTTTTTGACTGAAACTTGCATTTCGAAAGGTTTCGTAGAATCTAATTTTCAGATGATTTTTTGCATGAACTTCCATCATAACCTTCCTTCATAAAATATATAAATAATCTAAGAAGTTTCGTATCATTTCAAACATTCCTCGATATAATTTGATTTTTTGACTGAAACAAGTATAAACTAGTGTATAATATATTATGATATTTTGACAAAAACATGCATTTCTAAAAGTTTCGTAGAATCTAATTTTCATATGATTTTTTGCATGAACTTCCATCATAACCTTCCCTAATAAAATATATAAATGATCTAAAAAGTTCTATATCATTTCAAATTGTCCTCGATATTATTTGAGTTTTTGACTGAAACTAGTATAAACTAGTGTATAATATATTATGCTTTTTTGACCGAAACTTGCATTTCGAAAAATTTCATAGAATCTAATTTTCAGATGATTTTTTGCAAGTACTTCCATCATAACTTTCCTTCATAAAATATATAAATTATCTAAGAAGTTTCGTATCATTTCAAACTATCCTCGATTTAATTTGATTTTTTGACCAAAACTAGTATAAACTAGTGTATAATATATTATGATTTTTTGACCGAAACTTGAATTTCGAAAAGTTATGTAGAATCTAATTTTCAGATAATGTTTTGCATGAATTTCCATCATAACCTTCCCTCGTAACTTATATAAAGGATTTAAAAAGTTTTGTATCATTTCAAACAGTCATCGATTTAAATTGATTTTTTGACCAAAACTAGTATAAACTAGTGTATAATATATTATGATTTTTTGACCGAAACTTGCATTTCGTAAACATACGTAGAATCTAATTTTCAGAGGATTTTTTGCATGGACTTCCATCATAACTTTCCTTCATAAAATATATAAATTATCTAAGAAGTTTCGTATCATTTCAAACTATCCTCGATTTAATTTGATTTTTTTGACCAAAACTAGTATAAACTAGTGTATAATATATTTTGATTTTTTGACCGAAACTTGCATTTCTAAAAGTTTCGTAGAATCTAATTTTCAGATGATTTTTTGCAAGGACTTTCATCATAACCTTCCATGATAAAATATATAAATGATCTAAAAAGTTTTATATCATTTCAAAATGTCTTCGATATTATTTGATTTTTTGACTAAAACTAGTATAAACTAGTGTATAATATATTATGATTTTTTGACCGAAACATGCATTTCGAAAAGTTTCATAGAATCTATTTTTAAGATGATTTTTCGCATGGACTACCAGTATAACCTTCCCTCGTAACATATATAAAGAATTTTAAAAAACTTGTATGTTTCGAACAGTCCTTGATTTAATTTGATTTTTTCACCCAAACTAGTATAAACTAGTGTATAATATATTATGATTTTTTGACTGAAACTTGCATTTCGAAAGGTTTCGTAGAATCTAATTTTCAGATGATTTTTTGCATGAACTTCCATCATAACCTTCCTTCATAAAATATATAAATAATCTAAGAAGTTTCGTATCATTTCAAACATTCCTCGATATAATTTGATTTTTTGACTGAAACAAGTATAAACTAGTGTATAATATATTATGATATTTTGACAAAAACATGCATTTCTAAAAGTTTCGTAGAATCTAATTTTCATATGATTTTTTGCATGAACTTCCATCATAACCTTCCCTAATAAAATATATAAATGATCTAAAAAGTTCTATATCATTTCAAATTGTCCTCGATATTATTTGAGTTTTTGACTGAAACTAGTATAAACTAGTGTATAATATATTATGCTTTTTTGACCGAAACTTGCATTTCGAAAAATTTCATAGAATCTAATTTTCAGATGATTTTTTGCAAGTACTTCCATCATAACTTTCCTTCATAAAATATATAAATTATCTAAGAAGTTTCGTATCATTTCAAACTATCCTCGATTTAATTTGATTTTTTGACCAAAACTAGTATAAACTAGTGTATAATATATTATGATTTTTTGACCGAAACTTGAATTTCGAAAAGTTATGTAGAATCTAATTTTCAGATAATGTTTTGCATGAATTTCCATCATAACCTTCCCTCGTAACTTATATAAAGGATTTAAAAAGTTTTGTATCATTTCAAACAGTCATCGATTTAAATTGATTTTTTGACCAAAACTAGTATAAACTAGTGTATAATATATTATGATTTTTTGACCGAAACTTGCATTTCGTAAACATACGTAGAATCTAATTTTCAGAGGATTTTTTGCATGGACTTCCATCATAACTTTCCTTCATAAAATATATAAATTATCTAAGAAGTTTCGTATCATTTCAAACTATCCTCGATTTAATTTGATTTTTTTGACCAAAACTAGTATAAACTAGTGTATAATATATTTTGATTTTTTGACCGAAACTTGCATTTCTAAAAGTTTCGTAGAATCTAATTTTCAGATGATTTTTTGCAAGGACTTTCATCATAACCTTCCATGATAAAATATATAAATGATCTAAAAAGTTTTATATCATTTCAAAATGTCTTCGATATTATTTGATTTTTTGACTAAAACTAGTATAAACTAGTGTATAATATATTATGATTTTTTGACCGAAACATGCATTTCGAAAAGTTTCATAGAATCTATTTTTAAGATGATTTTTCGCATGGACTACCAGTATAACCTTCCCTCGTAACATATATAAAGAATTTTAAAAAACTTGTATGTTTCGAACAGTCCTTGATTTAATTTGATTTTTTCACCCAAACTAGTATAAACTAGTGTATAATATATTATGATTTTTTGACTGAAACTTGCATTTCGAAAGGTTTCGTAGAATCTAATTTTCAGATGATTTTTTGCATGAACTTCCATCATAACCTTCCTTCATAAAATATATAAATAATCTAAGAAGTTTCGTATCATTTCAAACATTCCTCGATATAATTTGATTTTTTGACTGAAACAAGTATAAACTAGTGTATAATATATTATGATATTTTGACAAAAACATGCATTTCTAAAAGTTTCGTAGAATCTAATTTTCATATGATTTTTTGCATGAACTTCCATCATAACCTTCCCTAATAAAATATATAAATGATCTAAAAAGTTCTATATCATTTCAAATTGTCCTCGATATTATTTGAGTTTTTGACTGAAACTAGTATAAACTAGTGTATAATATATTATGCTTTTTTGACCGAAACTTGCATTTCGAAAAATTTCATAGAATCTAATTTTCAGATGATTTTTTGCAAGTACTTCCATCATAACTTTCCTTCATAAAATATATAAATTATCTAAGAAGTTTCGTATCATTTCAAACTATCCTCGATTTAATTTGATTTTTTGACCAAAACTAGTATAAACTAGTGTATAATATATTATGATTTTTTGACCGAAACTTGAATTTCGAAAAGTTATGTAGAATCTAATTTTCAGATAATGTTTTGCATGAATTTCCATCATAACCTTCCCTCGTAACTTATATAAAGGATTTAAAAAGTTTTGTATCATTTCAAACAGTCATCGATTTAAATTGATTTTTTGACCAAAACTAGTATAAACTAGTGTATAATATATTATGATTTTTTGACCGAAACTTGCATTTCGTAAACATACGTAGAATCTAATTTTCAGAGGATTTTTTGCATGGACTTCCATCATAACTTTCCTTCATAAAATATATAAATTATCTAAGAAGTTTCGTATCATTTCAAACTATCCTCGATTTAATTTGATTTTTTTGACCAAAACTAGTATAAACTAGTGTATAATATATTTTGATTTTTTGACCGAAACTTGCATTTCTAAAAGTTTCGTAGAATCTAATTTTCAGATGATTTTTTGCAAGGACTTTCATCATAACCTTCCATGATAAAATATATAAATGATCTAAAAAGTTTTATATCATTTCAAAATGTCTTCGATATTATTTGATTTTTTGACTAAAACTAGTATAAACTAGTGTATAATATATTATGATTTTTTGACCGAAACTTGCATTTCGAAAAGTTTCATAGAATCTATTTTTAAGATGATTTTTCGCATGGACTACCAGTATAACCTTCCCTCGTAACATATATAAAGAATTTTAAAAAACTTGTATGTTTCGAACAGTCCTTGATTTAATTTGATTTTTTCACCCAAACTAGTATAAACTAGTGTATAATATATTATGATTTTTTGACTGAAACTTGCATTTCGAAAGGTTTCGTAGAATCTAATTTTCAGATGATTTTTTGCATGAACTTCCATCATAACCTTCCTTCATAAAATATATAAATAATCTAAGAAGTTTCGTATCATTTCAAACATTCCTCGATATAATTTGATTTTTTGACTGAAACAAGTATAAACTAGTGTATAATATATTATGATATTTTGACAAAAACATGCATTTCTAAAAGTTTCGTAGAATCTAATTTTCATATGATTTTTTGCATGAACTTCCATCATAACCTTCCCTAATAAAATATATAAATGATCTAAAAAGTTCTATATCATTTCAAATTGTCCTCGATATTATTTGAGTTTTTGACTGAAACTAGTATAAACTAGTGTATAATATATTATGCTTTTTTGACCGAAACTTGCATTTCGAAAAATTTCATAGAATCTAATTTTCAGATGATTTTTTGCAAGTACTTCCATCATAACTTTCCTTCATAAAATATATAAATTATCTAAGAAGTTTCGTATCATTTCAAACTATCCTCGATTTAATTTGATTTTTTGACCAAAACTAGTATAAACTAGTGTATAATATATTATGATTTTTTGACCGAAACTTGAATTTCGAAAAGTTATGTAGAATCTAATTTTCAGATAATGTTTTGCATGAATTTCCATCATAACCTTCCCTCGTAACTTATATAAAGGATTTAAAAAGTTTTGTATCATTTCAAACAGTCATCGATTTAAATTGATTTTTTGACCAAAACTAGTGTAAACTAGTGTATAATATATTATGGTTTTTTGACCGAAACTTGCATTTCGTAAACATACGTAGAATCTAATTTTCAGAGGATTTTTTGCATGGACTTCCATCATAACTTTCCTTCATAAAATATATAAATTATCTAAGAAGTTTCGTATCATTTCAAACTATCCTCGATTTAATTTGATTTTTTTGACCAAAACTAGTATAAACTAGTGTATAATATATTTTGATTTTTTGACCGAAACTTGCATTTCTAAAAGTTTCGTAGAATCTAATTTTCAGATGATTTTTTGCAAGGACTTTCATCATAACCTTCCATGATAAAATATATAAATGATCTAAAAAGTTTTATATCATTTCAAAATGTCTTCGATATTATTTGATTTTTTGACTAAAACTAGTATAAACTAGTGTATAATATATTATGATTTTTTGACCGAAACTTGCATTTCGAAAAGTTTCATAGAATCTATTTTTAAGATGATTTTTCGCATGGACTACCAGTATAACCTTCCCTCGTAACATATATAAAGAATTTTAAAAAACTTGTATGTTTCGAACAGTCCTTGATTTAATTTGATTTTTTCACCCAAACTAGTATAAACTAGTGTATAATATATTATGATTTTTTGACTGAAACTTGCATTTCGAAAGGTTTCGTAGAATCTAATTTTCAGATGATTTTTTGCATGAACTTCCATCATAACCTTCCTTCATAAAATATATAAATAATCTAAGAAGTTTCGTATCATTTCAAACATTCCTCGATATAATTTGATTTTTTGACTGAAACAAGTATAAACTAGTGTATAATATATTATGATATTTTGACAAAAACATGCATTTCTAAAAGTTTCGTAGAATCTAATTTTCATATGATTTTTTGCATGAACTTCCATCATAACCTTCCCTAATAAAATATATAAATGATCTAAAAAGTTCTATATCATTTCAAATTGTCCTCGATATTATTTGAGTTTTTGACTAAAACTAGTATAAACTAGTGTATAATATATTATGCTTTTTTGACCGAAACTTGCATTTCGAAAAATTTCATAGAATCTAATTTTCAGATGATTTTTTGCAAGTACTTCCATCATAACTTTCCTTCATAAAATATATAAATTATCTAAGAAGTTTCGTATCATTTCAAACTATCCTCGATTTAATTTGATTTTTTGACCAAAACTAGTATAAACTAGTGTATAATATATTATAATTTTTTGACCGAAACTTGAATTTCGAAAAGTTATGTAGAATCTAATTTTCAGATAATGTTTTGCATGAATTTCCATCATAACCTTCCCTCGTAACTTATATAAAGGATTTAAAAAGTTTTGTATCATTTCAAACAGTCATCGATTTAAATTGATTTTTTGACCAAAACTAGTGTAAACTAGTGTATAATATATTATGGTTTTTTGACCGAAACTTGCATTTCGTAAACATACGTAGAATCTAATTTTCAGAGGATTTTTTTTATGGACTTCCATCATAACTTTCCTTCATAAAATATATAAATTATCTAAGAAGTTTCGTATCATTTCAAACTATCCTCGATTTAATTTGATTATTTTGACCAAAACTAGTATAAACTAGTGTATAATATATTTTGATTTTTTGACCGAAACTTGCATTTCTAAAAGTTTCGTAGAATCTAATTTTCAGATGATTTTTTGCAAGGACTTTCATCATAACCTTCCATGATAAAATATATAAATGATCTAAAAAGTTTTATATCATTTCAAAATGTCTTCGATATTATTTGATTTTTTGACTAAAACTAGTATAAACTAGTGTATAATATATTATGATTTTTTGACCGAAACTTGCATTTCGAAAAGTTTCATAGAATCTATTTTTAAGATGATTTTTCGCATGGACTACCAGTATAACCTTCCCTCGTAACATATATAAAGAATTTTAAAAAACTTGTATGTTTCGAACAGTCCTTGATTTAATTTGATTTTTTCACCCAAACTAGTATAAACTAGTGTATAATATATTATGATATTTTGACTGAAACTTGCATTTCGAAAGGTTTCGTAGAATCTAATTTTCAGATGAATTTTTGCATGAACTTCCATCATAACCTTCCTTCATAAAATATATAAATAATCTAAGAAGTTTCGTATCATTTCAAACATTCCTCGATATAATTTGATTTTTTGACTGAAACAAGTATAAACTAGTGTATAATATATTATGATATTTTGACAAAAACATGCATTTCTAAAAGTTTCGTAGAATCTAATTTTCATATGATTTTTTGCATGAACTTCCATCATAACCTTCCCTAATAAAATATATAAATGATCTAAAAAGTTCTATATCATTTCAAATTGTCCTCGATATTATTTGAGTTTTTGACTGAAATTAGTATAAACTAGTGTATAATATATTATGATTTTTTGACCGAAACTTGCATTTCGAAAAATTTCATAGAATCTAATTTTCAGATGATTTTTTGCAAGGACTTCCATCATAACTTTCCTTCATAAAATATATAAATTATCTAAGAAGTTTCGTATCATTTCAAACTATCCTCGATTTAATTTGATTTTTTGACCAAAACTAGTATAAACTAGTGTATAATATATTATGATTTTTTGACCGAAACTTGAATTTCGAAAAGTTATGTAGAATCTAATTTTCAGATAATGTTTTGCATGAATTTCCATGATAACCTTCCCTCGTAACTTATATAAAGGATTTAAAAAGTTTTGTATCATTTCAAACAGTCATCGATTTAAATTGATTTTTTGACCAAAACTAGTATAAACTAGTGCATAATATATTATGATTTTTTGACCGAAACTTGCATTTCGAAAAGTTTCGTAGAATCTAATTTTCAGATGATTTTTTGTATGGATTTCCATCATAACCTTCCCTCGTAACTTATATGAAGGATCTAAGAAGTTTCGTATCGTTTGGAAAAGTCCTCGATTTAATTTGATTTTTTGACCAAAACTAGTATAAACTAGTGTATAATATATTACGATTTTTTGATCGAAACTTGCATATCTAAATTTTTCGTAGAATCTAATTTTCAGATGATTTTTTGCATGTAATTCCATCATAACCTTCCATAATAAAATATATAAATGATCTAAAAAGTTGTTTATCATTTTAAAATGTCTTCGATATTATTTGTTTTTTTGACTGAAACTAGTATAAATCAGTGTATAATATATATTATGATTTTTTGACAGAAACTTGCATTTCGAAAAGTTTCATAGAATCTAATTTTCAGATGATTTTTCGCATGGACTGCCATCATAACCTTCCCTCATTACATATATAAAGGATTTAAAAAGTTTTGTATCGTTTCGAACATTCCTCGATATAATTTGATTTTTTGACCGAAAAAGGTTTAAACTAGTGTATAATATATTATGAAATTTTTGACCGAAACTTGCATTTCTAAAAGTTTCGTAGAATCTAATTTTCAGATGATTTTTTGCATGGACTTCCATAATAACCTTCCCTAATAAAATATATAAATGTTCTAAAAAGTTCTATATCATTTCAAATTGTCCTCGATATTATTTGATTTTTTGACTGAAACTAGTATAAACTAGTGTATAATATATTATGATTTTTTGACCGAAACTTGCCTTTCAAAAAGTTTCATATAATATAATTTTCAGATGATTTTTTGCAAGGACTTCCATCATCACTTTCCTTCATAAAATATATAAATTATCTAAGAAGTTTCGTATCATTTCAAACTATACTTGATATAATTTGATTTTTTTGACCAAAACTAGTATAAACTAGTTTATAATATATTATGATTTTTTGACCGAAACTTGCATTTCGTAAACATACGTAGAATCTAATTTTCAGAGGATTTTTTGCATGGACTTCCATCATAACTTTCCTTCATAAAATATATAAATTATCTAAGAAGTTTCGTATCATTTCAAACTATCCTCGATTTAATTTGATTTTTTTGACCAAAACTAGTATAAACTAGTGTATAATATATTTTGATTTTTTGACCGAAACTTGCATTTCTAAAAGTTTCGTAGAATCTAATTTTCAGATGATTTTTTGCAAGGACTTTCATCATAACCTTCCATGATAAAATATATAAATGATCTAAAAAGTTTTATATCATTTCAAAATGTCTTCGATATTATTTGATTTTTTGACTAAAACTAGTATAAACTAGTATATAATATATTATGATTTTTTGACCGAAACTTGCATTTCGAAAAGTTTCATAGAATCTATTTTTAAGATGATTTTTCGCATGGACTACCAGTATAACCTTCCCTCGTAACATATATAAAGAATTTTAAAAAACTTGTATGTTTCGAACAGTCCTTGATTTAATTTGATTTTTTTCACCCAAACTAGTATAAACTAGTGTATAATATATTATGATTTTTTGACTGAAACTTGCATTTCGAAAGGTTTCGTAGAATCTAATTTTCAGATGATTTTTTGCATGAACTTCCATCGTAACCTTCCTTCATAAAATATATAAATAATCTAAGAAGTTTCGTATCATTTCAAACATTCCTCGATATAATTTGATTTTTTGACTGAAACAAGTATAAACTAGTGTATAATATATTATGATATTTTGACAAAAACATGCATTTCTAAAAGTTTCGTAGAATCTAATTTTCATATGATTTTTTGCATGAACTTCCATCATAACCTTCCCTAATAAAATATATAAATGATCTAAAAAGTTCTATATCATTTCAAATTGTCCTCGATATTATTTGAGTTTTTGACTGAAACTAGTATAAACTAGTGTATAATATATTATGATTTTTTGACCGAAACTTGCATTTCGAAAAATTTCATAGAATCTAATTTTCAGATGATTTTTTGCAAGGACTTCCATCATAACTTTCCTTCATAAAATATATAAATTATCTAAGAAGTTTCGTATCATTTCAAACTATCCTCGATTTAATTTGATTTTTTTGACCAAAACTAGTATAAACTAGTGTATAATATATTATGATTTTTTGACCGAAACATGAATTTCGAAAAGTTATGTAGAATCTAATTTTCAGATAATGTTTTGCATGAATTTCCATGATAACCTTCCCTCGTAACTTATATAAAGGATTTAAAAAGTTTTGTATCATTTCAAACAGTCATCGATTTAAATTAATTTTTTGACCAAAACTAGTATAAACTAGTGTATAATATATTATGATTTTTTGACCGAAACTTGCATTTCGAAAAGTTTCGTAGAATCTAATTTTCAGATGATTTTTTGTATGGATTTCCATCATAACCTTCCCTCGTAACTTATATGAAGGATCTAAGAAGTTTCGTATCGTTTGGAAAAGTCCTCGATTTAATTTGATTTTTTGACCAAAACTAGTATAAACTAGTGTATAATATATTACGATTTTTTGATCGAAACTTGCATTTCTAAATTTTTCGTAGAATCTAAATTTCAGATGATTTTTTGCATGTAATTCCATCATAACCTTCCATAATAAAATATATAAATGATCTAAATAGTTTTTTATCATATTAAAATGTCTTCGATATTATTTGTTTTTTTGACTGAAACTAGTATAAATCAGTGTATAATATATATTATGATTTTTTGACAGAAACTTGCATTTCGAAAAGTCTCATAGAATCTAATTTTCAGATGATTTTTCGCATGGACTGCCATCATAACCTTCCCTCATTACATATATAAAGGATTTAAAAAGTTTTGTATCGTTTCGAACATTCCTCGATATAATTTGATTTTTTGACCGAAACAAGTTTAAACTAGTGTATAATATATTATGAAATTTTTGACCGAAACTTGCATTTCTAAAAGTTTCGTAGAATCTAATTTTCAGATGATTTTTTGCATGGACTTCCATCATAACCTTCCCTAATAAAATATATAAATGTTCTAAAAAGTTCTATATCATTTCAAATTGTCCTCGATATTATTTGATTTTTTGACTGAAACTAGTATTTACTAGTGTATAATATATTATGATTTTTTGACCGAAACTTGCCTTTCAAAAAGTTTCATATAATATAATTTTCAGATGATTTTTTGCAAGGACTTCCATCATCACTTTCCTTCATAAAATATATAAATTATCTAAGAAGTTTCGTATCATTTCAAACTATACTTGATTTAATTTGATTTTTTTGACCAAAACTAGTATAAACTAGTGTATAATATATTCTGTTTTTTTGACCGAAACTTGCATTTCGTAAACATACGTAGAATCTAATTTTCAGAGGATTTTTTGCATGGACTTCCATCATAACTTTCCTTCATAAAATATATAAATTATCTAAGAAGTTTCGTATCATTTCAAACTATCCTCGATTTAATTTGAATTTTTTGACCAAAACTAGTATAAACTAGTGTATAATATATTTTGATTTTTTGACCGAAACATGCATTTCTAAAAGTTTCGTAAAATCTAATTTTCAGATGATTTTTTGCAAGGACTTTCATCATAACCTTCCATGATAAAATATATAAATGATCTACAAAGTTTTATATCATTTCAAAATGTCTTCGATATTATTTGATTTTTTGACTAAAACTAGTATAAACTAGTGTATAATATATTATGATTTTTTGACCGAAACTTGCATTTCGAAAAGTTTCATAGAATCTATTTTTAAGATGATTTTTCGCATGGACTACCAGTATAACCTTCCCTCGTAACATATATAAAGAATTTTAAAAAACTTGTATGTTTCGAACAGTCCTTGATTTAATTTGATTTTTTCACCCAAACTAGTATAAACTAGTGTATAATATATTATGATTTTTTGACTGAAACTTGCATTTCGAAAGGTTTCGTAGAATCTAATTTTCAGATGATTTTTTGCATGAACTTCCATCATAACCTTCCTTCAAAAAATATATAAATAATCTAAGAAGTTTCGTATCATTTCAAACATTCCTCGATATAATTTGATTTTTTGACTGAAACAAGTATAAACTAGTGTATAATATATTATGATATTTTGACAAAAACATGCATTTCTAAAAGTTTCGTAGAATCTAATTTTCATATGATTTTTTGCATGAACTTCCATCATAACCTTCCCTAATAAAATATATAAATGATCTAATAAGTTCTATATCATTTCAAATTGTCCTCGATATTATTTGAGTTTTTGACTGAAACAAGTATAAACTAGTGTATAATATATTATGATTTTTTGACCGAAACTTGCATTTCGAAAAATTTCATAGAATCTAATTTTCAGATGATTTTTTGCAAGGACTTCCATCATAACTTTCCTTCATAAAATATATAAATTATCTAAGAAGTTTCGTATCATTTCAAACTATCCTCGATTTAATTTGATTTTTTGACCAAAACTAGTATAAACTAGTGTATAATATATTATGATTTTTTGACCGAAAATTGAATTTCGAAAAGTTATGTAGAATCTAATTTTCAGATAATGTTTTGCATGAATTTCCATCATAACCTTCCCTCGTAACTTATATAAAGGATTTAAAAAGTTTTGTATCATTTCAAACAGTCATCGATTTAAATTGATTTTTTGACCAAAACTAGTATAAACTAGTGTATAATATATTATGATTTTTTGACCGAAACTTGCATTTCGAAAAGTTTCGTAGAATCTAATTTTCAGATGATTTTTTGTATGGATTTCCATCATAACCTTCCCTCGTAACTTATATGAAGGATCTAAGAAGTTTCGTATCGTTTGGAAAAGTCCTCGATTTAATTTGATTTTTTGACCAAAACTAGTATAAACTAGTGTATAATATATTACGATTTTTTGATCGAAACTTGCATTTCTAAATTTTTCGTAGAATCTAATTTTCAGATGATTTTTTGCATGTAATTCCATCATAACCTTCCATAATAAAATATATAAATGATCTAAAAAGTTTTTTATCATTTTAAAATGTCTTCGATATTAATTTTTTTTTGACTGAAACTAGTATAAATCAGTGTATAATATATATTATGATTTTTTGACAGAAACTTGCATTTCGAAAAGTTTCATAGAATCTAATTTTCAGATGATTTTTCGCATAGACTGCCATCATAACCTTCCCTCATTACATATATAAAGGATTTAAAAAGTTTTGTATCGTTTCGAACATTCCTCGATATAATTTGATTTTTTGACCGAAACAAGTTTAAACTAGTGTATAATATATTATGAAATTTTTGACCGAAACTTGCATTTCTAAAAGTTTCGTAGAATCTAATTTTCAGATGATTTTTTGCATGGACTTCCATCATAACCTTCCCTAATAAAATATATAAATGTTCTAAAAAGTTCTATATCATTTCAAATTGTCCTCGATATTATTTGATTTTTTGACTGAAACTAGTATAAACTAGTGTATAATATATTATGATTTTTTGACCGAAACTTGCCTTTCAAAGAGTTTCATATAATATAATTTTCAGATGATTTTTTGCAAGGACTTCCATCATCACTTTCCTTCATAAAATATATAAATTATCTAAGAAGTTTCGTATCTTTTCAAACTATACTTGATTTAATTTGATTTTTTTGACCAAAACTAGTATAAACTAGTGTATAATATATTATGTTTTTTTTACCGAAACTTGCATTTCGTAAACATACGTAGAATCTAATTTTCAGAGGATTTTTTGCATGGACTTCCATCATAACTTTCCTTCATAAAATATATAAATTATCTAAGAAGTTTCGTATCATTTCAAACTATCCTCGATTTAATTTGAATTTTTTGACCAAAACTAGTATTAACTAGCGTATAATATATTTTGATTTTTTGACCGAAACATGCATTTCTAAAAGTTTCGTAAAATCTAATTTTCAGATGATTTTTTGCAAGGACTTTCATCATAACCTTCCATGATAAAATATATAAATGATCTACAAAGTTTTATATCATTTCAAAATGTCTTCGATATTATTTGATTTTTTGACTAAAACTAGTATAAACTAGTGTATAATATATTATGATTTTTTGACCGAAACTTGCATTTCGAAAAGTTTCGTAGAATCTAAATTTCAGATGATTTTTTGTATGGATTTCCATCATAACCTTCCCTCGTAACTTATATGAAGGATCTAAGAAGTTTCGTATCTTTTGGAAAAGTCCTCGATTTAATTTGATTTTTTGACCAAAACTAGTATAAACTAGTGTATAATATATTACGATTTTTTGATCGAAACTTGCATTTCTAAATTTTTCGTAGAATCTAATTTTCAGATGATTTTTTGCATGTAATTCCATCATAACCTTCCATAATAAAATATATAAATGATCTAAAAAGTTTTTTATCATTTTAAAATGTCTTCGATATTATTTGTTTTTTTGACTGAAACTAGTATAAATAAGTGTATAATATATATTATGATTTTTTGACAGAAACTTTCATTTCGAAAAGTTTCATAGAATCTAATTTTCAGATGATTTTTCGCATAGACTGCCATCATAACCTTCCCTCATTACATATATAAAGGATTTAAAAAGTTTTGTATCGTTTCGAACATTCCTCGATATAATTTGATTTTTTGACCGAAACAAGTTTAAACTAGTGTATAATATATTATGAAATTTTTGACCGAAACATGCATTTCTAAAAGTTTCGTAGAATCTAATTTTCAGATGATTTTTTGCATGGACTTCCATCATAACCTTCCCTAATAAAATATATAAATGTTCTAAAAAGTTCTATATCATTTCAAATTGTCCTCGATATTATTTGATTTTTTGACTGAAACTAGTATAAACTAGTGTATAATATATTTTGATTTTTTGACCGAAACTTGCCTTTCAAAGAGTTTCATATAATATAATTTTCAGATGATTTTTTGCAAGGACTTCCATCATCACTTTCCTTCATAAAATATATAAATTATCTAAGAAGTTTCGTATCATTTCAAACTATACTTGATTTAATTTGATTTTTTTGACCAAAACTAGTATAAACTAGTGTATAATATATTATGTTTTTTTTACCGAAACTTGCATTTCGTAAACATACGTAGAATCTAATTTTCAGAGGATTTTTTGCATGGACTTCCATCATAACTTTCCTTCATAAAATATATAAATTATCTAAGAAGTTTCGTATCATTTCAAACTATCCTCGATTTAATTTGAATTTTTTGACCAAAACTAGTATTAACTAGCGTATAATAAATTTTGATTTTTTGACCGAAACATGCATTTCTAAAAGTTTCGTAAAATCTAATTTTCAGATGATTTTTTGCAAGGACTTTCATCATAACCTTCCATGATAAAATATATAAATGATCTACAAAGTTTTATATCATTTCAAAATGTCTTCGATATTATTTGATTTTTTGACTAAAACTAGTATAAACTAGTGTATAATATATTATGATTTTTTGACCGAAACTTGCATTTCGAAAAGTTTCGTAGAATCTAATTTTCAGATGATTTTTTGTATGGATTTCCATCATAACCTTCCCTCGTAACTTATATGAAGGATCTAAGAAGTTTCGTATCGTTTGGAAAAGTCCTCGATTTAATTTGATTTTTTGACCAAAACTAGTATAAACTAGTGTATAATATATTACGATTTTTTGATCGAAACTTGCATTTCTAAATTTTTCGTAGAATCTAATTTTCATATGATTTTTTGCATGTAATTCCATCATAACCTTCCATAATAAAATATATAAATGATCTAAAAAGTTTTTTTATCATTTTAAAATGTCTTCGATATTATTTGTTTTTTTGACTGAAACTAGTATAAATCAGTGTATAATATATATTATGATTTTTTGACAGAAACTTGCATTTCGAAAAGTTTCATAGAATCTAATTTTCAGATGATTTTTCGCATGGACTGCCATCATAACCTTCCCTCATTACATATATAAAGGATTTAAAAAGTTTTGTATCGTTTCGAACATTCCTCGATATAATTTGATTTTTTGACCGAAACAAGTTTAAACTAGTGTATAATATATTATGAAATTTTTGACTGAAACTTGCATTTCTAAAAGTTTCGTAGAATCTAATTTTCAGATGATTTTTTGCATGGACTTCCATCATAACCTTCCCTAATAAAATATTAAATGTTCTAAAAAGTTCTATATCATTTCAAATTGTCCTCGATATTATTTGATTTTTTGACTGAAACTAGTATAAACTAGTGTATAATATATTATGATTTTTTGACCGAAACTTGCCTTTCAAAAAGTTTCATATAATATAATTTTCAGATGATTTTTTGCAAGGACTTCCATCATCACTTTCTTCATAAAATATATAAATTATCTAAGAAGTTTCGTATCATTTCAAACTATACTTGATTTAATTTGATTTTTTTGACCAAAACTAGTATAAACTAGTGTATAATATATTATGTTTTTTTGACCGAAACTTGCATTTCGTAAACATACGTAGAATCTAATTTTCAGAGGATTTTTTGCATGGACTTCCATCATAACTTTCCTTCATAAAATATATAAATTATCTAAGAAGTTTCGTATCATTTCAAACTATCCTCGATTTAATTTGAATATTTTGACCAAAACTAGTATAAACTAGTGTATAATATATTTTGATTTTTTGACCGAAACATGCATTTCTAAAAGTTTCGTAAAATCTAATTTTCAGATGATTTTTTGCAAGGACTTTCATCATAACCTTCCATGATAAAATATATAAATGATCTACAAAGTTTTATATCATTTCAAAATGTCTTCGATATTATTTGATTTTTTGACTAAAACTAGTATAAACTAGTGTATAATATATTATGATTTTTTGACCGAAACTTGCATTTCGAAAAGTTTCATAGAATCTATTTTTAAGATGATTTTTCGCATGGACTACCAGTATAACCTTCCCTCGTAACATATATAAAGAATTTTAAAAAACTTGTATGTTTCGAACAGTCCTTGATTTAATTTGATTTTTTCACCCAAACTAGTATAAACTAGTGTATAATATATTATGATTTTTTGACTGAAACTTGCATTTCGAAAGGTTTCGTAGAATCTAATTTTCAGATGATTTTTTGCATGAACTTCCATCATAACCTTCCTTCAAAAAATATATAAATAATCTAAGAAGTTTCGTATCATTTCAAACATTCCTCGATATAATTTGATTTTTTGACTGAAACAAGTATAAACTAGTGTATAATATATTATGATATTTTGACAAAAACATGCATTTCTAAAAGTTTTGTAGAATCTAATTTTCATATGATTTTTTGCATGAACTTCCATCATAACCTTCCCTAATAAAATATATAAATGATCTAATAAGTTCTATATCATTTCAAATTGTCCTCGATATTATTTGAGTTTTTGACTGAAACAAGTATAAACTAGTGTATAATATATTATGATTTTTTGACCGAAACTTGCATTTCGAAAAATTTCATAGAATCTAATTTTCAGATGATTTTTTGCAAGGACTTCCATCATAACTTTCCTTCATAAAATATATAAATTATCTAAGAAGTTTCGTATCATTTCAAACTATCCTCGATTTAATTTGATTTTTTGACCAAAACTAGTATAAACTAGTGTATAATATATTATGATTTTTTGACCGAAACTTGAATTTCGAAAAGTTATGTAGAATCTAATTTTCAGATAATGTTTTGCATGAATTTCCATCATAACCTTCCCTCGTAACTTATATAAAGGATTTAAAAAGTTTTGTATCATTTCAAACAGTCATCGATTTAAATTGATTTTTTGACCAAAACTAGTATAAATTAGTGTACAATATATTATGATTTTTTGACCGAAACTTGCATTTCGAAAAGTTTCGTAGAATCTAATTTTCAGATGATTTTTTGTATGGATTTCCATCATAACCTTCCCTCGTAACTTATATGAAGGATCTAAGAAGTTTCGTATCGTTTGGAAAAGTCCTCGATTTAATTTAATTTTTTGACCAAAACTAGTATAAACTAGTGTATAATATATTACGATTTTTTGATCGAAACTTGCATTTCTAAATTTTTCGTAGAATCTAATTTTCAGATGATTTTTTGCATGTAATTCCATCATAACCTTCCATAATAAAATATATAAATGATCTAAAAAGTTTTTTATCATTTTAAAATGTCTTCGATATTATTTGTTTTTATGACTGAAACTAGTATAAATCAGTGTATAATATATATTATGATTTTTTGACAGAAACTTGCATTTCGAAAAGTTTCATAGAATCTAATTTTCAGATGATTTTTCGCATGGACTGCCATCATAACCTTCCCTCATTACATATATAAAGGATTTAAAAAGTTTTGTATCTTTTCGAACATTCCTCGATATAATTTGATTTTTTGACCGAAACAAGTTTAAACTAGTGTATAATATATTATGAAATTTTTGACCGAAACTTGCATTTCTAAAAGTTTCGTAGAATCTAATTTTCAGATGATTTTTTGCATGGACTTCCATCATAACCTTCCCTAATAAAATATATAAATGTTCTAAAAAGTTCTATATCATTTCAAATTGTCCTCGATATTATTTGATTTTTTGACTGAAACTAGTATAAACTAGTGTATAATATATTATGATTTTTTGACCGAAACTTGCATTTCGAAAAGTTTCATATAATATAATTTTCAGATGATTTTTTGCAAGGACTTCCATTATCACTTTCCTTCATAAAATATATAAATTATCTAAGAATTTTCGTATCATTTCAAACTATCCTTGATTTAATTTGATTTTTTTGACCAAAACTAGTATAAACTAGTGTATAATATATTGATTTTTTGACCGAAACTTGCATTTCGAAAACATACGTAGAATCTAATTTTCAGAGGATTTTTTGCATGGACTTCCATCATAAATTTCCTTCATAAAATATATAAATTATATAAGAAATTTCGTATCATTTCAAACTATCCTCGATTTAATTTGAATTTTTTGACCAAAACTAGTATAAACTAGTGTATAATATATTTTGATTTTTTGACCGAAACATGCATTTCTAAAAGTTTCGTAAAATCTAATTTTCAGATGATTTTTTGCAAGGACTTTCATCATAACCTTCCATGATAAAATATATAAATGATCTACAAAGTTTTATATCATTTCAAAATGTCTTCGATATTATTTGATTTTTTGACTAAAACTAGTATAAACTAGTGTATAATATATTATGATTTTTTGACCGTAACTTCCATTTCGAAAAGTTTCATAGAATCTATTTTTAAGATGATTTTTCGCATGGACTACCAGTATCACCTTCCCTCGTAACATATATAAAGAATTTTAAAAAACTTGTATGTTTCGAACAGTCCTTGATTTAATTTGATTTTTTTACCCAAACTTGTATAAACTAGTGTATAATATATTATGATTTTTTGACTGAAACTAGCATTTCGAAAGGTTTCGTAGAATCTAATTTTCAGATGATTTTTTGCATGAACTTCCATCATAACCTTCCTTCATAAAATATATAAATAATCTAAGAAGTTTCGTATCATTTCAAACATTCCTCGATATAATTTGATTTTTTGACTGAAACAAGTATAAACTAGTGTATAATATATTATGATATTTTGACAAAAACATGCATTTCTAAAAGTTTCGTAGAATCTAATTTTCATATGATTTTTTGCATGAACTTCCATCATAACCTTCCCTAATAAAATATATAAATGATCTATAAGTTCTATATCATTTCAAATTGTCCTCGATATTATTTGAGTTTTTGACTGAAACTAGTATAAACTAGTGTATAATATATTATGATTTTTTGACCGAACCTTGCATTTCGAAAAATTTCATAGAATCTAATTTTCAGATGATTTTTTGCAAGGACTTCCATCATAACTTTCCTTCATAAAATATATAAATTATCTAAGAAGTTTCGTATCATTTCAAACTATCCTCGATTTAATTTGATTTTTTGACCAAAACTAGTATAAACTAGTGTATAATATATTATGATTTTTTGACCGAAACTTGAATTTCGAAAAGTTATGTAGAATCTAATTTTCAGATAATGTTTTGCATGAATTTCCATCATAACCTTCCCTCGTAACTTATATAAAGGATTTAAAAAGTTTTGTATCATTTCAAACAGTCATCTATTTAAATTGATTTTTTGACCAAAACTAGTATAAATTAGTGTATAATATATTATGATTTTTTGACCGAAACTTGCATTTCGAAAAGTTTCGTAGAATCTAATTTTCAGATGATTTTTTGTATGGATTTCCATCATAACCTTCCCTCGTAACTTATATGAAGGATCTAAGAAGTTTCGTATCGTTTGGAAAAGTCCTCGATTTAATTTGATTTTTTGACCAAAACTAGTATAAACTAGTGTATAATATATTACGATTTTTTGATCGAAACTTGCATTTCTAAATTTTTCGTAGAATCTAATTTTCAGATGATTTTTTGCATGTAATTCCTCATAACCTTCCATAATAAAATATATAAATGATCTAAAAAGTTTTTTATCATTTTAAAATGTCTTCGATATTATTTGTTTTTTTGACTGAAACTAGTATAAATCAGTGTATAATATATATTATGATTTTTTGACAGAAACTTGCATTTCGAAAAGTTTCATAGAATCTAATTTTCAGATGATTTTTTGCATGGACTGCCATCATAACCTTCCCTCATTACATATATAAAGGATTTAAAAAGTTTTGTATCGTTTCGAACATTCCTCGATATAATTTGATTTTTTGACCGAAACAAGTTTAAACTAGTGTATAATATATTATGAAATTTTTGACCGAAACTTGCATTTCTAAAAGTTTCGTAGAATCTAATTTTCAGATGATTTTTTGCATGGACTTCCATCATAACCTTCCCTAATAAAATATATAAATGTTCTAAAAAGTTCTATATCATTTCAAATTGTCCTCGATATTATTTGATTTTTTGACTGAAACTAGTATAAACTAGTGTATAATATATTATGATTTTTTGACCGAAACTTGCCTTTCAAAAAGTTTCATATAATATAATTTTCAGATGATTTTTTGCAAGGACTTCCATCATCACTTTCCTTCATAAAATATATAAATTATCTAAGAAGTTTCGTATCATTTCAAACTATACTTGATTTAATTTGATTTTTTTGACAAAAACTAGTATAAACTAGTGTATAATATATTATGTTTTTTTGACCGAAACTTGCATTTCGTAAACATACGTAGAATCTAATTTTCAGAGGATTTTTTGCATGGACTTCCATCATAACTTTCCTTCATAAAATATATAAATTATCTAAGAAGTTTCGTATCATTTCGAACTATCCTCGATTTAATTTGATTTTTTTGACCAAAACTAGTATAAACTAGTGTATAATATATTTTGATTTTTTGACCCAAACTTGCATTTCTAAAAGTTTCGTAGAATCTAATTTTCAGATGATTTTTTGCAAGGACTTTCATCATAACCTTCCATGATAAAATATATAAATGATCTAAAAAGTTTTATATCATTTCAAAATGTCTTAGATATTATTTGATTTTTTGACTAAAACTAGTATAAACTAGTGTATAATATATTATGATTTTTTGACCGAAACTTGCATTTCGAAAAGTTTCATAGAATCTATTTTTAAGATTATTTTTCGCATGGACTACCAGTATAACATTCCCTCGTAACATATATAAAGAATTTAAAAAAACTTGTATGTTTCGAACAGTCCTTGATTTAATTTAATTTTTTCACCCAAACTAGTATAAACTAGTGTATAATATATTATGATTTTTTGACTGAAACTTGCATTTCGAAAGGTTTCGTAGAATCTAATTTTCAGATGATTTTTTGCATGAACTTCCATCATAACCTTCCTTCATAAAATATATAAATAATCTAAGAAGTTTCGTATCATTTCAAACATTCCTCGATATAATTTGATTTTTTGACTGAAACAAGTATAAACTAGTGTATAATATATTATAATATTTTGACAAAAAACATGCATTTCTAAAAGTTTCGTAGAATCTAATTTTCATATGATTTTTTGCATGAACTTCCATCATAACCTTCCATAATAGAATATATAAATGATCTAAAAAGTTCTATATCATTTCAAATTGTCCTCGATATTATTTGAGTTTTTGACTGAAACTAGTATAAACTAGTGTATAATATATTATGATTTTTTGACCGAACCTTGCATTTCGAAAAATTTCATAGAATCTAATTTTCAGATGATTTTTTGCAAGGACTTCCATCATAACTTTCCTTCATAAAATATATAAATTATCTAAGAAGTTTCGTATCATTTCAAACTATCCTCGATTTAATTTGATTTTTTGACCAAAACTAGTATAAACTAGTGTATAATATATTATGATTTTTTGACCGAAACTTGAATTTCGAAAAGTTATGTAGAATCTAATTTTCAGATAATGTTTTGCATGGATTTCCATCATAACCTTCCCTCGTAACTTATATAAAGGATTTAAAAAGTTTTGTATCATTTCAAACAGTCATCGATTTAAATTGATTTTTTGACCAAAACTAGTATAAATTAGTGTATAATATATTATGATTTTTTGACCGAAACTTGCATTTCGAAAAGTTTCGTAGAATCTAATTTTCAGATGATTTTTTGTATGGATTTCAAACATAACCTCCCCTCGTAACTTATATGAAGGATCTAAGAAGTTTCGTATCGTTTGGAAAAGTCCTCGATTTAATTTGATTTTTTGACCAAAACTAGTATAAACTAGTGTATAATATATTACGATTTTTTGATCGAAACTTGCATTTCTAAATTTTTCGTAGAATCTAATTTTCAGATGATTTTTTGCATGTAATTCCATCATAACCCTCCATAATAAAATATATAAATGATCTAAAATTTTTTTAATCATTTTAAAATGTCTTCGATATTATTTGTTTTTTTGATGGAAACTAGTATAAATCAGTGTATAATATATATTATGATTTTTTGACAGAAACTTGCATTTCGAAAAGTTTCATAGAATCTAATTTTCAGATGATTTTTCGCATGGACTGCCATCATAACCTTCCCTCATTACATATATAAAGGATTTAAAAAGTTTTGTATCGTTTCGAACATTCCTCGATATAATTTGATTTTTTGACCGAAACAAGTTTAAACTAGTGTATAATATATTATGAAATTTTTGACCGAAACTTGCATTTCTAAAAGTTTCGTAGAATCTAATTTTCAGATGATTTTTTGCATGGACTTCCATCATAACCTTCCCTAATAAAATATATAAATGTTCTAAAAAGTTCTATATCATTTCAAATTGTCCTCGATATTATTTGATTTTTTGACTGAAACTAGTATAAACTAGTGTATAATATATTATGATTTTTTGACCGAAACTTGCCTTTCAAAAAGTTTCATATAATATAATTTTCAGATGATTTTTTGCAAGGACTTCCATCATCACTTTCCTTCATAAAATATATAAATTATCTAAGAAGTTTCGTATCATTTCAAACTATACTTGATTTAATTTGATTTTTTTGACCAAAACTAGTATAAACTAGTGTATAATATATTATGTTTTTTTGACCGAAACTTGCATTTCGTAAACATACGTAGAATCTAATTTTCAGAGGATTTTTTGCATGGACTTCCATCATAACTTTCCTTCATAAAATATATAAATTATCTAAGAAGTTTCGTATCATTTCAAACTATCCTCGATTTAATTTGATTTTTTTGACCAAAACTAGTATAAACTAGTGTATAATATATTTTGATTTTTTGACCGAAACTTGCATTTCTAAAAGTTTCGTAGAATCTAATTTTCAGATGATTTTTTGCAAGGACTTTCATCATAACCTTCCATGATAAAATATATAAATGATCTAAAAAGTTTTATATCATTTCAAAATGTCTTAGATATTATTTGATTTTTTGACTAAAACTAGTATAAACTAGTGTATAATATATTATGATTTTTTGACCGAAACTTGAATTTCGAAAAGTTTCATAGAATCTATTTTTAAGATTATTTTTCGCATGGACTACCAGTATAACCTTCCCTCGTAACATATATAAAGAATTTAAAAAAACTTGTATGTTTCGAACAGTCCTTGATTTAATTTAATTTTTTCACCCAAACTAGTATAAACTAGTGTATAATATATTATGATTTTTTGACTGAAACTTGCATTTCGAAAGGTTTCGTAGAATCTAATTTTCAGATGATTTTTTGCATGAACTTCCATCATAACCTTCCTTCATAAAATATATAAATAATCTAAGAAGTTTCGTATCATTTCAAACATTCCTCGATATAATTTGATTTTTTGACTGAAACAAGTATAAACTAGTGTATAATATATTATGATATTTTGACAAAAAACATGCATTTCTAAAAGTTTCGTAGAATCTAATTTTCATATGATTTTTTGCATGAACTTCCATCATAACCTTCCATAATAGAATATATAAATGATCTAAAAAGTTCTATATCATTTCAAATTGTCCTCGATATTATTTGAGTTTTTGACTGAAACTAGTATAAACTAGTGTATAATATATTATGATTTTTTGACCGAATCTTGCATTTCAAGAAATTTCATAGAATCTAATTTTCATATGATTTTTTGCAAGGACTTCCAGTATAACTTTCCTTCATAAAATATATAAATTATCTAAGAAGTTTCGTATCATTTCAAACTATCCTCGATTTAATTTGATTTTTTGACCAAAACTAGTATAAACTAGTGTTTAATATATTATAATTTTTTGACCGAAACTTGCATTTCGAAAAGTTACGTAGAATCTAATTTTCAAATAATGTTTTGCATGGATTTCCATCATAACCATCCCTCGTAACTTATATAAAGGATTTAAAAAGTTTTGTATCATTTCAAACAGTCATCGATTTAAATTGATTTTTTGACCAAAACTAGTATAAATTAGTGTATAATATATTATGATTTTTTGACCGAAACTTGCATTTCGAAAAGTTTCGTAGAATCTAATTTTCAGATGATTTTTTGTATGGATTTCCATCATAACCTCCCCTCGTAACTTATATGAAGGATCTAAGAAGTTTCGTATCGTTTGGAAAAGTCCTCGATTTAATTTGATTTTTTGACCAAAACTAGTATAAACTAGTGTATAATATATTACGATTTTTTGATCGAAACTTGCATTTCTAAATTTTTCGTAGAATCTAATTTTCAGATGATTTTTTGCATGTAATTCCATCATAACCTTCCATAATAAAATATATAAATGATCTAAAATTTTTTTTATCATTTTAAAATGTCTTCGATATTATTTGTTTTTTTGACTGAAACTAGTATAAATCAGTGTATAATATATATTATGATTTTTTGACAGAAACTTGCATTTCGAAAAGTTTCACAGAATCTAATTTTCAGATGATTTTTTGCATGGACTGCCATCATAACCTTCCCTCATTACATATATAAAGGATTTAAAAAGTTTTGTATCGTTTCGAACATTCCTCGATATAATTTGATTTTTTGACCGAAACAAGTTTAAACTAGTGTATAATATATTATGAAATTTTTGACCGAAACTTGCATTTCTAAAAGTTTCGTAGAATCTAATTTTCAGATGATTTTTTGCATGGACTTCCATCATAACCTTCCCTAATAAAATATATAAATGTTCTAAAAAGTTCTATATTATTTCAAATTGTACTCGATATTATTTGATTTTTTGACTGAAACTAGTATAAACTAGTGTATAATATATTATGATTTTTTGACCGAAACTTGCATTTCGAAAAGTTTCATATAATATTATTTTCAGATGATTTTTTGCAAGGACTTCCATCATCACTTTCCTTCATAAAATATATAAATTATCTAAGAAGTTTCGTATCATTTCAAACTATCCTCGATTTAATTTGATTTTTTTGACTAAAACTAGTATAAACTAGTGTATAATATATTTTGATTTTTTGACCGAAACATGCATTTCTAAAAGTTTCGTAAAATCTAATTTTCAGATGATTTTTTGCAAGGACTTTCATCATAACCTTCCATGATAAAATATATAAATGATCTACAAAGTTTTATATCATTTCAAAATGTCTTCGATATTATTTGATTTGTTGACTAAAACTAGTATAAACTAGTGTATAATATATAATGATTTTTTGACCTAAACTTGCATTTCGAAAAGTTTCATAGAATCTATTTTTAAGAGGATTTTTCGCATGGACTACCAGTATAACCTTCCTTCGTAACATATATAAAGAATTTAAAAAAACTTGTATGTTTCGAACAGTCCTTGATTTAATTTGCTTTTTTCACCCAAACTAGTATAAACTAGTGTATAATATATTATGATTTTTTGACTGAAACTTGCATTTCGAAAGGTTTCGTAGAATCTAATTTTCAGATGATTTTTTGCATGAACTTCCATCATAACCTTCCTTCATAAAATATATAAATAATCTAAGAAGTTTCGTATCATTTCAAACATTCCTCGATATAATTTGATTTTTTGACTGAAACAAGTATAAACTAGTTTATAATATATTATGATATTTTGACAAAAACATGCATTTCTAAAAGTTTCGTAGAATCTAATTTTCATATGATTTTTTGCATGAACTTCCATCATAACCTTCCCTAATAAAATATATAAATGATCTAAAAAGTTCTATATCATTTCAAATTGTCCTCGATATTATTTGAGTTTTTGACTGAAACTAGTATAAACTAGTGTATAATATATTATGATTTTTTGAACGAAACTTGCATTTCGAAAAATTTCATAGAATCTAATTTTCAGATGATTTTTTGCACGGAATTCCATCATAACTTTCCTTCATAAAATATATAAATTATCTAAGAAGTTTCGTATCATTTCAAACTATCCTCGATTTAATTTGATTTTTGTACCAAAACTAGTATAAACTAGTGTATAATATATTATGATTTTTTGACCGAAACATGAATTTCGAAAAGTTACGTAGAATCTAATTTTCAGATAATGTTTTGCATGAATTTCCATCATAACCTTCCCTCGTAACTTATATAAAGGATTTAAAAAGTTTTGTATCATTTCAAACAGTCATCGATTTAAATTGATTTTTTGACCAAAACTAGTATAAATTAGTGTATAATATATTTTAATTTTTTTACCAAAACTTGCATTTCGAAAAGTTTCGTAGAATCTAATTTTCAGATGATTTTTTGTGTGGATTTCCATCATAACCTTCCCTCGTAACTTATATGAAGGATCTAAGAAGTTTCGTATCGTTTGGAAAAGTCCTCGATTTAATTTGATTTTTTGACCAAAACTAGTATAAACTAGTGTATAATATATTACGTTTTTTTGATCGAAACTTGCATTTCTAAATTTTTCGTAGAATCTAATTTTCAGATTATTTTTTGCATGTAATTCCATCATAACCTTCCATAATAAAATATATAAATGATCTAAAAAGTTTTTTATCATTTTAAAATGTCTTCGATATTATTTGTTTTTTTGACTGAAACTAGTATAAATCAGTGTATAATATATATTATGATTTTTTGACAGAAACTTGCATTTCGAAAAGTTTCATAGAATCTAATTTTCAGATGATTTTTCGCATGGACTGCCATCATAACCTTCCCTCATTACATATATAAAGGATTTAAAAAGTTTTGTATCGTTTTGAACATTCCTCGATATAATTTGATTTTTTGACCGAAACAAGTTTAAACTAGTGTATAATATATTATGAAATTTTTGACCGAAACTTGCATTTCTAAAAGTTTCGAAGAATCTAATTTTCAGATGATTTTTTGCATGGACTTCCATCATAACCTTCCCTAATAAAATATATAAATGTTCTAAAAAGTTCTATATCATTTCAAATTGTCCTCGATATTATTTGATTTTTTGACTGAAACTAGTATAAACTAGTGTATAATATATTATGATTTTTTGACCGAAACTTGCATTTCGAAAAGTTTCATATAATATAATTTTCAGATGATTTTTTGCAAGGACTTCCATCATCACTTTCCTTCATAAAATATATAAATTATCTAAGAAGTTTCGTATCATTTCAAACTATCCTTGATTTAATTTGATTTTTTTGACCAAAACTAGTATAAACTAGTGTATAATATATTATGATTTTTTGA
Organism: Lathyrus aphaca; assembly: GCA_963966055.1. NCBI lineage: Eukaryota > Viridiplantae > Streptophyta > Magnoliopsida > Fabales > Fabaceae > Lathyrus > Lathyrus aphaca. The sequence continues at coordinate 37,309,469 of OZ014522.1, read as the reverse complement.
CCGAAACTTGCATTTCGAAAACATACGTAGAATCTAATTTTCAGAGGATTTTTTGCATGGACTTCCATCATAACTTTCCTTCATAAAATATATAATTTATCTAAGAAGTTTCGTATCATTTCAAACTATCCTAGATTTAATTTGATTTTTTTGACCAAAACTAGTATAAACTAGTGTATAATATATTTTGATTTTTTGACCGAAACTTGCATTTCTAAAAGTTTCGTAGAATCTAATTTTCAGATGATTTTTTGCAAGGACTTTCATCATAACCTTCCATGATAAAATATATAAATGATCTAAAAAGTTTTATATCATTTCAAAATGTCTTAGATATTATTTCATTTTTTGACTAAAACTAGTATAAACTAGTGTATAATATATTATGATTTTTTGACCGAAACTTGCATTTCGAAAAGTTTCATAGAATCTATTTTTAAGATTATTTTTCGCATGGACTACCAGTATAACCTTCCTTCGTAACATATATAAAGAAGTTAAAAAAACTTGTATGTTTCGAACAGTCCTTGATTTAATTTGATTTTTTCACCCAAACTAGTATAAACTAGTGTATAATATATTATGATTTTTTGACTGAAACTTGCATTTCGAAAGGTTTCGTAGAATCTAATTTTCAGATGATTTTTTGCATGAACTTCCATCATAACCTTCCTTCATAAAATATATAAATAATCTAAGAAGTTTCGTATCATTTCAAACATTCCTCGATATAATTTGATTTTTTGACTGAAACAAGTATAAACTAGTGTATAATATATTATGATATTTTGACAAAAAACATGCATTTCTAAAAGTTTCGTAGAATCTTATTTTCATATGATTTTTTGCATGAACTTCCATCGTAACCTTCCATAATAGAATATATAAATGATCTAAAAAGTTCTATATCATTTCAAATTGTCCTCGATATTATTTGAGTTTTTGACTGAAACTAGTATAAACTAGTGTATAATATATTATGATTTTTTGACTGAATCTTGCATTTCAAAAAATTTCATAGAATCTAATTTTCAGATGATTTTTTGCAAGGACTTCCAGTATAACTTTCCTTCATAAAATATATAAATTATCTAAGAAGTTTCGTATCATTTCAAACTATCCTCGATTTAATTTGATTTTTTGACCAAAACTACTATAAACTAGTGTTTAATATATTATAATTTTTTGACCGAAACTTGCATTTCGAAAAGTTACGTAGAATCTAATTTTCAAATAATGTTTTGCATGGATTTCCATCATAACCTTCCCTCGTAACTTATATAAAGGATTTAAAAAGTTTTGTATCATTTCAAACAGTCATCGATTTAAATTGATTTTTTGACCAAAACTAGTATAAATTAGTGTATAATATATTATGATTTTTTGACCGAAACTTGCATTTCGAAAAGTTTCGTAGAATCTAATTTTCAGATGATTTTTTGTATGGATTTCCATCATAACCTTCCCTCGTAACTTATATGAAGGATCTAAGAAGTTTCGTATCGTTTGGAAAAGTCCTCGATTTAATTTGATTTTTTGACCAAAACTAGTATAAACTAGTGTATAATATATTACGATTTTTTGATCGAAACTTGCATTTCTAAATTTTTCGTAGAATCTAATTTTCAGATGATTTTTTGCATGTAATTCCATCATAACCTTCCATAATAAAATATATAAATGATCTAAAATTTTTTTTATCATTTTAAAATGTCTTCGATATTATTTGTTTTTTTGACTGAAACTAGTATAAATCAGTGTATAATATATATTATGATTTTTTGATAGAAACTTGCATTTCGAAAAGTTTCATAGAATCTAATTTTCAGATGATTTTTCGCATGGACTGCCATCATAACCTTCCCTCATTACATATATAAAGGATTTAAAAAGTTTTGTATCGTTTCGAACATTCCTCGATATAATTTGATTTTTTGACCGAAACAAGTTTAAACTAGTGTATAATATATTATGAAATTTTTGACCGAAACTTGCATTTCTAAAAGTTTCGTAGAATCTAATTTTCAGATGATTTTTTGCATGGACTTCCATCATAACCTTCCCTAATAAAATATATAAATGTTCTAAAAAGTTCTATATCATTTCAAATTGTACTCGATATTATTTGATTTTTTGACTCAAACTAGTATAAACTAGTGTATAATATATTATGATTTTTTGACCGAAACTTGCATTTCGAAAAGTTTCATATAATATAATTTTCAGATGATTTTTTGCAAGGACTTCCATCATCACTTTCCTTCATAAAATATATAAATTATCTAAGAAGTTTCGTATCATTTCAAACTATCCTCGATTTAATTTGAATTTTTTGACCAAAACTAGTATAAACTAGTGTATAATATATTTTGATTTTTTGACCGAAACATGCATTTCTAAAAGTTTCGTAAAATCTAATTTTCAGATGATTTTTTGCAAGGACTTTCATCATAACCTTCCATGATAAAATATATAAATGATCTACAAAGTTTTATATCATTTCAAAATGTCTTCGATATTATTTGATTTGTTGACTAAAACTAGTATAAACTAGTGTATAATATATTATGATTTTTTGACCGAAACATGCATTTCGAAAAGTTTCATAGTATCTATTTTTAAGATGATTTTTCGCATGGACTACCAGTATAACCTTCCTTCGTAACATATATAAAGAATTTAAAAAAACTTGTATGTTTCGAACAGTCCTTGATTTAATTTGCTTTTTTCACCCAAACTAGTATAAACTAGTGTATAATATATTATGATTGTTTGACTGAAACTTGCATTTCGAAAGGTTTCGTAGAATCTAATTTTCAGATGATTTTTTGCATGAACTTCCATCATAACCTTCCTTCATAAAATATATAAATAATCTAAGAAGTTTCGTATCATTTCAAACATTCCTCGATATAATTTGATTTTTTGACTGAAACAAGTATAAACTAGTTTATAATATATTATGATATTTTGACAAAAACATGCATTTCTAAAAGTTTCGTAGAATCTAATTTTCATATGATTTTTTGCATGAACTTCCATCATAACCTTCCCTAATAAAATATATAAATGATCTAAAAAGTTCTATATCATTTCAAATTGTCCTCGATATTATTTGAGTTTTTGACTGAAACTAGTATAAAGTAGTGTATAATATATTATGATTTTTTGAACGAAACTTGCATTTCGAAATATTTCATAGAATCTAATTTTCAGATGATTTTTTGCAAGGACTTCCATCATAACTTTCCTTCATAAAATATATAAATTATCTAAGAAGTTTCGTATCATTTCAAACTATCCTCGATTTAATTTGATTTTTTGACCAAAACTACTATAAACTAGTGTATAATATATTATGATTTTTTGACCGAAACTTGCATTTCGAAAAGTTACGTAGAATCTAATTTTCAGATAATGTTTTGCATGGATTTCCATCATAACCTTCCCTCGTAACTTATATAAAGGATTTAAAAAGTTTTGTATCATTTCAAACAGTCATCGATTTAAATTGATTTTTTGACCAAAACTAGTATAAATTAGTGTATAATATATTATGATTTTTTGACCGAAACTTGCATTTCGAAAAGTTTCGTAGAATCTAATTTTCAGATGATTTTTTGTATGGATTTCCATCATAACCTTCCCTCGTAACTTATATGAAGGATCTAAGAAGTTTCGTATCGTTTGGAAAAGTCCTCGATTTAATTTGATTTTTTGACCAAAACTAGTATAAACTAGTGTATAATATATTACGATTTTTTGATCGAAACTTGCATTTCTAAATTTTTCGTAGAATCTAATTTTTAGATGATTTTTTGCATGTAATTCCATCATAACCTTCCATAATAAAATATATAAATGATCTAAAAAGTTTTTTATCATTTTAAAATGTCTTCGATATTATTTGTTTTTTTGACTGAAACTAGTATAAATCAGTGTATAATATATATTATGATTTTTTGACAGAAACTTGCATTTCGAAAAGTTTCATAGAATCTAATTTTCAGATGATTTTTCGCATGGACTGCCATCATAACCTTCCCTCATTACATATATAAAGGATTTAAAAGTTTTGTATCGTTTCGAACATTCCTCGATATAATTTGATTTTTTGACCGAAACAAGTTTAAACTAGTGTATAATATATTATGAAATTTTTCACCGAAACTTGCATTTCTAAAAGTTTCGTAGAATCTAATTTTAAGATGATTTTTTCCATGGACTTCCATCATAACCTTCCCTAATAAAATATATAAATGTTCTAAAAAGTTCTATATCATTTCAAATTGTCCTCGATATTATTTGATTTTTTGACTGAAACTAGTATAAACTAGTGTATAATATATTATGAATTTTTGACCGAAACTTGCATTTCGAAAAGTTTCATATAATATAATTTTCAGATGATTTTTTGCAAGCACTTCCATCATCACTTTCCTTCATAAAATATATAAATTATCTAAGAAGTTTCGTATCATTTCAAACTATCCTCGATTTAATTTGAATTTTTTGACCAAAACTAGTATAAACTAGTGTATAATATATTTTGATTTTTTGACCGAAACATGCATTTCTAAAAGTTTCGTAAAATCTAATTTTCAGATGATTTTTTGCAAGGACTTTCATCATAACCTTCCATGATAAAATATATAAATGATCTACAAAGTTTTATATCATTTCAAAATGTCTTCGATATTATTTGATTTGTTGACTAAAACTAGTATAAACTAGTGTATAATATATAATGATTTTTTGACCTAAACTTGCATTTCGAAAAGTTTCATAGAATCTATTTTTAAGAGGATTTTTCGCATGGACTACCAGTATAACCTTCCTTCGTAACATATATAAAGAATTTAAAAAAACTTGTATGTTTCGAACAGTCCTTGATTTAATTTGCTTTTTTCACCCAAACTAGTATAAACTAGTGTATAATATATTATGATTTTTTGACTGAAACTTGCATTTCGAAAGGTTTCGTAGAATCTAATTTTCAGATGATTTTTTGCATGAACTTCCATCATAACCTTCCTTCATAAAATATATAAATAATCTATGAAGTTTCGTATCATTTCAAACATTCCTCGATATAATTTGATTTTTTGACTGAAACAAGTATAAACTAGTTTATAATATATTATGATATTTTGACAAAAACATGCATTTCTAAAAGTTTCGTAGAATCTAATTTTCATATGATTTTTTGCATGAACTTCCATCATAACCTTCCCTAATAAAATATATAAATGATCTAAAAAGTTCTATATCATTTCAAATTGTCCTCGATATTATTTGAGTTTTTGACTGAAACTAGTATAAACTAGTGTATAATATATTATGATTTTTTGAACGAAACTTGCATTTCGAAATATTTCATAGAATCTAATTTTCAGATGATTTTTTGCAAGGACTTCCATCATAACTTTCCTTCATATAATATATAAATTATCTAAGAAGTTTCGTATCATTTCAAACTATCCTCGATTTAATTTGCTTTTTTCACCCAAACTAGTATAAACTAGTGTATAATATATTATGATTTTTTGACCAAAACTTGCATTTCGAAAAGTTACGTAGAATCTAATTTTCAGATAATGTTTTGCATGGATTTCCATCATAACCTTCCCTCGTAACTTATATAAAGGATTTAAAAAGTTTTGTATCATTTCAAACAGTCATCGATTTAAATTGATTTTTTGACCAAAACTAGTATAAATTAGTGTATAATATATTATGATTTTTTGACCGAAACTTGCATTTCGAAAAGTTTCGTAGAATCTAATTTTCAGATGATTTTTTGTATGGATTTCCATCATAACCTTCCCTCGTAACTTATATGAAGGATCTAAGAAGTTTCGTATCGTTTGGAAAAGTCCTCGATTTAATTTGATTTTTTGACCAAAACTAGTATAAACTAGTGTATAATATATTACGATTTTTTGATCGAAACTTGCATTCCTAAATTTTTCGTAGAATCTAATTTTTAGATGATTTTTTGCATGTAATTCCATCATAACCTTCCATAATAAAATATATAAATGATCTAAAAAGTTTTTTATCATTTTAAAATGTCTTCGATATTATTTGTTTTTTTGACTGAAACTAGTATAAATCAGTGTATAATATATATTATGATTTTTTGACAGAAACTTGCATTTCGAAAAGTTTCATAGAATCTAATTTTCAGATGATTTTTCGCATGGACTGCCATCATAACCTTCCCTCATTACATATATAAAGGATTTAAAAGTTTTGTATCGTTTCGAACATTCCTCGATATAATTTGATTTTTTGACCGAAACAAGTTTAAACTAGTGTATAATATATTATGAAATTTTTCACCGAAACTTGCATTTCTAAAAGTTTCGTAGAATCTAATTTTCAGATGATTTTTTGCATGGACTTCCATCATAACCTTTCCTAATAAAATATATAAATGTTCTAAAAAGTTCTATATCATTTCAAATTGTCCTCGATATTATTTGATTTTTTGACTGAAACTAGTATAAACTAGTGTATAATATATTATGATTTTTTGACCGAAACTTGCATTTCGAAAAGTTTCATATAATATAATTTTCAGATGATTTTTTGCAAGGACTTCCATCATCACTTTCCTTCATAAAATATATAAATTATCTAAGAAGTTTCGTATCATTTCAAACTATCCTTGATTTAATTTGATTTTTTTGACCAAAACTAGTATAAACTAGTGTATAATATATTATGATTTTTTGACCGAAACTTGCATTTTGAAAACATACGTAGAATCTAATTTTCAGAGGATTTTTTGCATGGACTTCCATCATAACTTTCCTTCATAAAATATATAAATTATATAAGAAGTTTCGTATCATTTCAAACTATCCTCGATTTAATTTGATTTTTTTGACCAAAACTAGTATAAACTAGTGTATAATATATTTTGATTTTTTGACCGAAACATGCATTTCTAAAAGTTTCGTAAAATCTAATTTTCAGATGATTTTTTGCAAGGACTTTCATCATAACCTTCCATGATAAAATATATAAATGATCTACAAAGTTTTATATCATTTCAAAATGTCTTCGATATTATTTGATTTTTTTACTAAAACTAGTATAAACTAGTGTATAATATATTATGATTTTTTGACCGAAACTTGCATTTCGAAAAGTTTCATAGTATCTATTTTTAAGATGATTTTTCGCATGGACTACCAGTATAACCTTCCTTCGTAACATATATAAAGAATTTAAAAAAACTTGTATGTTTCGAACAGTCCTTGATTTAATTTGCTTTTTTCACCCAAACTAGTATAAACTAGTGTATAATATATTATGATTTTTTGACTGAAACTTGCATTTCGAAAGGTTTCGTAGAATCTAATTTTCAGATGATTTTTTGCATGAACTTCCATCATAACCTTCCTTCATAAAATATATAAATAATCTATGAAGTTTCGTATCATTTCAAACATTCCTCGATATAATTTGATTTTTTGACTGAAACAAGTATAAACTAGTTTATAATATATTATGATATTTTGACAAAAACATGCATTTCTAAAAGTTTCGTAGAATCTAATTTTCATATGATTTTTTGCATGAACTTCCATCATAACCTTCCCTAATAAAATATATAAATGATCTAAAAAGTTCTATATCATTTCAAATTGTCCTCGATATTATTTGAGTTTTTGACTGAAACTAGTATAAACTAGTGTATAATATATTATGATTTTTTGAACGAAACTTGCATTTCGAAATATTTCATAGAATCTAATTTTCAGATGATTTTTTGCAAGGACTTCCATCATAACTTTCCTTCATAAAATATATAAATTATCTAAGAAGTTTCGTATCATTTCAAACTATCCTCGATTTAATTTGATTTTTTGACCAAAACTACTATAAACTAGTGTATAATATATTATGATTTTTTGACCGAAACTTGCATTTCGAAAAGTTACGTAGAATCTAATTTTCAGATAATGTTTTGCATGGATTTCCATCATAACCTTCCCTCGTAACTTATATAAAGGATTTAAAAAGTTTTGTATCATTTCAAACAGTCATCGATTTAAATTGATTTTTTGACCAAAACAAGTATAAATTAGTGTATAATATATTATGATTTTTTGACCGAAACTTGCATTTCGAAAAGTTTCGTAGAATCTAATTTTCAGATGATTTTTTGTGTGGATTTCCATCATAACCTTCCCTCGTAACTTATATGAAGGATCTAAGAAGTTTCGTATCGTTTGGAAAAGTCCTCGATTTAATTTGATTTTTTGACCAAAACTAGTATAAACTAGTGTATAATATATTAGGATTTTTTGATCGAAACTTGCATTTCTAAATTTTTCGTAGAATCTAATTTTTAGATGATTTTTTGCATGTAATTCCATCATAACCTTCCATAATAAAATATATAAATGATCTAAAAAGTTTTTTATCATTTTAAAATGTCTTCGATATTATTTGTTTTTTTGACTGAAACTAGTATAAATCAGTGTATAATATATATTATGATTTTTTGACAGAAACTTGCATTTCGAAAAGTTTCATAGAATCTAATTTTCAGATGATTTTTCGCATGGACTGCCATCATAACCTTCCCTCATTACATATATAAAGGATTTAAAAGTTTTGTATCGTTTCGAACATTCCTCGATATAATTTGATTTTTTGACCGAAACAAGTTTAAACTAGTGTATAATATATTATGAAATTTTTCACCGAAACTTGCATTTCTAAAAGTTTCGTAGAATCTAATTTTCAGATGATTTTTTCCATGGACTTCCATCATAACCTTCCCTAATAAAATATATAAATGTTCTAAAAAGTTCTATATCATTTCAAATTGTCCTCGATATTATTTGATTTTTTGACTGAAACTAGTATAAACTAGTGTATAATATATTATGATTTTTTGACCGAAACTTGCATTTCGAAAAGTTTCATATAATATAATTTTCAGATGATTTTTTGCAAGGACTTCCATCATCACTTTCCTTCATAAAATATATAAATTATCTAAGAAGTTTCGTATCATTTCAAACTATCCTTGATTTAATTTGATTTTTTTGACCAAAACTAGTATAAACTAGTGTATAATATATTATGATTTTTTGACCGAAACTTGCATTTCGAAAACATATGTAGAATCTAATTTTCAGAGGATTTTTTGCATGGACTTCCATCATAACTTTCCTTCATAAAATATATAAATTATATAAGAAGTTTCGTATCATTTCAAACTATCCTCGATTTAATTTGATTTTTTTGACCAAAACTAGTATAAACTAGTGTATAATATATTTTGATTTTTTGACCGAAACATGCATTTCTAAAAGTTTCGTAAAATCTAATTTTCAGATGATTTTTTGCAAGGACTTTCATCATAACCTTCCATGATAAAATATATAAATGATCTACAAAGTTTTATATCATTTCAAAATGTCTTCGATATTATTTGATTTTTTGACTAAAACTAGTATAAACTAGTGTATAATATATTATGATTTTTTGACCGAAACTTGCATTTCGAAAAGTTTCATAGTATCTATTTTTAAGATGATTTTTCGCATGGACTACCAGTATAACCTTCCTTCGTAACATATATAAAGAATTTAAAAAAACTTGTATGTTTCGAACAATCCTTGATTTAATTTGCTTTTTTCACCCAAACTAGTATAAACTAGTGTATAATATATTATGATTTTTTGACTGAAACTTGCATTTCGAAAGGTTTCGTAGAATCTAATTTTCAGATGATTTTTTGCATGAACTTCCATCATAACCTTCCTTCATAAAATATATAAATAATCTAAGAAGTTTCGTATCATTTCAAACATTCCTCGATATAATTTGATTTTTTGACTGAAACAAGTATAAACTAGTTTATAATATATTATGATATTTTGACAAAAACATGCATTTCTAAAAGTTTCTTAGAATCTAATTTTCATATGATTTTTTGCATGAACTTCCATCATAACCTTCCCTAATAAAATATATAAATGATCTAAAAAGTTCTATATCATTTCAAATTGTCCTCGATATTATTTGAGTTTTTGACTGGAACTAGTATAAACTAGTGTATAATATATTATGATTTTTTGAACGAAACTTGCATTTCGAAAAATTTCATAGAATCTAATTTACAGATGATTTTTTGCAAGGAATTCCATCATAATTTTCCTTCATAAAATATATAAATTATCTAAGATGTTTCGTATCATTTCAAACTATCCTCGATTTAATTTGATTTTTTGACCAAAACTAGTATAAACTAGTGTATAATATATTATGATTTTTTGACCGAAACTTGCATTTCGAAAAGTTACGTAGAATCTAATTTTCAGATAATGTTTTGCATGGATTTCCATCATAACCTTCCCTCGTAACTTATATAAAGGATTTAAAAAGTTTTGTATCATTTCAAACAGTCATCGAATTAAATTGATTTTTTGACCAAAACTAGTATAAATTAGTGTATAATATATTATGATTTTTTGACCGAAACTTGCATTTCGAAAAGTTTCGTAGAATCTAATTTTCAGATGATTTTTTGTATGGATTTCCATCATAACCTTCCCTCGTAACTTATATGAAGGGTCTAAGAAGTTTCGTATCGTTTGGAAAAGTCCTCGATTTAATTTGATTTTTTGACCATAACTAGTATAAACTAGTGTATAATATATTACGATTTTTTGATCGAAACTTGCATTTCTAAATTTTTCGTAGAATCTAATTTTCAGATGATTTTTTGCATGTAATTCCATCAAAACCTTCCATAATAAAATATATAAATGATCTAAAAAGTTTTTTATCATTTTAAAATGTCTTCGATATTATTTGTTTTTTTGACTGAAACTAGTATAAATCAGTGTATAATATATATTATGATTTTTTGACAGAAACTTGCATTTCGAAAAGTTTCATAGAATCTAATTTTCAGATGATTTTTCGCATGGACTGCCATCATAACCTTCCCTCATTACATATATAAAGGATTTAAAAAGTTTTGTATCGTTTCGAACATTCCTCGATATAATTTGATTTTTTGACCGAAACAAGTTTAAACTAGTGTATAATATATTATGAAATTTTTGACCGAAACTTGCATTTCTAAAAGTTTCGTAGAATCTAATTTTCAGATGATTTTTTGCATGGACTTCCATCATAACCTTTCCTAATAAAATATATAAATGTTCTAAAAAGTTCTATATCATTTCAAATTGTCCTCGATATTATTTGATTTTTTGACTGAAACTAGTATAAACTAGTGTATAATATATTATGATTTTTTGACCGAAACTTGCATTTCGAAAAGTTTCATATAATATAATTTTCAGATGATTTTTTGCAAGGACTTCCATCATCACTTTCCTTCATAAAATATATAAATTATCTAAGAAGTTTCGTATCATTTCAAACTATCCTTGATTTAATTTGATTTTTTTGACCAAAACTAGTATAAACTAGTGTATAATATATTATGATTTTTTGACCGAAAATTGCATTTCGAAAACATACGTAGAATCTAATTTTCAGAGGATTTTTTGCATGGACTTCCATCATAACTTTCCTTCATAAAATATATAAATTATATAAGAAGTTTCGTATCATTTCAAACTATCCTCGATTTAATTTGATTTTTTTGACCAAAACTAGTATAAACTAGTGTATAATATATTTTGATTTTTTGACCGAAACATGCATTTCTAAAAGTTTCGTAAAATCTAATTTTCAGATGATTTTTTGCAAGGACTTTCATCATAACCTTCCATGATAAAATATATAAATGATCTACAAAGTTTTATATCATTTCAAAATGTCTTCGATATTATTTGATTTTTTGACTAAAACTAGTATAAACTAGTGTATAATATATTATGATTTTTTGACCGAAACTTGCATTTCGAAAAGTTTCATAGAATCTATTTTTAAGATGATTTTTCGCATGGACTACCAGTATAACCTTCCTTCGTAACATATATAAAGAATTTAAAAAAACTTGTATGTTTCGAACAATCCTTGATTTAATTTGCTTTTTTCACCCAAACTAGTATAAACTAGTGTATAATATATTATGATTTTTTGACTGAAACTTGCATTTCGAAAGGTTTCGTAGAATCTAATTTTCAGATGATTTTTTGCATGAACTTCCGTCATAACCTTCCTTCATAAAATATATAAATAATCTAAGAAGTTTCGTATCATTTCAAACATTCCTCGATATAATTTGATTTTTTGACTGAAACAAGTATAAACTAGTTTATAATATATTATGATATTTTGACAAAAACATGCATTTCTAAAAGTTTCGTAGAATCTAATTTTCATATGATTTTTTGCATGAACTTCCATCATAACCTTCCCTAATAAAATATATAAATGATCTAAAAAGTTCTATATCATTTCAAATTGTCCTCGATATTATTTGAGTTTTTGACTGGAACTAGTATAAACTAGTGTATAATATATTATGATTTTTTGAACGAAACTTGCATTTCGAAAAATTTCATAGAATCTAATTTTCAGATGATTTTTTGCAAGGAATTCCATCATAACTTTCCTTCATAAAATATATAAATTATCTAAGAAGTTTCGTATCATTTCAAACTATCCACGATTTAATTTGATTTTTTGACCAAAACTAGTATAAACTAGTGTATAATATATTATGATTTTTTGACCGAAACTTGCATTTCGAAAAGTTACGTAGAATCTAATTTTCAGATAATGTTTTGCATGGATTTCCATCATAACCTTCCCTCGTAACTTATATAAAGGATTTAAAAAGTTTTGTATCATTTCAAACAGTCATCGAATTAAATTGATTTTTTGACCAAAACTAGTATAAATTAGTGTATAATATATTATGATTTTTTGACCGAAACTTGCATTTCGAAAAGTTTCGTAGAATCTAATTTTCAGATGATTTTTTGTATGGATTTCCATCATAACCTTCCCTCGTAACTTATATGAAGGGTCTAAGAAGTTTCGTATCGTTTGGAAGAGTCCTCGATTTAATTTGATTTTTTGACCAAAACTAGTATAAACTAGTGTATAATATATTACGATTTTTTGATCGAAACTTAAATTTCTAAATTTTTCGTAGAATCTAATTTTCAGATGATTTTTTGCATGTAATTCCATCATAACCTTCCATAATAAAATATATAAATGATCTAAAAAGTTTTTTATCATTTTAAAATGTCTTCGATATTATTTGTTTTTTTGACTGAAACTAGTATAAATCAGTGTATAATATATATTATGATTTTTTGACAGAAACTTGCATTTCGAAAAGTTTCATAGAATCTAATTTTCAGATGATTTTTCGCATGGACTGCCATCATAACCTTCCCTCATTACATATATAAAGGATTTAAAAAGTTTTGTATCGTTTCGAACATTCCTCGATATAATTTGATTTTTTGACCGAAACAAGTTTAAACTAGTGTATAATATATTATGAAATTTTTGACCGAAACTTGCATTTCTAAAAGTTTCGTAGAATCTAATTTTCAGATGATTTTTTGCATGGACTTCCATCATAACCTTCCCTAATAAATATATAAATGTTCTAAAAAGTTCTATATCATTTCAAATTGTCCTCGATATTATTTGATTTTTTGACTGAAACTAGTATAAACTAGTGTATAATATATTATGATTTTTGACCGAAACTTGCATTTCGAAAAGTTTCATATAATATAATTTTCAGATGATTTTTTGCAAGGACTTCCATCATCACTTTCCTTCATAAAATATATAAATTATCTAAGAAGTTTCGTATCATTTCAAACTATCCTTGATTTAATTTGATTTTTTTGACCAAAACTAGTATAAACTAGTGTATAATATATTATGATTTTTTGACCGAAACTTGCATTTCGAAAACATACGTAGAATCTAATTTTCAGAGGATTTTTTGCATGGACTTCCATCATAACTTTCCTTCATAAAATATATAAATTATATAAGAAGTTTCGTATCATTTCAAACTATCCTCGATTTAATTTGATTTTTTTGACCAAAACTAGTATAAACTAGTGTATAATATATTTTGATTTTTTGACCGAAACATGCATTTCTAAAAGTTTCGTAAAATCTAATTTTCAGATGATTTTTTGCAAGGACTTTCATCATAACCTTCCATGATAAAATATATAAATGATCTACAAAGTTTTATATCATTTCAAAATGTCTTCGATATTATTTGATTTTTTGACTAAAACTAGTATAAACTAGTGTATAATATATTATGATTTTTTGACCGAAACTTGCATTTCGAAAAGTTTCATAGAATCTATTTTTAAGATGATTTTTCGCATGGACTACCAGTATAACCTTCCTTCGTAACATATATAAAGAATTTAAAAAAACTTGTATGTTTCGAACAATCCTTGATTTAATTTGCTTTTTTCACCCAAACTAGTATAAACTAGTGTATAATATATTATGATTTTTTGACTGAAACTTGCATTTCGAAAGGTTTCGTAGAATCTAATTTTCAGATGATTTTATGCATGAACTTCCGTCATAACCTTCCTTCATAAAATATATAAATAATCTAAGAAGTTTCGTATCATTTCAAACATTCCTCGATATAATTTGATTTTTTGACTGAAACAAGTATAAACTAGTTTATAATATATTATGATATTTTGACAAAAACATGCATTTCTAAAAGTTTCGTAGAATCTAATTTTCATATGATTTTTTGCATGAACTTCCATCATAACCTTCCCTAATAAAATATATAAATGATCTAAAAAGTTCTATATCATTTCAAATTGTCCTCGATATTATTTGAGTTTTTGACTGGAACTAGTATAAACTAGTGTATAATATATTATGATTTTTTGAACGAAACTTGCATTTCGAAAAATTTCATAGAATCTAATTTTCAGATGATTTTTTGCGAGGAATTCCATCATAACTTTCCTTCATAAAATATATAAATTATCTAAGAAGTTTCGTATCATTTCAAACTATCCTCGATTTAATTTGATTTTTTGACCAAAACTAGTATAAACTAGTGTATAATATATTATGATTTTTTGACCGAAACTTGCATTTCGAAAAGTTACGTAGAATCTAATTTTCAGATAATGTTTTGCATGGATTTCCATCATAACCTTCCCTCGTAACTTAT
This sequence comes from Lathyrus aphaca, assembly GCA_963966055.1. Taxonomy (NCBI): domain Eukaryota; kingdom Viridiplantae; phylum Streptophyta; class Magnoliopsida; order Fabales; family Fabaceae; genus Lathyrus; species Lathyrus aphaca. Next base: position 37,294,312 of record OZ014522.1, on the reverse strand, counting down.
ATAAAGGATTTAAAAAGTTTTGTATCATTTCAAACAGTCATCGATTTAAATTGATTTTTTGACCAAAACTAGTATAAATTAGTGTATAATATATTATGATTTTTTGACCGAAACTTGCATTTCAAAATGTTTCATAGAATCTAATTTTCAGATGATTTTTTGTATGGATTTCCATCATAACCTTCCCTCGTAACTTATATGAGGGATCTAAGAAGTTTCGTATCGTTTGGAAAAGTCCTCGATTTAATTTGATTTTTTGACCAAAACTAGTATAAACTAGTGTATAATATATTACGATTTTTTGATCGAAACTTGCATTTCTAAATTTTTCGTAGAATCTAATTTTCAGATGATTTTTTGCATGTAATTCCATCATAACCTTCCATAATAAAATATATAAATGATCTAAAAAGTTTTTTATCATTTTAAAATGTCTTCGATATTATTTGTTTTTTTGACTGAAACTAGTATAAATCAGTGTATAATATATATTATGATTTTTTGACAGAAACTTGCATTTCGAAAAGTTTCATAGAATCTAATTTTCAGATGATTTTTCGCATGGACTGCCATCATAACCTTCCCTCATTACATATATAAAGGATTTAAAAAGTTTTGTATCGTTTCGAACATTCCTCGATATAATTTGATTTTTTGACCGAAACAAGTTTAAACTAGTGTATAATATATTATGAAATTTTTGACCGAAACTTGCATTTCTAAAAGTTTCGTAGAATCTAATTTTCAGATGATTTTTTGCATGGACTTCCATCATAACCTTCCCTAATAAAATATATAAATGTTCTAAAAAGTTCTATATCATTTCAAATTGTCCTCGATATTATTTGATTTTTTGACTGAAACTAGTATAAACTAGTGTATAATATATTATGATTTTTGACCGAAACTTGCATTTCGAAAAGTTTCATATAATATAATTTTCAGATGATTTTTTGCAAGGACTTCCATCATCACTTTCCTTCATAAAATATATAAATTATCTAAGAAGTTTCGTATCATTTCAAACTATCCTTGATTTAATTTGATTTTTTTGACCAAAACTAGTATAAACTCGTGTATAATATATTATGATTTTTTGACCGAAACTTGCATTTCGAAAACATACGTAGAATCTAATTTTCAGAGGATTTTTTGCATGGAGTTCCATCATAACTTTCCTTCATAAAATATATAAATTATATAAGAAGTTTCGTATCATTTCAAACTATCCTCGATTTAATTTGATTTTTTTGACCAAAACTAGTATAAACTAGTGTATAATATATTTTGATTTTTTGACCGAAACATGCATTTCTAAAAGTTTCGTAAAATCTAATTTTCAGATGATTTTTTGCAAGGACTTTCATCATAACCTTCCATGATAAAATATATAAATGATCTACAAAGTTTTATATCATTTCAAAATGTCTTCGATATTATTTGATTTTTTGACTAAAACTAGTATAAACTAGTGTATAATATATTATGATTTTTTGACCGAAACTTGCATTTCGAAAAGTTTCATAGAATCTATTTTTAAGATGATTTTTCGCATGGACTACCAGTATAACCTTCCTTCGTAACATATATAAAGAATTTAAAAAAACTTGTATGTTTCGAACAATCCTTGATTTAATTTGCTTTTTTCACCCAAACTAGTATAAACTAGTGTATAATATATTATGATTTTTTGACTGAAACTTGCATTTCGAAAGGTTTCTTAGAATCTAATTTTCAGATGATTTTTTGCATGAACTTCCATCATAACCTTCCTTCATAAAATATATAAATAATCTAAGAAGTTTCGTATCATTTCAAACATTCCTCGATATAATTTGATTTTTTGACTGAAACAAGTATAAACTAGTTTATAATATATTATGATATTTTGACAAAAACATGCATTTCTAAAAGTTTCGTAGAATCTAATTTTCATATGATTTTTTGCATGAACTTCCATCATAACCTTCCCTAATAAAATATATAAATGATCTAAAAAGTTCTATATCATTTCAAATTGTCCTCGATATTATTTGAGTTTTTGACTGGAACTAGTATAAACTAGTGTATAATATATTATGATTTTTTGAACGAAACTTGCATTTCGAAAAATTTCATAGAATCTAATTTTCAGATGATTTTTTGCAAGGAATTCCATCATAACTTTCCTTCATAAAATATATAAATTATCTAAGAAGTTTCGTATCATTTCAAACTATCCTCGATTTAATTTGATTTTTTGACCAAAACTAGTATAAACTAGTGTATAATATATTATGATTTTTTGACCGAAACTTGCATTTCGAAAAGTTACGTAGAATCTAATTTTCAGATAATGTTTTGCATGGATTTCCATCATAACCTTCCCTCGTAACTTATATAAAGGATTTAAAAAGTTTTGTATCATTTCAAACAGTCATCGATTTAAATTGATTTTTTGACCAAAACTAGTATAAATTAGTGTATAATATATTATTATTTTTTGACCGAAACTTGCATTTCGAAATGTTTCGTAGAATCTAATTTTCAGATGATTTTTTGTATGGATTTCCATCATAACCTTCCCTCGTAACTTATATGAAGGATCTAAGAAGTTTCGTATCGTTTGGAAAAGTCCTCGATTTAATTTGATTTTTTGACCAAAACTAGTATAAACTAGTGTATAATATATTACGATTTTTTGATCGAAACTTGCATTTCTAAATTTTTCGTAGAATCTAATTTTCAGATGATTTTTTGCATGTAATTCCATCATAACCTTCCATAATAAAATATATAAATGATCTAAAAAGTTTTTTATCATTTTAAAATGTCTTCGATATTATTTGTTTTTTTGACTGAAACTAGTATAAATCAGTGTATAATATATATTATGATTTTTTGACAGAAACTTGCATTTCGAAAAGTTTCATAGAATCTAATTTTCAGATGATTTTTCGCATGGACTGCCATCATAACCTTCCCTCATTACATATATAAAGGATTTAAAAAGTTTTGTATCGTTTCGAACATTCCTCGATATAATTTGATTTTTTGACCGAAACAAGTTTAAACTAGTGTATAATATATTATGAAATTTTTGACCGAAACTTGCATTTCTAAAAGTTTCGTAGAATCTAATTTTCAGATGATTTTTTGCATGGACTTCCATCATAACCTTCCCTAATAAAATATATAAATGTTCTAAAAAGTTCTATATCATTTCAAATTGTCCTCGATATTATTTGATTTTTTGACTGAAACTAGTATAAACTAGTGTATAATATATTATGATTTTTGACCGAAACTTGCATTTCGAAAAGTTTCATATAATATAATTTTCAGATGATTTTTTGCAAGGACTTCCATCATCACTTTCCTTCATAAAATATATAAATTATCTAAGAAGTTTCGTATCATTTCAAACTATCCTTGATTTAATTTGATTTTTTTGACCAAAACTAGTATAAACTAGTGTATAATATATTATGATTTTTTGACCGAAACTTGCATTTCGAAAACATACGTAGAATCTAATTTTCAGAGGATTTTTTGCATGGACTTCCATCATAACTTTCCTTCATAAAATATATAAATTATATAAGAAGTTTCGTATCATTTCAAACTATCCTCGATTTAATTTGATTTTTTTGACCAAAACTAGTATAAACTAGTGTATAATATATTTTGATTTTTTGACCGAAACATGCATTTCTAAAAGTTTCGTAAAATCTAATTTTCAGATGATTTTTTGCAAGGACTTTCATCATAACCTTCCATGATAAAATATATAAATGATCTACAAAGTTTTATATCATTTCAAAATGTCTTCGATATTATTTGATTTTTTGACTAAAATTAGTATAAACTAGTGTATAATATATTATGATTTTTTGACCGAAACTTGCATTTCGAAAAGTTTCATAGAATCTATTTTTAAGATGATTTTTCGCATGGACTACCAGTATAACCTTCCTTCGTAACATATATAAAGAATTTAAAAAAACTTGTATGTTTCGAACAATCCTTGATTTAATTTGCTTTTTTCACCCAAACTAGTATAAACTAGTGTATAATATATTATGATTTTTTGACTGAAACTTGCATTTCGAAAGGTTTCGTAGAATCTAATTTTCAGATGATTTTTTGCATGAACTTCCATCATAACCTTCCTTCATAAAATATATAAATAATCTAAGAAGTTTCGTATCATTTCAAACATTCCTCGATATAATTTGATTTTTTGACTGAAACAAGTATAAACTAGTTTATAATATATTATGATATTTTGACAAAAACATGCATTTCTAAAAGTTTCGTAGAATCTAATTTTCATATGATTTTTTGCATGAACTTCCATCATAATCTTCCCTAATAAAATATATAAATGATCTAAAAAGTTCTATATCATTTCAAATTGTCCTCGATATTATTTGAGTTTTTTACTGAAACTAGTATAAACTAGTGTATAATATATTATGATTTTTTGAACGAAACTTGCATTTCGAAAAATTTCATAGAATCTAATTTTCAGATGATTTTTTGCAAGGAATTCCATCATAACTTTCCTTCATAAAATATATAAATTATCTAAGAAGTTTCGTATCATTTCAAACTATCCTCGATTTAATTTGATTTTTTGACCAAAACTAGTATAAACTAGTGTATAATATATTATGATTTTTTGACCGAAACTTGCATTTCGAAAAGTTACGTAGAATCTAATTTTCAGATAATGTTTTGCATGGATTTCCATCATAACCTTCCCTCGTAACTTATATAAAGGATTTAAAAAGTTTTGTATCATTTCAAACAGTCATCGAATTAAATTGATTTTTTGACCAAAACTAGTATAAATTAGTGTATAATATATTATGATTTTTTGACCGAAACTTGCATTTCGAAAAGTTTCGTAGAATCTAATTTTCAGATGATTTTTTGTATGGAATTCCATCATAACCTTCCCTCGTAACTTATATGAAGGGTCTAAGAAGTTTCGTATCGTTTGGAAAAGTCCTCGATTTAATTTGATTTTTTGACCAAAACTAGTATAAACTAGTGTATAATATATTACGTTTTTTTGATCGAAACTTGCATTTCTAAATTTTTCGTAGAATCTAATTTTCAGATTATTTTTTGCATGTAATTCCATCATAACCTTCCATAATAAAATATATAAATGATCTAAAAAGTTTTTTATCATTTTAAAATGTCTTCGATATTATTTGTTTTTTTGACTGAAACTAGTATAAATCAGTGTATAATATATATTATGATTTTTTGACAGAAACTTGCATTTCGAAAAGTTTCATAGAATCTAATTTTCAGATGATTTTTCGCATGGACTGCCATCATAACCTTCCCTCATTACATATATAAAGGATTTAAAAAGTTTTGTATCGTTTCGAACATTCCTCGATATAATTTGATTTTTTGACCGAAACAAGTTTAAACTAGTGTATAATATATTATGAAATTTTTGACCGAAACTTGCATTTCTAAAAGTTTCGTAGAATCTAATTTTCAGATGATTTTTTGCATGGACTTCCATCATAACCTTCCCTAATAAAATATATAAATGTTCTAAAAAGTTCTATATCATTTCAAATTGTCCTCGATATTATTTGATTTTTTGACTGAAACTAGTATAAACTAGTGTATAATATATTATGATTTTTGACCGAAACTTGCATTTCGAAAAGTTTCATATAATATAATTTTCAGATGATTTTTTGCAAGGACTTCCATCATCACTTTCCTTCATAAAATATATAAATTATCTAAGAAGTTTCGTATCATTTCAAACTATCCTTGATTTAATTTGATTTTTTTGACCAAAACTAGTATAAACTAGTGTATAATATATTATGATTTTTTGACCGAAACTTGCATTTCGAAAACATACGTAGAATCTAATTTTCAGAGGATTTTTTGCATGGACTTCCATCATAACTTTCCTTCATAAAATATATAAATTATATAAGAAGTTTCGTATCATTTCAAACTATCCTCGATTTAATTTGATTTTTTTGACCAAAACTAGTATAAACTAGTGTATAATATATTTTGATTTTTTGACCGAAACATGCATTTCTAAAGGTTTCGTAAAATCTAATTTTCAGATGATTTTTTGCAAGGACTTTCATCATAACCTTCCATGATAAAATATATAAATGATCTACAAAGTTTTATATCATTTCAAAATGTCTTCGATATTATTTGATTTTTTGACTAAAACTAGTATAAACTAGTGTATAATATATTATGATTTTTTGACCGAAACTTGCATTTCGAAAAGTTTCATAAAATCTATTTTTAAGATGATTTTTCGCATGGACTACCAGTATAACCTTCCTTCGTAACATATATAAAGAATTTAAAAAAACTTGTATGTTTCGAACAATCCTTGATTTAATTTGCTTTTTTCACCCAAACTAGTATAAACTAGTGTATAATATATTATGATTTTTTGACTGAAACTTGCATTTCGAAAGGTTTCGTAGAATCTAATTTTCAGATGATTTTTTGCATGAACTTCCATCATAACCTTCCTTCATAAAATATATAAATAATCTAAGAAGTTTCGTATCATTTCAAACATTCCTCGATATAATTTGATTTTTTGACTGAAACAAGTATAAACTAGTTTATAATATATTATGATATTTTGACAAAAACATGCATTTCTAAAAGTTTCGTAGAATCTAATTTTCATATGATTTTTTGCATGAACTTCCATCATAACCTTCCCTAATAAAATATATAAATGATCTAAAAAGTTCTATATCATTTCAAATTGTCCTCGATATTATTTGAGTTTTTGACTGGAACTAGTATAAACTAGTGTATAATATATTATGATTTTTTGAACGAAACTTGCATTTCGAAAAATTTCATAGAATCTAATTTTCAGATGATTTTTTGCAAGGAATTCCATCATAACTTTCCTTCATAAAATATATAAATTATCTAAGAAGTTTCGTATCATTTCAAACTATCCTCGATTTAATTTGATTTTTTGACCAAAACTAGTATAAACTAGTGTATAATATATTATGATTTTTTGACCGAAACTTGCATTTCGAAAAGTTACGTAGAATCTAATTTTCAGATAATGTTTTGCATGGATTTCCATCATAACCTTCCCTCGTAACTTATATAAAGGATTTAAAAAGTTTTGTATCATTTCAAACAGTCATCGAATTAAATTGATTTTTTGACCAAAACTAGTATAAATTAGTGTATAATATATTATGATTTTTTGACCGAAACTTGCATTTCGAAAAGTTTCGTAGAATCTAATTTTCAGATGATTTTTTGTATGGATTTCCATCATAACCTTCCCTCGTAACTTATATGAAGGGTCTAAGAAGTTTCGTATCGTTTGGAAAAGTCCTCGATTTAATTTGATTTTTTGACCAAAACTAGTATAAACTAGTGTATAATATATTACGATTTTTTGATCGAAACTTGCATTTCTAAATTTTTCGTAGAATCTAATTTTCAGATTATTTTTTGCATGTAATTCCATCATAACCTTCCATAATAAAATATATAAATGATCTAAAAAGTTTTTTATCATTTTAAAATGTCTTCGATATTATTTGTTTTTTTGACTGAAACTAGTATAAATCAGTGTATAATATATATTATGATTTTTTGACAGAAACTTGCATTTCGAAAAGTTTCATAGAATCTAATTTTCAGATGATTTTTCGCATGGACTGCCATCATAACCTTCCCTCATTACATATATAAAGGATTTAAAAAGTTTTGTATCGTTTCGAACATTCCTCGATATAATTTGATTTTTTGACCGAAACAAGTTTAAACTAGTGTATAATATATTATGAAATTTTTGACCGAAACTTGCATTTCTAAAAGTTTCGTAGAATCTAATTTTCAGATGATTTTTTGCATGGACTTCCATCATAACCTTCCCTAATAAAATATATAAATGTTCTAAAAAGTTCTATATCATTTCAAATTGTCCTCGATATTATTTGATTTTTTGACTGAAACTAGTATAAACTAGTGTATAATATATTATGATTTTTGACCGAAACTTGCATTTCGAAAAGTTTCATATAATATAATTTTCAGATGATTTTTTGCAAGGACTTCCATCATCACTTTCCTTCATAAAATATATAAATTATCTAAGAAGTTTCGTATCATTTCAAACTATCCTTGATTTAATTTGATTTTTTTGACCAAAACTAGTATAAACTAGTGTATAATATATTATGATTTTTTGACCGAAACTTGCATTTCGAAAACATACGTAGAATCTAATTTTCAGAGGATTTTTTGCATGGACTTCCATCATAACTTTCCTTCATAAAATATATAAATTATATAAGAAGTTTCGTATCATTTCAAACTATCCTCGATTTAATTTGATTTTTTTGACCAAAACTAGTATAAACTAGTGTATAATATATTTTGATTTTTTGACCGAAACATGCATTTCTAAAGGTTTCGTAAAATCTAATTTTCAGATGATTTTTTGCAAGGACTTTCATCATAACCTTCCATGATAAAATATATAAATGATCTACAAAGTTTTATATCATTTCAAAATGTCTTCGATATTATTTGATTTTTTGACTAAAACTAGTATAAACTAGTGTATAATATATTATGATTTTTTGACCGAAACTTGCATTTCGAAAAGTTTCATAAAATCTATTTTTAAGATGATTTTTCGCATGGACTACCAGTATAACCTTCCTTCGTAACATATATAAAGAATTTAAAAAAACTTGTATGTTTCGAACAATCCTTGATTTAATTTGCTTTTTTCACCCAAACTAGTATAAACTAGTGTATAATATATTATGATTTTTTGACTGAAACTTGCATTTCGAAAGGTTTCGTAGAATCTAATTTTCAGATGATTTTTTGCATGAACTTCCATCATAACCTTCCTTCATAAAATATATAAATAATCTAAGAAGTTTCGTATCATTTCAAACATTCCTCGATATAATTTGATTTTTTGACTGAAACAAGTATAAACTAGTTTATAATATATTATGATATTTTGACAAAAACATGCATTTCTAAAAGTTTCGTAGAATCTAATTTTCATATGATTTTTTGCATGAACTTCCATCATAACCTTCCCTAATAAAATATATAAATGATCTAAAAAGTTCTATATCATTTCAAATTGTCCTCGATATTATTTGAGTTTTTGACTGGAACTAGTATAAACTAGTGTATAATATATTATGATTTTTTGAACGAAACTTGCATTTCGAAAAATTTCATAGAATCTAATTTTCAGATGATTTTTTGCAAGGAATTCCATCATAACTTTCCTTCATAAAATATATAAATTATCTAAGAAGTTTCGTATCATTTCAAACTATCCTCGATTTAATTTGATTTTTTGACCAAAACTAGTATAAACTAGTGTATAATATATTATGATTTTTTGACCGAAACTTGCATTTCGAAAAGTTACGTAGAATCTAATTTTCAGATAATGTTTTGCATGGATTTCCATCATAACCTTCCCTCGTAACTTATATAAAGGATTTAAAAAGTTTTGTATCATTTCAAACAGTCATCGAATTAAATTGATTTTTTGACCAAAACTAGTATAAATTAGTGTATAATATATTATGATTTTTTGACCGAAACTTGCATTTCGAAAAGTTTCGTAGAATCTAATTTTCAGATGATTTTTTGTATGGATTTCCATCATAACCTTCCCTCGTAACTTATATGAAGGGTCTAAGAAGTTTCGTATCGTTTGGAAAAGTCCTCGATTTAATTTGATTTTTTGACCAAAACTAGTATAAACTAGTGTATAATATATTACGATTTTTTGATCGAAACTTGCATTTCTAAATTTTTCGTAGAATCTAATTTTCAGATTATTTTTTGCATGTAATTCCATCATAACCTTCCATAATAAAATATATAAATGATCTAAAAAGTTTTTTATCATTTTAAAATGTCTTCGATATTATTTGTTTTTTTGACTGAAACTAGTATAAATCAGTGTATAATATATATTATGATTTTTTGACAGAAACTTGCATTTCGAAAAGTTTCATAGAATCTAATTTTCAGATGATTTTTCGCATGGACTGCCATCATAACCTTCCCTCATTACATATATAAAGGATTTAAAAAGTTTTGTATCGTTTCGAACATTCCTCGATATAATTTGATTTTTTGACCGAAACAAGTTTAAACTAGTGTATAATATATTATGAAATTTTTGACCGAAACTTGCATTTCTAAAAGTTTCGTAGAATCTAATTTTCAGATGATTTTTTGCATGGACTTCCATCATAACCTTCCCTAATAAAATATATAAATGTTCTAAAAAGTTCTATATCATTTCAAATTGTCCTCGATATTATTTGATTTTTTGACTGAAACTAGTATAAACTAGTGTATAATATATTATGATTTTTGACCGAAACTTGCATTTCGAAAAGTTTCATATAATATAATTTTCAGATGATTTTTTGCAAGGACTTCCATCATCACTTTCCTTCATAAAATATATAAATTATCTAAGAAGTTTCGTATCATTTCAAACTATCCTTGATTTAATTTGATTTTTTTGACCAAAACTAGTATAAACTAGTGTATAATATATTATGATTTTTTGACCGAAACTTGCATTTCGAAAACATACGTAGAATCTAATTTTCAGAGGATTTTTTGCATGGACTTCCATCATAACTTTCCTTCATAAAATATATAAATTATATAAGAAGTTTCGTATCATTTCAAACTATCCTCGATTTAATTTGATTTTTTTGACCAAAACTAGTATAAACTAGTGTATAATATATTTTGATTTTTTGACCGAAACATGCATTTCTAAAGGTTTCGTAAAATCTAATTTTCAGATGATTTTTTGCAAGGACTTTCATCATAACCTTCCATGATAAAATATATAAATGATCTACAAAGTTTTATATCATTTCAAAATGTCTTCGATATTATTTGATTTTTTGACTAAAACTAGTATAAACTAGTGTATAATATATTATGATTTTTTGACCGAAACTTGCATTTCGAAAAGTTTCATAAAATCTATTTTTAAGATGATTTTTCGCATGGACTACCAGTATAACCTTCCTTCGTAACATATATAAAGAATTTAAAAAAACTTGTATGTTTCGAACAATCCTTGATTTAATTTGCTTTTTTCACCCAAACTAGTATAAACTAGTGTATAATATATTATGATTTTTTGACTGAAACTTGCATTTCGAAAGGTTTCGTAGAATCTAATTTTCAGATGATTTTTTGCATGAACTTCCATCATAACCTTCCTTCATAAAATATATAAATAATCTAAGAAGTTTCGTATCATTTCAAACATTCCTCGATATAATTTGATTTTTTGACTGAAACAAGTATAAACTAGTTTATAATATATTATGATATTTTGACAAAAACATGCATTTCTAAAAGTTTCGTAGAATCTAATTTTCATATGATTTTTTGCATGAACTTCCATCATAACCTTCCCTAATAAAATATATAAATGATCTAAAAAGTTCTATATCATTTCAAATTGTCCTCGATATTATTTGAGTTTTTGACTGGAACTAGTATAAACTAGTGTATAATATATTATGATTTTTTGAACGAAACTTGCATTTCGAAAAATTTCATAGAATCTAATTTTCAGATGATTTTTTGCAAGGAATTCCATCATAACTTTCCTTCATAAAATATATAAATTATCTAAGAAGTTTCGTATCATTTCAAACTATCCTCGATTTAATTTGATTTTTTGACCAAAACTAGTATAAACTAGTGTATAATATATTATGATTTTTTGACCGAAACTTGCATTTCGAAAAGTTACGTAGAATCTAATTTTCAGATAATGTTTTGCATGGATTTCCATCATAACCTTCCCTCGTAACTTATATAAAGGATTTAAAAAGTTTTGTATCATTTCAAACAGTCATCGAATTAAATTGATTTTTTGACCAAAACTAGTATAAATTAGTGTATAATATATTATGATTTTTTGACCGAAACTTGCATTTCGAAAAGTTTCGTAGAATCTAATTTTCAGATGATTTTTTGTATGGATTTCCATCATAACCTTCCCTCGTAACTTATATGAAGGGTCTAAGAAGTTTCGTATCGTTTGGAAAAGTCCTCGATTTAATTTGATTTTTTGACCAAAACTAGTATAAACTAGTGTATAATATATTACGTTTTTTTGATCGAAACTTGCATTTCTAAATTTTTCGTAGAATCTAATTTTCAGATTATTTTTTGCATGTAATTCCATCATAACCTTCCATAATAAAATATATAAATGATCTAAAAATTTTTTTATCATTTTAAAATGTCTTCGATATTATTTGTTTTTTTGACTGAAACTAGTATAAATCAGTGTATAATATATATTATGATTTTTTGACAGAAACTTGCATTTCGAAAAGTTTCATAGAATCTAATTTTCAGATGATTTTTCGCATGGACTGCCATCATAACCTTCCCTCATTACATATATAAAGGATTTAAAAAGTTTTGTATCGTTTCGAACATTCCTCGATATAATTTGATTTTTTGACCGAAACAAGTTTAAACTAGTGTATAATATATTATGAAATTTTTGACCGAAACTTGCATTTCTAAAAGTTTCGTAGAATCTAATTTTCAGATGATTTTTTGCATGGACTTCCATCATAACCTTCCCTAATAAAATATATAAATGTTCTAAAAAGTTCTATATCATTTCAAATTGTCCTCGATATTATTTGATTTTTTGACTGAAACTAGTATAAACTAGTGTATAATATATTATGATTTTTGACCGAAACTTGCATTTCGAAAAGTTTCATATAATATAATTTTCAGATGATTTTTTGCAAGGACTTCCATCATCACTTTCCTTCATAAAATATATAAATTATCTAAGAAGTTTCGTATCATTTCAAACTATCCTTGATTTAATTTGATTTTTTTGACCAAAACTAGTATAAACTAGTGTATAATATATTATGATTTTTTGACCGAAACTTGCATTTCGAAAACATACGTAGAATCTAATTTTCAGAGGATTTTTTGCATGGACTTCCATCATAACTTTCCTTCATAAAATATATAAATTATATAAGAAGTTTCGTATCATTTCAAACTATCCTCGATTTAATTTGATTTTTTTGACCAAAACTAGTATAAACTAGTGTATAATATATTTTGATTTTTTGACCGAAACATGCATTTCTAAAGGTTTCGTAAAATCTAATTTTCAGATGATTTTTTGCAAGGACTTTCATCATAACCTTCCATGATAAAATATATAAATGATCTACAAAGTTTTATATCATTTCAAAATGTCTTCGATATTATTTGATTTTTTGACTAAAACTAGTATAAACTAGTGTATAATATATTATGATTTTTTGACCGAAACTTGCATTTCGAAAAGTTTCATAAAATCTATTTTTAAGATGATTTTTCGCATGGACTACCAGTATAACCTTCCTTCGTAACATATATAAAGAATTTAAAAAAACTTGTATGTTTCGAACAATCCTTGATTTAATTTGCTTTTTTCACCCAAACTAGTATAAACTAGTGTATAATATATTATGATTTTTTGACTGAAACTTGCATTTCGAAAGGTTTCGTAGAATCTAATTTTCAGATGATTTTTTGCATGAACTTCCATCATAACCTTCCTTCATAAAATATATAAATAATCTAAGAAGTTTCGTATCATTTCAAACATTCCTCGATATAATTTGATTTTTTGACTGAAACAAGTATAAACTAGTTTATAATATATTATGATATTTTGACAAAAACATGCATTTCTAAAAGTTTCGTAGAATCTAATTTTCATATGATTTTTTGCATGAACTTCCATCATAACCTTCCCTAATAAAATATATAAATGATCTAAAAAGTTCTATATCATTTCAAATTGTCCTCTATATTATTTGAGTTTTTGACTGGAACTAGTATAAACTAGTGTATAATATATTATGATTTTTTGAACGAAACTTGCATTTCGAAAAATTTCATAGAATCTAATTTTCAGATGATTTTTTGCAAGGAATTCCATCATAACTTTCCTTCATAAAATATATAAATTATCTAAGAAGTTTCGTATCATTTCAAACTATCCTCGATTTAATTTGATTTTTTGACCAAAACTAGTATAAACTAGTGTATAATATATTATGATTTTTTGACCGAAACTTGCATTTCGAAAAGTTACGTAGAATCTAATTTTCAGATAATGTTTTGCATGGATTTCCATCATAACCTTCCCTCGTAACTTATATAAAGGATTTAAAAAGTTTTGTATCATTTCAAACAGTCATCGAATTAAATTGATTTTTTGACCAAAACTAGTATAAATTAGTGTATAATATATTATGATTTTTTGACCGAAACTTGCATTTCGAAAAGTTTCGTAGAATCTAATTTTCAGATGATTTTTTGTATGGATTTCCATCATAACCTTCCCTCGTAACTTATATGAAGGGTCTAAGAAGTTTCGTATCGTTTGGAAAAGTCCTCGATTTAATTTGATTTTTTGACCAAAACTAGTATAAACTAGTGTATAATATATTACGATTTTTTGATCGAAACTTGCATTTCTAAATTTTTCGTAGAATCTAATTTTCAGATTATTTTTTGCATGTAATTCCATCATAACCTTCCATAATAAAATATATAAATGATCTAAAAAGTTTTTTATCATTTTAAAATGTCTTCGATATTATTTGTTTTTTTTACTGAAAATAGTATAAATCAGTGTATAATATATATTATGATTTTTTGACAGAAACTTGCATTTCGAAAAGTTTCATAGAATCTAATTTTCAGATGATTTTTCGCATGGACTGCCATCATAACCTTCCCTCATTACATATATAAAGGATTTAAAAAGTTTTGTATCGTTTCGAACATTCCTCGATATAATTTGATTTTTTGACCGAAACAAGTTTAAACTAGTGTATAATATATTATGAAATTTTTGACCGAAACTTGCATTTCTAAAAGTTTCGTAGAATCTAATTTTCAGATGATTTTTTGCATGGACTTCCATCATAACCTTCCCTAATAAAATATATAAATGTTCTAAAAAGTTCTATATCATTTCAAATTGTCCTCGATATTATTTGATTTTTTGACTGAAACTAGTATAAACTAGTGTATAATATATTATGATTTTTGACCGAAACTTGCATTTCGAAAAGTTTCATATAATATAATTTTCAGATGATTTTTTGCAAGGACTTCCATCATCACTTTCCTTCATAAAATATATAAATTATCTAAGAAGTTTCGTATCATTTCAAACTATCCTTGATTTAATTTGATTTTTTTGACCAAAACTAGTATAAACTAGTGTATAATATATTATGATTTTTTGACCGAAACTTGCATTTCGAAAACATACGTAGAATCTAATTTTCAGAGGATTTTTTGCATGGACTTCCATCATAACTTTCCTTCATAAAATATATAAATTATATAAGAAGTTTCGTATCATTTCAAACTATCCTCGATTTAATTTGATTTTTTTGACCAAAACTAGTATAAACTAGTGTATAATATATTTTGATTTTTTGACCGAAACATGCATTTCTAAAGGTTTCGTAAAATCTAATTTTCAGATGATTTTTGCAAGGACTTTCATCATAACCTTCCATGATAAAATATATAAATGATCTACAAAGTTTTATATCATTTCAAAATGTCTTCGATATTATTTGATTTTTTGACTAAAACTAGTATAAACTAGTGTATAATATATTATGATTTTTTGACCGAAACTTGCATTTCGAAAAGTTTCATAAAATCTATTTTTAAGATGATTTTTCGCATGGACTACCAGTATAACCTTCCTTCGTAACATATATAAAGAATTTAAAAAAACTTGTATGTTTCGAACAATCCTTGATTTAATTTGCTTTTTTCACCCAAACTAGTATAAACTAGTGTATAATATATTATGATTTTTTGACTGAAACTTGCATTTCGAAAGGTTTCGTAGAATCTAATTTTCAGATGATTTTTTGCATGAACTTCCATCATAACCTTCCTTCATAAAATATATAAATAATCTAAGAAGTTTCGTATCATTTCAAACATTCCTCGATATAATTTGATTTTTTGACTGAAACAAGTATAAACTAGTTTATAATATATTATGATATTTTGACAAAAACATGCATTTCTAAAAGTTTCGTAGAATCTAATTTTCATATGATTTTTTGCATGAACTTCCATCATAACCTTCCCTAATAAAATATATAAATGATCTAAAAAGTTCTATATCATTTCAAATTGTCCTCGATATTATTTGAGTTTTTGACTGGAACTAGTATAAACTAGTGTATAATATATTATGATTTTTTGAACGAAACTTGCATTTCGAAAAATTTCATAGAATCTAATTTTCAGATGATTTTTTGCAAGGAATTCCATCATAACTTTCCTTCATAAAATATATAAATTATCTAAGAAGTTTCGTATCATTTCAAACTATCCTCGATTTAATTTGATTTTTTGACCAAAACTAGTATAAACTAGTGTATAATATATTATGATTTTTTGACCGAAACTTGCATTTCGAAAAGTTACGTAGAATCTAATTTTCAGATAATGTTTTGCATGGATTTCCATCATAACCTTCCCTCGTAACTTATATAAAGGATTTAAAAAGTTTTGTATCATTTCAAACAGTCATCGATTTAAATTGATTTTTTGACCAAAACTAGTATAAATTAGTGTATAATATATTATGATTTTTTGACCGAAACTTGCATTTCGAAATGTTTCGTAGAATCTAATTTTCAGATGATTTTTTGTATGGATTTCCATCATAACCTTCCCTCGTAACTTATATGAAGGATCTAAGAAGTTTCGTATCGTTTGGAAAAGTCCTCGATTTAATTTGATTTTTTGACCAAAACTAGTATAAACTAGTGTATAATATATTACGATTTTTTGATCGAAACTTGCATTTCTAAATTTTTCGTAGAATCTAATTTTCAGATGATTTTTTGCATGTAATTCCATCATAACCTTCCATAATAAAATATATAAATGATCTAAAAAGTTTTTTATCATTTTAAAATGTCTTCGATATTATTTGTTTTTTTGACTGAAACTAGTATAAATCAGTGTATAATATATATTATGATTTTTTGACAGAAACTTGCATTTCGAAAAGTTTCATAGAATCTAATTTTCAGATGATTTTTCGCATGGACTGCCATCATAACCTTCCCTCATTACATATATAAAGGATTTAAAAAGTTTTGTATCGTTTCGAACATTCCTCGATATAATTTGATTTTTTGACCGAAACAAGTTTAAACTAGTGTATAATATATTATGAAATTTTTGACCGAAACTTGCATTTCTAAAAGTTTCGTAGAATCTAATTTTCAGATGATTTTTTGCATGGACTTCCATCATAACCTTCCCTAATAAAATATATAAATGTTCTATAAAGTTCTATATCATTTCAAATTGTCCTCGATATTATTTGATTTTTTGACTGAAACTAGTATAAACTAGTGTATAATATATTATGATTTTTTGACCGAAACTTGCATTTCGAAAAGTTTCATATAATATAATTTTCAGATGATTTTTTGCAAGGACTTCCATCATCACTTTCCTTCATAAAATATATAAATTATCTAAGAAGTTTCGTATCATTTCAAACTATCCTTGATTTAATTTGATTTTTTTGACCAAAACTAGTATAAACTAGTGTATAATATATTATGATTTTTTGACCGAAACTTGCATTTCGAAAACATACGTAGAATCTAATTTTCAGAGGATTTTTTGCATGGACTTCCATCATAACTTTCCTTCATAAAATATATAAATTATCTAAGAAGTTTCGTATCATTTCAAACTATCCTCGATTTAATTTGATTTTTTGACCAAAACTAGTATAAACTAGTGTATAATATATTATGATTTTTTGACCGAAACTTGCATTTCGAAAAGTTACGTAGAATCTAATTTTCAGATAATGTTTTGCATGGATTTCCATCATAACCTTCCCTCGTAACTCATATAAAGGATTTAAAAAGTTTTGTATCATTTCAAACAGTCATCGAATTAAATTGATTTTTTGACCAAAACTAGTATAAATTAGTGTATAATATATTATGATTTTTTGACCGAAACTTGCATTTCGAAAAGTTTCGTAGAATCTAATTTTCAGATGATTTTTTGTATGGATTTCCATCATAACCTTCCCTCGTAACTTATATGAAGGGTCTAAGAAGTTTCGTATCGTTTGGAAAAGTCATCGATTTAATTTGATTTTTTGACCAAAACTAGTATAAACTAGTGTATAATATATTATGATTTTTTGATCGAAACTTGCATTTCTAAATTTTTCGTAGAATCTAATTTTCAGATTATTTTTTGCATGTAATTCCATCATAACCTTCCATAATAAAATATATAAATGATCTAAAAAGTTTTTTATCATTTTAAAATGTCTTCGATATTATTTGTTTTTTTGACTGAAACTAGTATAAATCAGTGTATAATATATATTATGATTTTTTGACAGAAACTTGCATTTCGAAAAGTTTCATAGAATCTAATTTTCAGATGATTTTTCGCATGGACTGCCATCATAACCTTCCCTCATTACATATATAAAGGATTTAAAAAGTTTTGTATCGTTTCGAACATTCCTCGATATAATTTGATTTTTTGACCGAAACAAGTTTAAACTAGTGTATAATATATTATGAAATTTTTGACCGAAACTTGCATTTCTAAAAGTTTCGTAGAATCTAATTTTCAGATGATTTTTTGCATGGACTTCCATCATAACCTTCCCTAATAAAATATATAAATGTTCTAAAAAGTTCTATATCATTTCAAATTGTCCTCGATATTATTTGATTTTTTGACTGAAACTAGTATAAACTAGTGTATAATATATTATGATTTTTGACCGAAACTTGCATTTCGAAAAGTTTCATATAATATAATTTTCAGATGATTTTTTGCAAGGACTTCCATCATCACTTTCCTTCATAAAATATATAAATTATCTAAGAAGTTTCGTATAATTTCAAACTATCCTTGATTTAATTTGATTTTTTTGACCAAAACTAGTATAAACTAGTGTATAATATATTATGATTTTTTGACCGAAACTTGCATTTCGAAAACATACGTAGAATCTAATTTTCAGAGGATTTTTTGCATGGACTTCCATCATAACTTTCCTTCATAAAATATATAAATTATATAAGAAGTTTCGTATCATTTCAAACTATCCTCGATTTAATTTGATTTTTTTGACCAAAACTAGTATAAACTAGTGTATAATATATTTTGATTTTTTGACCGAAACATGCATTTCTAAAAGTTTCGTAAAATCTAATTTTCAGATGATTTTTTGCAAGGACTTTCATCATAACCTTCCATGATAAAATATATAAATGATCTACAATGTTTTATATCATTTCAAAATGTCTTCGATATTATTTGATTTTTTGACTAAAACTAGTATAAACTAGTGTATAATATATTATGATTTTTTGACCGAAACTTGCATTTCGAAAAGTTTCATAGAATCTATTTTTAAGATGATTTTTCGCATGGACTACCAGTATAACCTTCCCTCGTAACATATATAAAGAATTTAAAAAAACTTGTATGTTTCGAACAATCCTTGATTTAATTTGCTTTTTTCACCCAAACTAGTATAAACTAGTGTATAATATATTATGATTTTTTGACTGAAACTTGCATTTCGAAAGGTTTCGTAGAATCTAATTTTCAGATGATTTTTTGCATGAACTTCCATCATAACCTTCCTTCATAAAATATATAAATAATCTAAGAAGTTTCGTATCATTTCAAACATTCCTCGATATAATTTGATTTTTTGACTGAAACAAGTATAAACTAGTTTATAATATATTATGATATTTTGACAAAAACATGCATTTCTAAAAGTTTCGTAGAATCTAATTTTCATATGATTTTTTGCATGAACTTCCATCATAACCTTCCCTAATAAAATATATAAATGATCTAAAAAGTTCTATATCATTTCAAATTGTCCTCGATATTATTTGAGTTTTTGACTGGAACTAGTATAAACTAGTGTATAATATATTATGATTTTTTGAACGAAACTTGCATTTCGAAAAATTTCATAGAATCTAATTTTCAGATGATTTTTTGCAAGGAATTCCATCATAACTTTCCTTCATAAAATATATAAATTATCTAAGAAGTTTCGTATCATTTCAAACTATCCTCGATTTAATTTGATTTTTTGACCAAAACTAGTATAAACTAGTGTATAATATATTATGATTTTTTGACCGAAACTTGCATTTCGAAAAGTTACGTAGAATCTAATTTTCAGATAATGTTTTGCATGGATTTCCATCATAACCTTCCCTCGTAACTTATATAAAGGATTTAAAAAGTTTTGTATCATTTCAAACAGTCATCGATTTAAATTGATTTTTTGACCAAAACTAGTATAAATTAGTGTATAATATATTATGATTTTTTGACCGAAACTTGCATTTCGAAATGTTTCGTAGAATCTAATTTTCAGATGATTTTTTGTATGGATTTCCATCATAACCTTCCCTCGTAACTTATATGAAGGATCTAAGAAGTTTCGTATCGTTTGGAAAAGTCCTCGATTTAATTTGATTTTTTGACCAAAACTAGTATAAACTAGTGTATAATATATTACGATTTTTTGATCGAAACTTGCATTTCTAAATTTTTCGTAGAATCTAATTTTCAGATGATTTTTTGCATGTAATTCCATCATAACCTTCCATAATAAAATATATAAATGATCTAAAAAGTTTTTTATCATTTTAAAATGTCTTCGATATTATTTGTTTTTTTGACTGAAACTAGTATAAATCAGTGTATAATATATATTATGATTTTTTGACAGAAACTTGCATTTCGAAAAGTTTCATAGAATCTAATTTTCAGATGATTTTTCGCATGGACTGCCATCATAACCTTCCCTCATTACATATATAAAGGATTTAAAAAGTTTTGTATCGTTTCGAACATTCCTCGATATAATTTGATTTTTTGACCGAAACAAGTTTAAACTAGTGTATAATATATTATGAAATTTTTGACCGAAACTTGCATTTCTAAAAGTTTCGTAGAATCTAATTTTCAGATGATTTTTTGCATGGACTTCCATCATAACCTTCCCTAATAAAATATATAAATGTTCTAAAAAGTTCTATATCATTTCAAATTGTCCTCGATATTATTTGATTTTTTGACTGAAACTAGTATAAACTAGTGTATAATATATTATGATTTTTGACCGAAACTTGCATTTCGAAAAGTTTCATATAATATAATTTTCAGATGATTTTTTGCAAGGACTTCCATCATCACTTTCCTTCATAAAATATATAAATTATCTAAGAAGTTTCGTATCATTTCAAACTATCCTTGATTTAATTTGATTTTTTTGACCAAAACTAGTATAAACTAGTGTATAATATATTATGATTTTTTGACCGAAACTTGCATTTCGAAAACATACGTAGAATCTAATTTTCAGAGGATTTTTTGCATGGACTTCCATCATAACCTTCCCTAATAAAATATATAAATGATCTAAAAAGTTCTATATCATTTCAAATTGTCCTCGATATTATTTGAGTTTTTGACTGGAACTAGTATAAACTAGTGTATAATATATTATGATTTTTTGAACGAAACTTGCATTTCGAAAAATTTCATAGAATCTAATTTTCAGATGATTTTTTGCAAGGAATTCCATCATAACTTTCCTTCATAAAATATATAAATTATCTAAGAAGTTTCGTATCATTTCAAACTATCCTCGATTTAATTTGATTTTTTGACCAAAACTAGTATAAACTAGTGTATAATATATTATGATTTTTTGACCGAAACTTGCATTTCGAAAAGTTACGTAGAATCTAATTTTCAGATAATGTTTTGCATGGATTTCCATCATAACCTTCCCTCGTAACTTATATAAAGGATTTAAAAAGTTTTGTATCATTTCAAACAGTCATCGATTTAAATTGATTTTTTGACCAAAACTAGTATAAATTAGTGTATAATATATTATGATTTTTTGACCGAAACTTGCATTTCGAAATGTTTCGTAGAATCTAATTTTCAGATGATTTTTTGTATGGATTTCCATCATAACCTTCCCTCGTAACTTATATGAAGGATCTAAGAAGTTTCGTATCGTTTGGAAAAGTCCTCGATTTAATTTGATTTTTTGACCAAAACTAGTATAAACTAGTGTATAATATATTACGATTTTTTGATCGAAACTTGCATTTCTAAATTTTTCGTAGAATCTAATTTTCAGATGATTTTTTGCATGTAATTCCATCATAACCTTCCATAATAAAATATATAAATGATCTAAAAAGTTTTTTATCATTTTAAAATGTCTTCGATATTATTTGTTTTTTTGACTGAAACTAGTATAAATCAGTGTATAATATATATTATGATTTTTTTACAGAAACTTGCATTTCGAAAAGTTTCATAGAATCTAATTTTCAGATGATTTTTCGCATGGACTGCCATCATAACCTTCCCTCATTACATATATAAAGGATTTAAAAAGTTTTGTATCGTTTCGAACATTCCTCGATATAATTTGATTTTTTGACCGAAACAAGTTTAAACTAGTGTATAATATATTATGAAATTTTTGACCGAAACTTGCATTTCTAAAAGTTTCGTAGAATCTAATTTTCAGATGATTTTTTGCATGGACTTCCATCATAACCTTCCCTAATAAAATATATAAATGTTCTAAAAAGTTCTATATCATTTCAAATTGTCCTCGATATTATTTGATTTTTTGACTGAAACTAGTATAAACTAGTGTATAATATATTATGATTTTTGACCGAAACTTGCATTTCGAAAAGTTTCATATAATATAATTTTCAGATGATTTTTTGCAAGGACTTCCATCATCACTTTCCTTCATAAAATATATAAATTATCTAAGAAGTTTCGTATCATTTCAAACTATCCTTGATTTAATTTGATTTTTTTGACCAAAACTAGTATAAACTAGTGTATAATATATTATGATTTTTTGACCGAAACTTGCATTTCGAAAACATACGTAGAATCTAATTTTCAGAGGATTTTTTGCATGGACTTCCATCATAACTTTCCTTCATAAAATATATAAATTATATAAGAAGTTTCGTATCATTTCAAACTATCCTCGATTTAATTTGATTTTTTTGACCAAAACTAGTATAAACTAGTGTATAATATATTTTGATTTTTTGACCGAAACATGCATTTCTAAAAGTTTCGTAAAATCTAATTTTCAGATGATTTTTTGCAAGGACTTTCATCATAACCTTCCATGATAAAATATATAAATGATCTACAAAGTTTTATATCATTTCAAAATGTCTTCGATATTATTTGATTTTTTGACTAAAACTAGTATAAACTAGTGTATAATATATTATGATTTTTTGACCGAAACTTGCATTTCGAAAAGTTTCATAGAATCTATTTTTAAGATGATTTTTCGCATGGACTACCAGTATAACCTTCCTTCGTAACATATATAAAGAATTTAAAAAAACTTGTATGTTTCGAACAATCCTTGATTTAATTTGCTTTTTTCACCCAAACTAGTATAAACTAGTGTATAATATATTATGATTTTTTGACTGAAACTTGCATTTCGAAAGGTTTCGTAGAATCTAATTTTCAGATGATTTTTTGCATGAACTTCCATCATAACCTTCCTTCATAAAATATATAAATAATCTAAGAATTTTCGTATCATTTCAAACATTCCTTGATATAATTTGATTTTTTGACTGAAACAAGTATAAACTAGTTTATAATATATTATGATATTTTGACAAAAACATGCATTTCTAAAAGTTTCGTAGAATCTAATTTTCATATGATTTTTTGCATGAACTTCCATCATAACCTTCCCTAATAAAATATATAAATGATCTAAAAAGTTCTATATCATTTCAAATTGTCCTCGATATTATTTGAGTTTTTGACTGGAACTAGTATAAACTAGTGTATAATATATTATGATTTTTTGAAAGAAACTTGCATTTCGAAAAATTTCATAGAATCTAATTTTCAGATGATTTTTTGCAAGGAATTCCATCATAACTTTCCTTCATAAAATATATAAATTATCTAAGAAGTTTCGTATCATTTCAAACTATCCTCGATTTAATTTGATTTTTTGACCAAAACTAGTATAAACTAGTGTATAATATATTATGATTTTTTGACCGAAACTTGCATTTCGAAAAGTTACGTAGAATCTAATTTTCAGATAATGTTTTGCATGGATTTCCATCATAACCTTCCCTCGTAACTCATATAAAGGATTTAAAAAGTTTTGTATCATTTCAAACAGTCATCGAATTAAATTGATTTTTTGACCAAAACTAGTATAAATTAGTGTATAATATATTATGATTTTTTGACCGAAACTTGCATTTCGAAAAGTTTCGTAGAATCTAATTTTCAGATGATTTTTTGTATGGATTTCCATCATAACCTTCCCTCGTAACTTATATGAAGGGTCTAAGAAGTTTCGTATCGTTTGGAAAAGTCATCGATTTAATTTGATTTTTTGACCAAAACTAGTATAAACTAGTGTATAATATATTACGATTTTTTGATCGAAACTTGCATTTCTAAACTTTTCGTAGAATCTAATTTTCAGATGATTTTTTGCATGTAATTCCATCATAACCTTCCATAATAAAATATATAAATGATCTAAAAAGTTTTTTATCATTTTAAAATGTCTTCGATATTATTTATTTTTTTGACTGAAACTAGTATAAATCAGTGTATAATATATATTATGATTTTTTGACAGAAACTTGCATTTCGAAAAGTTTCATAGAATCTAATTTTCAGATGATTTTTCGCATGGACTGCCATCATAACCTTCCCTCATTACATATATAAAGGATTTAAAAAGTTTTGTATCGTTTCGAACATTCCTCGATATAATTTGATTTTTTGACCGAAACAAGTTTAAACTAGTGTATAATATATTATGAAATTTTTGACCGAAACTTGCATTTCTAAAAGTTTCGTAGAATCTAATTTTCAGATGATTTTTTGCATGGACTTCCATCATAACCTTCCCTAATAAAATATATAAATGTTCTAAAAAGTTCTATATCATTTCAAATTGTCCTCGATATTATTTGATTTTTTGACTGAAACTAGTATAAACTAGTGTATAATATATTATGATTTTTGACCGAAACTTGCATTTCGAAAAGTTTCATATAATATAATTTTCAGATGATTTTTTGCAAGGACTTCCATCATCACTTTCCTTCATAAAATATATAAATTATCTAAGAAGTTTCGTATCATTTCAAACTATCCTTGATTTAATTTGATTTTTTTGACCAAAACTAGTATAAACTAGTGTATAATATATTATGATTTTTTGACCGAAACTTGCATTTCGAAAACATACGTAGAATCTAATTTTCAGAGGATTTTTTGCATGGACTTCCATCATAACTTTCCTTCATAAAATATATAAATTATATAAGAAGTTTCGTATCATTTCAAACTATCCTCGATTTAATTTGATTTTTTTGACCAAAACTAGTATAAACTAGTGTATAATATATTTTGATTTTTTGACCGAAACATGCATTTCTAAAAGTTTCGTAAAATCTAATTTTCAGATGATTTTTTGCAAGGACTTTCATCATAACCTTCCATGATAAAATATATAAATGATCTACAAAGTTTTATATCATTTCAAAATGTCTTCGATATTATTTGATTTTTTGACTAAAACTAGTATAAACTAGTGTATAATATATTATGATTTTTTGACCGAAACTTGCATTTCGAAAAGTTTCATAGAATCTATTTTTAAGATGATTTTTCGCATGGACTACCAGTATAACCTTCCTTCGTAACATATATAAAGAATTTAAAAAAACTTGTATGTTTCGAACAATCCTTGATTTAATTTGCTTTTTTCACCCAAACTAGTATAAACTAGTGTATAATATATTATGATTTTTTGACTGAAACTTGCATTTCGAAAGGTTTCGTAGAATCTAATTTTCAGATGATTTTTTGCATGAACTTCCATCATAACCTTCCTTCATAAAATATATAAATAATCTAAGGATTTTCGTATCATTTCAAACATTCCTTGATATAATTTGATTTTTTGACTGAAACAAGTATAAACTAGTTTATAATATATTATGATATTTTGACAAAAACATGCATTTCTAAAAGTTTCGTAGAATCTAATTTTCATATGATTTTTTGCATGAACTTCCATCATAACCTTCCCTAATAAAATATATAAATGATCTAAAAAGTTCTATATCATTTCAAATTGTCCTCGATATTATTTGAGTTTTTGACTGGAACTAGTATAAACTAGTGTATAATATATTATGATTTTTTGAAAGAAACTTGCATTTCGAAAAATTTCATAGAATCTAATTTTCAGATGATTTTTTGCAAGGAATTCCATCATAACTTTCCTTCATAAAATATATAAATTATCTAAGAAGTTTCGTATCATTTCAAACTATCCTCGATTTAATTTGATTTTTTGACCAAAACTAGTATAAACTAGTGTATAATATATTATGATTTTTTGACCGAAACATGCATTTCGAAAAGTTACGTAGAATCTAATTTTCAGATAATGTTTTGCATGGATTTCCATCATAACCTTCCCTCGTAACTTATATAAAGGATTTAAAAAGTTTTGTATCATTTCATACAGTCATCGATTTAAATTGATTTTTTGACCAAAACTAGTATAAATTAGTGTATAATATATTATGATTTTTTGACCGAAACTTGCATTTCGAAATGTTTCGTAGAATCTAATTTTCAGATGATTTTTTGTATGGATTTCCATCATAACCTTCCCTCGTAACTTATATGAAGGATCTAAGAAGTTTCGTATCGTTTGGAAAAGTCCCTGATTTAATTTGATTTTTTGACCAAAACTAGTATAAACTAGTGTATAATATATTACGATTTTTTGATCGAAACTTGCATTTCTAAATTTTTCGTAGAATCTAATTTTCAGATGATTTTTTGCATGTAATTCCATCATAACCTTCCATAATAAAATATATAAATGATCTAAAAAGTTTTTTATCATTTTAAAATGTCTTCGATATTATTTGTTTTTTTGACTGAAACTAGTATAAATCAGTGTATAATATATATTATGATTTTTTGACAGAAACTTGCATTTCTAAAAGTTTCATAGAATCTAATTTTCAGATGATTTTTCGCATGGACTGCCATCATAACCTTCCCTCATTACATATATAAAGGATTTAAAAAGTTTTGTATCGTTTCGAACATTCCTCGATATAATTTGATTTTTTGACCGAAACAAGTTTAAACTAGTGTATAATATATTATGAAATTTTTGACCGAAACTTGCATTTCTAAAAGTTTCGTAGAATCTAATTTTCAGATGATTTTTTGCATGGACTTCCATCATAACCTTCCCTAATAAAATATATAAATGTTCTAAAAGTTTCTATATCATTTCAAATTGTCCTCGATATTATTTGATTTTTTGACTGAAACTAGTATAAACTAGTGTATAATATATTATGATTTTTGACCGAAACTTGCATTTCGAAAAGTTTCATATAATATAATTTTCAGATGATATTTTGCAAGGACTTCCATCATCACTTTCCTTCATAAAATATATAAATTATCTAAGAAGTTTCGTATCATTTCAAACTATCCTTGATTTAATTTGATTTTTTTGACCAAAACTAGTATAAACTAGTGTATAATATATTATGATTTTTTGACCGAAACTTGCATTTCGAAAACATACGTAGAATCTAATTTTCAAGAGGATTTTTTGCATGGACTTCCATCATAACTTTCCTTCATAAAATATATAAATTATATAAGAAGTTTCGTATCATTTCAAACTATCCTCGATTTAATTTGATTTTTTTGACCAAAACTAGTATAAACTAGTGTATAATATATTTTGATTTTTTGACCGAAACATGCATTTCTAAAAGTTTCGTAAAATCTAATTTTCAGATGATTTTTTGCAAGGACTTTCATCATAACCTTCCATGATAAAATATATAAATGATCTACAAAGTTTTATATCATTTCAAAATGTCTTCGATATTATTTGATTTTTTGACTAAAACTAGTATAAACTAGTGTATAATATATTATGATTTTTTGACCGAAACTTGCATTTCGAAAAGTTTCATAGAATCTATTTTTAAGATGATTTTTCGCATGGACTACCAGTATAACCTTCCTTCGTAACATATATAAAGAATTTAAAAAAACTTGTATGTTTCGAACAATCCTTGATTTAATTTGCTTTTTTCACCCAAACTAGTATAAACTAGTGTATAATATATTATGATTTTTTGACTGAAACTTGCATTTCGAAAGGTTTCGTAGAATCTAATTTTCAGATGATTTTTTGCATGAACTTCCATCATAACCTTCCTTCATAAAATATATAAATAATCTAAGAATTTTCGTATCATTTCAAACATTCCTCGATATAATTTGATTTTTTGACTGAAACAAGTATAAACTAGTTTATAATATATTATTATATTTTGACAAAAACATGCATTTCTAAAAGTTTCGTAGAATCTAATTTTCATATGATTTTTTGCATGAACTTCCATCATAACCTTCCCTAATAAAATATATAAATGATCTAAAAAGTTCTATATCATTTCAAATTGTCCTCGATATTATTTGAGTTTTTGACTGGAACTAGTATAAACTAGTGTATAATATATTATGATTTTTTGAACGAAACTTGCATTTCGAAAAATTTCATAGAATCTAATTTTCAGATGATTTTTTGCAAGGAATTCCATCATAACTTTCCTTCATAAAATATATAAATTATCTAAGAAGTTTCGTATCATTTCAAACTATCCTCGATTTAATTTGATTTTTTGACCAAAACTAGTATAAACTAGTGTATAATATATTATGATTTTTTGACCGAAACTTGCATTTCGAAAAGTTACGTAGAATCTAATTTTCAGATAATGTTTTGCATGGATTTCCATCATAACCTTCCCTCGTAACTTATATAAAGGATTTAAAAAGTTTTGTATCATTTCAAACAGTCATCGATTTAAATTGATTTTTTGACCAAAACTAGTATAAATTAGTGTATAATATATTATGATTTTTTGACCGAAACTTGCATTTCGAAATGTTTCGTAGAATCTAATTTTCAGATGATTTTTTGTATGGATTTCCATCATAACCTTCCCTCGTAACTTATATGAAGGATCTAAGAAGTTTCGTATCGTTTGGAAAAGTCCTCGATTTAATTTGATTTTTTGACCAAAACTAGTATAAACTAGTGTATAATATATTACGATTTTTTGATCGAAACTTGCATTTCTAAATTTTTCGTAGAATCTAATTTTCAGATGATTTTTTGCATGTAATTCCATCATAACCTTCCATAATAAAATATATAAATGATCTAAAAAGTTTTTTATCATTTTAAAATGTCTTTGATATTATTTGTTTTTTTGACTGAAACTAGTATAAATCAGTGTATAATATATATTATGATTTTTTGACAGAAACTTGCATTTCGAAAAGTTTCATAGAATCTAATTTTCAGATGATTTTTCGCATGGACTGCCATCATAACCTTCCCTCATTACATATATAAAGGATTTAAAAAGTTTTGTATCGTTTCGAACATTCCTCGATATAATTTGATTTTTTGACCGAAACAAGTTTAAACTAGTGTATAATATATTATGAAATTTTTGACCGAAACTTGCATTTCTAAAAGTTTCGTAGAATCTAATTTTCAGATGATTTTTTGCATGGACTTCCATCATAACCTTCCCTAATAAAATATATAAATGTTCTAAAAAGTTCTATATCATTTCAAATTGTCCTCGATATTATTTGATTTTTTGACTGAAACTAGTATAAACTAGTGTATAATATATTATGATTTTTGACCGAAACTTGCATTTCGAAAAGTTTCATATAATATAATTTTCAGATGATTTTTTGCAAGGACTTCCATCATCACTTTCCTTCATAAAATATATAAATTATCTAAGAAGTTTCGTATCATTTCAAACTATCCTTGATTTAATTTGATTTTTTTGACCAAAACTAGTATAAACTAGTGTATAATATATTATGATTTTTTGACCGAAACTTGCATTTCGAAAACATACGTAGAATCTAATTTTCAGAGGATTTTTTGCATGGACTTCCATCATAACTTTCCTTCATAAAATATATAAATTATATAAGAAGTTTCGTATCATTTCAAACTATCCTCGATTTAATTTGATTTTTTTGACCAAAACTAGTATAAACTAGTGTATAATATATTTTGATTTTTTGACCGAAACATGCATTTCTAAAAGTTTCGTAAAATCTAATTTTCAGATGATTTTTTGCAAGGACTTTCATCATAACCTTCCATGATAAAATATATAAATGATCTACAAAGTTTTATATCATTTCAAAATGTCTTCGATATTATTTGAATTTTTGACTAAAACTAGTATAAACTAGTGTATAATATATTATGATTTTTTGACCGAAACTTGCATTTCGAAAAGTTTCATAGAATCTATTTTTAAGATGATTTTTCGCATGGACTACCAGTATAACCTTCCTTCGTAACATATATAAAGAATTTAAAAAAACTTGTATGTTTCGAACAATCCTTGATTTAATTTGCTTTTTTCACCCAAACTAGTATAAACTAGTGTATAATATATTATGATTTTTTGACTGAAACTTGCATTTCGAAAGGTTTCGTAGAATCTAATTTTCAGATGATTTTTTGCATGAACTTCCATCATAACCTTCCTTCATAAAATATATAAATAATCTAAGAATTTTCGTATCATTTCAAACATTCCTCGATATAATTTGATTTTTTGACTGAAACAAGTATAAACTAGTTTATAATATATTATGATATTTTGACAAAAACATGCATTTCTAAAAGTTTCGTAGAATCTAATTTTCATATGATTTTTTGCATGAACTTCCCTCATAACCTTCCCTAATAAAATATATAAATGATCTAAAAAGTTCTATATCATTTCAAATTGTCCTTGATATTATTTGAGTTTTTGACTGGAACTAGTATAAACTAGTGTATAATATATTATGATTTTTTGAACGAAACTTGCATTTCGAAAAATTTCATAGAATCTAATTTTCAGATGATTTTTTGCAAGGAATTCCATCATAACTTTCCTTCATAAAATATATAAATTATCTAAGAAGTTTCGTATCATTTCAAACTATCCTCGATTTAATTTGATTTTTTGACCAAAACTAGTATAAACTAGTGTATAATATATTATGATTTTTTGACCGAAACTTGCATTTCGAAAAGTTACGTAGAATCTAATTTTCAGATAATGTTTTGCATGGATTTCCATCATAACCTTCCCTCGTAACTTATATAAAGGATTTAAAAAGTTTTGTATCATTTCAAACAGTCATCGATTTAAATTGATTTTTTGACCAAAACTAGTATAAATTAGTGTATAATATATTATGATTTTTTGACCGAAACTTGCATTTCGAAATGTTTCGTAGAATCTAATTTTCAGATGATTTTTTGTATGGATTTCCATCATAACCTTCCCTTGTAACTTATATGAAGGATCTAAGAAGTTTCGTATCGTTTGGAAAAGTCCTCGATTTAATTTGATTTTTTGACCAAAACTAGTATAAACTAGTGTATAATATATTACGATTTTTTGATCGAAACTTGCATTTCTAAATTTTTCGTAGAATCTAATTTTCAGATGATTTTTTGCATGTAATTCCATCATAACCTTCCATAATAAAATATATAAATGATCTAAAAAGTTTTTTATCATTTTAAAATGTCTTCGATATTATTTGTTTTTTTGACTGAAACTAGTATAAATCAGTGTATAATATATATTATGATTTTTTGACAGAAACTTGCATTTCGAAAAGTTTCATAGAATCTAATTTTCAGATGATTTTTCGCATGGACTGCCATCATAACCTTCCCTCATTACATATATAAAGGATTTAAAAAGTTTTGTATCGTTTCGAACATTCCTCGATATAATTTGATTTTTTGACCGAAACAAGTTTAAACTAGTGTATAATATATTATGAAATTTTTGACCGAAACTTGCATTTCTAAAAGTTTCGTAGAATCTAATTTTCAGATGATTTTTTGCATGGACTTCCATCATAACCTTCCCTAATAAAATATATAAATGTTCTAAAAAGTTCTATATCATTTCAAATTGTCCTCGATATTATTTGATTTTTTGACTGAAACTAGTATAAACTAGTGTATAATATATTATGATTTTTGACCGAAACTTGCATTTCGAAAAGTTTCATATAATATAATTTTCAGATGATTTTTTGCAAGGACTTCCATCATCACTTTCCTTCATAAAATATATAAATTATCTAAGAAGTTTCGTATCATTTCAAACTATCCTTGATTTAATTTGATTTTTTTGACCAAAACTAGTATAAACTAGTGTATAATATATTATGATTTTTTGACCGAAACTTGCATTTCGAAAACATACGTAGAATCTAATTTTCAGAGGATTTTTTGCATGGACTTCCATCATAACTTTCCTTCATAAAATATATAAATTATATAAGAAGTTTCGTATCATTTCAAACTATCCTCAATTTAATTTGATTTTTTTGACCAAAACTAGTATAAACTAGTGTATAATATATTTTGATTTTTTGACCGAAACATGCATTTCTAAAAGTTTCGTAAAATCTAATTTTCAGATGATTTTTTGCAAGGACTTTCATCATAACCTTCCATGATAAAATATATAAATGATCTACAAAGTTTTATATCATTTCAAAATGTCTTCGATATTATTTGATTTTTTGACTAAAACTAGTATAAACTAGTGTATAATATATTATGATTTTTTGACCGAAACTTGCATTTCGAAAAGTTTCATAGAATCTATTTTTAAGATGATTTTTCGCATGGACTACAAGTATAACCTTCCTTCGTAACATATATAAAGAATTTAAAAAAACTTGTATGTTTCGAACAATCCTTGATTTAATTTGCTTTTTTCACCCAAACTAGTATAAACTAGTGTATAATATATTATGATTTTTTGACTGAAACTTGCATTTCGAAAGGTTTCGTAGAATCTAATTTTCAGATGATTTTTTGCATGAACTTCCATCATAACCTTCCTTCATAAAATATATAAATAATCTAAGAATTTTCGTATCATTTCAAACATTCCTCGATATAATTTGATTTTTGACTGAAACAAGTATAAACTAGTTTATAATATATTATGATATTTTGACAAAAACATGCATTTCTAAAAGTTTCGTAGAATCTAATTTTCATATGATTTTTTGCATGAACTTCCATCATAACCTTCCCTAATAAAATATATAAATGATCTAAAAAGTTCTATATCATTTCAAATTGTCCTCGATATTATTTGAGTTTTTGACTGGAACTAGTATAAACTAGTGTATAATATATTATGATTTTTTGAACGAAACTTGCATTTCGAAAAATTTCATAGAATCTAATTTTCAGATGATTTTTTGCAAGGAATTCCATCATAACTTTCCTTCATAAAATATATAAATTATCTAAGAAGTTTCGTATCATTTCAAACTATCCTCGATTTAATTTGATTTTTTGACCAAAACTAGTATAAACTAGTGTATAATATATTATGATTTTTTGACCGAAACTTGCATTTCGAAAAGTTACGTAGAATCTAATTTTCAGATAATGTTTTGCATGGATTTCCATCATAACCTTCCCTCGTAACTTATATAAAGGATTTAAAAAGTTTTGTATCATTTCAAACAGTCATCGATTTAAATTGATTTTTTGACCAAAACTAGTATAAATTAGTGTATAATATATTATGATTTTTTGACCGAAACTTGCATTTCGAAATGTTTCGTAGAATCTAATTTTCAGATGATTTTTTGTATGGATTTCCATCATAACCTTCCCTCGTAACTTATATGAAGGATCTAAGAAGTTTCGTATCGTTTGGAAAAGTCCTCGATTTAATTTGATTTTTTGACCAAAACTAGTATAAACTAGTGTATAATATATTACGATTTTTTGATCGAAACTTGCATTTCTAAATTTTTCGTAGAATCTAATTTTCAGATGATTTTTTGCATGTAATTCCATCATAACCTTCCATAATAAAATATATAAATGATCTAAAAAGTTTTTTATCATTTTAAAATGTCTTCGATATTATTTGTTTTTTTGACTGAAACTAGTATAAATCAGTGTATAATATATATTATGATTTTTTGACAGAAACTTGCATTTCGAAAAGTTTCATAGAATCTAATTTTCAGATGATTTTTCGCATGGACTGCCATCATAACCTTCCCTCATTACATATATAAAGGATTTAAAAAGTTTTGTATCATTTCGAACATTCCTCGATATAATTTGATTTTTTGACCGAAACAAGTTTAAACTAGTGTATAATATATTATGAAATTTTTGACCGAAACTTGCATTTCTAAAAGTTTCGTAGAATCTAATTTTCAGATGGTTTTTTGCATGGACTTCCATCATAACCTTCCCTAATAAAATATATAAATGTTCTAAAAAGTTCTATATCATTTCAAATTGTCCTCGATATTATTTGATTTTTTGACTGAAACTAGTATAAACTAGTGTATAATATATTATGATTTTTGACCGAAACTTGCATTTCGAAAAGTTTCATATAATATAATTTTCAGATGATTTTTTGCAAGGACTTCCATCATCACTTTCCTTCATAAAATATATAAATTATCTAAGAAGTTTCGTATCATTTCAAACTATCCTTGATTTAATTTGATTTTTTTGACCAAAACTAGTATAAACTAGTGTATAATATATTATGATTTTTTGACCGAAACTTGCATTTCGAAAACATACGTAGAATCTAATTTTCAGAGGATTTTTTGCATGGACTTCCATCATAACTTTCCTTCATAAAATATATAAATTATATAAGAAGTTTCGTATCATTTCAACTATCCTCGATTTAATTTGATTTTTTTGACCAAAACTAGTATAAACTAGTGTATAATATATTTTGATTTTTTGACCGAAACATGCATTTCTAAAAGTTTCGTAAAATCTAATTTTCAGATGATTTTTTGCAAGGACTTTCATCATAACCTTCCATGATAAAATATATAAATGATCTACAAAGTATTATATCATTTCAAAATGTCTTCGATATTATTTGATTTTTTGACCAAAACTAGTATAAACTAGTGTATAATATATTATGATTTTTTGACCGAAACTTGCATTTCGAAAACATACGTAGAATCTAATTTTCAGAGGATTTTTTGCATGGACTTCCATCATAACTTTCCTTCATAAAATATATAAATTATATAAGAAGTTTCGTATCATTTCAAACTATCCTCGATTTAATTTGATTTTTTTGACCAAAACTAGTATAAACTAGTGTATAATATATTTTGATTTTTTGACCGAAACATGCATTTCTAAAAGTTTCGTAAAATCTAATTTTCAGATGATTTTTTGCAAGGACTTTCATCATAACCTTACATGATAAAATATATAAATGATCTACAAAGTTTTATATCATTTCAAAATGTCTTCGATATTATTTGATTTTATGACTAAAACTAGTGTATAATATATTATGATTTTTTGACCGAAACTTGCATTTCGAAAAGTTTCATAGAATCTATTTTTAAGATGATTTTTCGCATGGACTACCAGTATAACCTTCCTTCGTAACATATATAAAGAATTTAAAAAAACTTGTATGTTTCGAACAATCCTTGATTTAATTTGCTTTTTTCACCCAAACTAGTATAAACTAGTGTAAAATATATTATGATTTTTTGACTGAAACTTGCATTTCGAAAGGTTTCGTAGAATCTAATTTTCAGATGATTTTTTGCATGAACTTCCATCATAACCTTCCTTCATAAAATATATAAATAATCTAAGAAGTTTCGTATCATTTCAAACATTCCTCGATATAATTTGATTTTTTGACTGAAACAAGTATAAACTAGTTTATAATATATTATGATATTTTGACAAAAACATGCATTTCTAAAAGTTTCGTAGAATCTAATTTTCATATGATTTTTTGCATGAACTTCCATCATAACCTTCCCTAATAAAATATATAAATGATCTAAAAAGTTCTATATCATTTCAAATTGTCCTCGATATTATTTGAGTTTTTGACTGAAACTAGTATAAACTAGTGTATAATATATTATGATTTTTTGAACGAAACTTGCATTTCGAAATATTTCATAGAATCTAATTTTCAGATGATTTTTTGCAAGGACTTCCATCATAACTTTCCTTCATAAAATATATAAATTATCTAAGATGTTTCGTATCATTTCAAACTATCCTCGATTTAATTTGATTTTTTGACCAAAACTAGTATAAACTAGTGTATAATATATTATGATTTTTTGACCAAAACTTGCATTTCGAAAAGTTACGTAGAATCTAATTTTCAGATAATGTTTTGCATGGATTTCCAACATAACCTTCCCTCGTAACTTATATAAAGGATTTAAAAAGTTTTGTATCATTTCAAACAGTCATCGATTTAATCTGATTTTTTTTGACCAAAACTAGTATAAACTAGTGTATAATATATTATGATTTTTTTACTGAAACTTGCATTTCGAAAATTTTCGTAGAATCTAATTTTCAGATGATTTTTTGTATGGATTTCCATCATAACCTTCCCTCGTAACTTATATAAAGGATCTAAGAAGTTTCGTATCGTTTGGAAAAGTCCTCGATTTAATTTTATTTTTTGCCCAAAACTAGTATAAACTAGTGTATAATATAATATGATTTTTTGACCGAAACTTGCATTTCTAAATGTTTCGTAGAATCTAATTTTCAGATGATTTTTTGCATCGACTTCCATCATATCCTTCCATAATAAAATATATAAATGATCTAAAAAGTTTTATATCATTTCAAAATGTCTTCGATATTATTTGTTTTTTTGACTGAAAATAGTATAAACCAGTGTATAATATATTATGTTTTTTTGATAGAAACTTGCATTTCGAAAAGTTTCATAGAATCTAATTTTCAGATGATTTTTCGCATGGACTACCATCATAACCTTCCCTCATAACATATATAAAGGATTTAAAAAGTTTTGTATCGTTTCGAACATTCCTCGATATAATTTGATTTTTTGACCGAAACAAATATAAACTAGTGTATAATATATTATGAAATTTTTGACCGAAACTTGCATTTCTAAAAGTTTCGTAGAATCTAATTTTCAGATGATTTTTTGCATGGACTTCCATTATAACCTTCCCTAATAAAATATATAAATGTTCTAAAAAGTTCTATATCATTTCAAATTGTCCTCGATATTATTTGATTTTTTGACTGAAACTAGTATAAACTAGTGTATAATATATTATGATTTTTTGACCGAAACTTGCATTTCGAAAAGTTTCATATAATATAATTTTCAGATGATTTTTTGCAAGGACTTCCATCATCACTTTCCTTCATAAAATATATAAATTATCTAAGAAGTTTCGTATCATTTCAAACTATCCTTGATTTAATTTGATTTTTTTGACCAAAATTAGTATGAACTAGTGTATAATATATTATGATTTTTTGACCGAAACTTTTATTTCGAAAACATACGTAGAATCTAATTTTCAGAGGATTTTTTGCATGGACTTCCATCATAACTTTCCTTCATAAAATATATAAATTATCTAAGAAGTTTCGTATCATTACCAACTATCCTCGATTTAATTTGTTTTTTTGACCAAAACTAGTATAAACTAGTGTATAATATATTTTGATTTTTTGATCGAAACTTGCATTTCTAAAAGTTTCGTAGAATCTAATTTTCAGATGCTTTTTTGTAAGGACTTTCATCATAACCTTCCATGATAAAATATATAAATGATCTAAAAAGTTTTATATCATTTCAAAATGTCTTCGATATTATTTGATTTTTTGACTAAAACTTGTATAAACTAGTGTATAATATATTATGATTTTTTGACCGAAACTTGCATTTCGAAAAGTTTCATAGAATCTATTTTTAAGATGATTTTTTGCATGGACTACCAGTATAACCTTCCCTCGTAACATATATAAAGAATTTAAAAAAACTTGTATGTTTCGAACAGTCCTTGATTTAATTTGATTTTTTCACCCAAACTAGTATTAACTAGTGTATAATATATTATGATTTTTTGACAGAAACTTGCATTTCGAAAGGTTTCGTAGAATCTAATTTTCAGATGATTTTTTGCATGGACTTCCATCATAACCTTCCTTCATAAAATATATAAATAATCTAAGAAGTTTCGTATCATTTCAAACATTCCTCGATATAATTTTATTTTTTGACTGAAACAAGTATAAACTAGTGTATAATATATTATGATATTTTGACAAAAACATGCATTTCTAAAAGTTTCGTAGAATCTAATAAAATATATAAATGATCTAAAAAGTTCTATATCATTTCAACTTGTCCTCGATATTATTTGAGTTTTTGACTGAAACTAGTATAAACTAGTGTATAATATATTATGACTTTTTGACCGAAACTTGGATTTCGAAAAGTTTCATAGAATCTAGTTTTCAGATGATTTTTTGCAAGGACTTCCATCATTACTTCCTTCATAAAATATATAAATTATCTAAGAAGTTTCGTATCATTTCAAACTATCCTCGATTTAATTTGATTTTTTGACCAATACTAGTATAAACTAGTGTATAATATATTATGATTTTTTGACCGAAACTTGCATTTCGAAAAGTTACGTAGAATCTAATTTTTCTGATAATTTTTTTGCATGGATTTCCATCATAACCTTCCCTCGTAACTTATATAAAGGATTTAAAAAGTTTTGTGTCATTTCGAACAGTCATCGATTTAATTTGATTTTTTGACCAAAACTAGTATAAACTAGTGTATAATAATATATTATGATTTTTTGACTGAAACTTGCATTTTGAAAAGTTTCGTAGAATCTAATTTTCAGATGATTTTTTGCATGGTCTTCCATCATAACCATCCATAATAAAATAAATAAATGATCTAAAAAGTTTTATATCATTTCAAAATGTCTTCGATATTATTTGTTTTTTTGAATGAAACTAGTATAAACCAGTGTATAATATATTATGATTTTTTGACAGAAACTTGTATTTCGAAAAGTTTCAAAGAATCTAATTTTCTGATGATTTTTCGCATGGACTGCCAGTATAACCTTCCCTCATAACATATATAAAGGATTTAAAAAGTTTTGTATCGTTTCGATCAGTCCTTGATTTAATTTGATTTTTTCACCAAAACTAGTATAAACTAGTGTACAATATATTATGATTTTTTGACCGAAACTTGCATTTCGAAAAGATTTCGTAGAATCTAAATTTCAGATATTTTTTGGCATGGATTACCATCAAAACCTTCCTTCATAAAATATATAAATAATCTAAGAAGTTTCGTTTCATTTCAAACATTCCTCGATATAATTTGATTTTTCGCCCGAAACAAGTATAAACTAGTGTATAATATATTATGAAATTTTTGACTGAAACTTGCATTTGTAAAAGTTTCGTAGAATCTAATTTTCAGATGATTTTTTGCATGGACTTCCATCATAACCTTCCCTAATAAAATATATAAATGTTCTTAAAAGTTCTATATCATTTCAAATTGTCCTCGATATTATTTGATTTTTTTGACTGAAACTAGTATAAACTAGTGTATAATATATTATGATTTTTTGACCGAAACTTGCATTTCGAAAAGTTTCATCTAATATAATTTTCAGATGATTTTTTGCAAGGACTTCCATCATAACTTTCCTTCATAAAATATATAAATTATCTAAG
This sequence comes from Lathyrus aphaca, assembly GCA_963966055.1. Classification (NCBI taxonomy): domain Eukaryota; kingdom Viridiplantae; phylum Streptophyta; class Magnoliopsida; order Fabales; family Fabaceae; genus Lathyrus; species Lathyrus aphaca. The sequence goes on along the minus strand of OZ014522.1, from coordinate 37,254,300 downwards.
AAGTTTTGTATCATTTTAAACTATCCTTGATTTAATTTGATTTTTTTGACCAAAACTAGAATAAACTAGTGTATAATATATTATGATTTTTTGAACGAAACTTGCATTTCGAAAACTTACGTAGAATCTAATTTTCAGAGGATTTTTTGCATGGACTTCCATCATAACTCTCCTTCATTAAATATATAAATTATCTAAGAAGTTTCGTATCATTTCAAACTATCCTCGATTTAATTTTATTTTTTTGACCAAAACTAGTATAAACTAGTGTATAATATATTATGATTTTTTGACCGAAACTTGCATTTCGAAAAGTTTCATAGAAACTAATTTTCAGATGATTTTTCGCATGGACTACCAATATATAAAGGATTTTAAATGTTTTGTATCGTTTTGAACCGTCCTTGATTTTATTTGATTTTTTCACAAAAACTAGTATAAACTAGTGTATAATATATTATGATTTTTTGACCGAAACTTGCATTTCGAAAAGTTACGTAGAATCTGATTTCCAGATGATTTTTTGCATGGATTTCCATCATAACCTTACCTCGTAACTTATATAAAGGATTTAAAATGTTTTGTATCGTTTCGAACAATCCTCGATTTAATTTGATTTTTTGACCAAAACTAGTATAAACTAGTGTATAATAAATTATGATTTTTTGACCGAAACTTGCATTTCTTAAAGTTTCGTAGAATCTAATTTTAAGATGATTTTTGCAAGGACTTCCATCATAACTTTCCATAATAAAATATATAAATGATCTAAAAAGTTTTATATCATTTCAAAATGTCTTCGATATTATTTGATTTTTTGACTAAAACTAGTATAAACTAGTGTATAATATATTATGATTTTTTGACCGAAACTTGCATTTCGAAAAGTTTCATAGAATTTATTTTTCAGATGATTTTTCGCATGGACTACTAGTATAACCTTCCCTCGTAACATATATAAAGAATTTAAAAAATCTTGTATCGTTTCGAACAGTCCTTGATTTAATTTGATTTTTTCACCCAAACTAGTATAAACAAGTGTATAATATATTATGATTTTTTGACAGAAACTTGCATTTGAAAGGTTTCGTAGAATCTAATTTTCAGATGATTTGTTGCATGGACTTCCGTCGTAACCTCCTTTCATAAAATATATAAATAATCTAAGAATTTTCGTATCATTTTAATCATTCCTCGATATAATTTGATTTTTTGATTGAAACAAGTATAAACTAGTGTATAATATATTATGATATTTTGACAAAAACATGCATTTCTAAAAGTTTCGTAGAATCTAATTTTCATATGATTTTTTGCATGAACTTCCATCATAACCTTCCCTAATAAAATATATAAATGATCTAAAAAGTTCTATATCATTTCAAATTATCCTCGATATTATTTGAGTTTTTGACATAAACTAGTATGAACTAGTGTATAATATATTATGATTTTTTGACCGAAACTTGCATTTCGAAAAATTTCATAGAATCTAATTTTCAGATGATTTTTTGCAAGAAATTCCATCATAACTTTCCTTCATAAAATATATAAATTATCTAAGAAGTTTCGTATCATTTCAAACTATCCTCGATTTAATTTGATTTTTTGACCAAAACTAGTATAAACTAGTGTATAATATATTATGATTTTTTGACCGAAACTTGCATTTCGAAAAGTTACGTAGAATCTAATTTTCAGATAATGTTTTGCATGGATTTCCATCACAACCTTCCCTCGTAACTTATATAAAGGATTTAAAAAGTTTTGTATCATTTCAAACTATCATTGATTTAATTTTATTTTTTGACCAAAACTAGTATAAACTAGTGTATAATATATTATGATTTTTTGACCGAAACTTGCATTTCGAAAAGTTTCGTAGAATCTAATTTTCAGATGATTTTTTGTATGGATTTCCATCATAACCTTCCCTCGTAACTTATATAAAGGATCTAAGAAGTTTCGTACTGTTTGGAAAAGTCCTCGATTTAATTTGATTTTTTGACCAAAACTATTATAAACTAGTGTATAATATATTACGATTTTTTGAACGAAACTTGCATTTCTAAATGTTTCGTAGAATCTAATTTTCAGATGATTTTTTGCATGGACTTCCATCATAACCTTCCATAATAAAATATATAAATTATCTAAAAAGTTTTATATCATTTCAAAATGTCTTCGATATTATTTGTTTTTTTGAATGAAACTAGTATAAACCAGTGTATAATATATTATGATTTTTTGACAGAAACTTGCATTTCGAAAAGTTTCATAGAATCTAATTTTCTGATGATTTTTCGCATGGACTGCCAGTATAACCTTCCCTCATAACATATATAAAGGATTTAAAAAGTTTTGTATCGTTTCGAACAGTCCTTGATTTAATTTGATTTTTTCACCAAAACTAGTATAAACTAGTGTATAATATATTATGATTTTTTGACCGAAACTTGCATTTCGAAAAGATTTCGTAGAATCTAAATTTCAGATATTTTTTTGCATGGATTTCCATCATAACCTTCCTTCATAAAATATATAAATAATCTAAGAAGTTTCGTTTCATTTCAAACATTCCTCGATATAATTTGATTTTTTGACCTAAAACAAGTATAAACTAGTGTATAATATATTATGAAATTTTTGATTGAAACTTGCATTTCTAAAAGTTTCGTAGAATCTAATTTTCAGATGATTTTTTGCATGGACTTCCATCATAACCTTCCCTAATAAAATATATAAATGTTCTTAAAATTTCTATATCATTTCAAATTGTCCTCGATATTATTTGATATTTTTGACTGAAACTAGTATAAACTAGTGTGTAATATATTATGATTTTTTGACCGAAACTTGCATTTCGAAAAGTTTCATCTAATATAATTTTCAGATGATTTTTTGCAAGGACTTCCATCATAACTTTCCTTCATAAAATATATAAATTATCTAAGAAGTTTTGTATCATTTCAAATTATCCTTGATTTAATTTGATTTTTTTGACCAAAACTAGTATAAACTAGTGTATAATATATTATGATTTTTTGACTGAAACTTGCATTTCGAAAACTTACGTAGAATCTAATTTTCAGAGGATTTTTTGCATGGACTTCCATCATATCTCTCCTTCATAAAATATATAAATTATCTAAGCAGTTTCGTATCATTTCAAACTATCCTCGATTTAATTTGATTTTTTTGACCAAAACTAGTATAAACTAGTGTATAATATATTTTGATTTTTTGATCGAAACTTGCATTTCGAAAAGTTACGTAGAATCTAATTTTCAGAGGATTTTTTTGCATGGATTTCCATCATAACCTTCCCTCGTAACTTATATAAAGGATTTAAATTTTTTTGTATCGTTTCTAACAGTCCTCGATTTAATTTGATTTTTTGACCAAAACTAGTATAAACTAGTGTATAATATATTATGATTTTTGGACTGAAACTTGCATTTCTTAAAGTTTCATAGAATCTAATTTTCAGATGATTTTTTGCATGAATTTCCATCATAACCTTACCTCGTAACTTATATAAAGGATTTAAAAAGTTTTGTATCGTTTCGAACAGTCCTCGATTTAATTTGATTTTTTGACCAAAACTAGTATAAACTAGTGTATAATAAATTATGATTTTTTGACCGAAACTTGCATTTCTTAAAGTTTCGTAGAATCTAATTTTAAGATGATTTTTGCAAGGACTTCCATCATAACCTTCCATAATAAAATATATTAATGATCTAAAAAGTTTTATATCATTTCAAAATGTCATCGATATTATTTGATATTTTGACTAAAACTAGTATAAACTAGTGTATAATATATTATGATTTTTTGACCGAAACTTGCATTTCGAAAAGTTTCATAGAATTTATTTTTCAGATGATTTTTCGCATGGACTACTAGTATAACCTTCCCTCGTAACATATATAAAGAATTTAAAAAATCTTGTATCGTTTCGAACAGTCCTTGATTTAATTTGATATTTTCACCCAAACTAGTATAAACAAGTGTATAATATATTATGAATTTTTGACAGAAACTTGCATTTCGAAAGGTTTCGTAGAATCTAATTTTCAGATGATTTGTTGCATGGACTTCCATTATAACCTTCCTTCATAAAATATATCAATAATTTAAGAATTTTTGTATCATTTTAATCATTCCTCGATATAATTTGATTTTTTGACTGAAACAAGTATAAACTAGTGTATAATATATTATGATATTTTGACAAAAACATGCATTTCTAAAAGTTTCGTAGAATCTAATATTCATATGATTTTTTGCATGAACTTCCATCATAACCTTCCCTAATAAAATATATAAATGATCAAGAAAGTTCTATATCATTTCAAATTATCCTCGATATTATTTGAGTTTTTGACATAAACTAGTATGAACTAGTGTATAATATATTATGATTTTTTGACCGAAACTTGCATTTCGAAAAATTTCATAGAATCTAATTTTCCGATGATTTTTTGCATGAACTTCCATCATAACTTTCCTTCATAAAATATATAAATTATCTAAGAAGTTTCGTATCATTTTAAACTATCCTCGATTTAATTTGATTTTTTGACCAAAACTAGTATAAACTAGTGTATAATATATTATGATTTTTTGACCGAAACTTGCATTTCGAAAAGTTACGTAGAATCTAATTTTCAGATAATGTTTTACATGGATTTCCATCACAACCTTCCCTCGTAACTTATATAAGGATTTAAAAAGTTTTGTATCATTTCAAACTATCATTGATTTAATTTGATTTTTTGACCAAAACTAGTATAAACTAGTGTATAATATATTATGATTTTTTGACCGAAACTTGCATTTCGAAAAGTTTCGTAGAATCTAATTTTCAGATGATTTTTTGTATTGATTTCCATCATAACCTTCCCTCGTAACTTATATAAAGGATCTAAGAAGTTTCGTCCTGTTTGGAAAAGTCCTCGATTTAATTTGATTTTTTGACCAAAACTATTATAAACTAGTGTATAATATATTACGATTTTTTGAACGAAACTTGCATTTCTAAATGTTTCGTAGAATCTAATTTTCAGATGATTTTTTGCATGGACTTCCATCATAACCTTCCATAATAAAATATATAAATGATCTAAAAAGTTTTATATCATTTCAAAATGTCTTCGATATTATTTGTTTTTTTGAATGAAACTAGTATAAACCAGTGTATAATATATTATGATTTTTTGACAGAAACTTGCATTTCGAAAAGTTTCATAGAATCTAATTTTCTGATGATTTTTCGCATGGACTGCCAGTATAACCTTCCCTCATAACATATATAAAGGATTTAAAAAGTTTTGTATCGTTTCGAACAGTCCTTGATTTAATTTGATTTTTTCACCAAAACTAGTATAAACTAGTGTATAATATATTATGATTTTTTGACCGAAACTTGCATTTCGAAAAGATTTCGTAGAATCTAAATTTCAGATATTTTTTTGCATGGATTTCCATCATAACCTTCCTTCATAAAATATATAAATAATCTAAGAAGTTTCGTTTCATTTCAAACATTCCTCGATATAATTTGATTTTTTGACCGAAACAAGTATAAACTAGTGTATAATATATTATGAAATTTTTGACCGAAACTTGCATTTCTAAAAGTTTCGTAGAATCTAATTTTCAGATGATTTTTTGCATGGACTTCCATCATAACCTTCCCTAATAAAATATATAAATGTTCTTAAAATTTCTATATCATTTCAAATTGTCCTCGATATTATTTGATTTTTTTGACTGAAACTAGTATAAACTAGTGTGTAATATATTATGATTTTTTGACCGAAACTTGCATTTCGAAATGTTTCATCTAATATAATTTTCAGATGATTTTTTGCAAGGACTTCCATCATAACTTTCCTTCATAAAATATATAAATTATCTAATAAGTTTTGTATCATTTCAAATTATCCTTGATTTAATTTGATTTTTTTGACCAAAACTAGTATAAACTAGTGTATAATATATTATGATTTTTTGACTGAAACTTGCATTACGAAAACTTACGTAGAATCTAATTTTCAGAGGATTTTTTGCATGGACTTCCATCATAACTCTCCTTCATAAAATATATAAATTATCTAAGAAGCTTCGTATCATTTCAAACTATCCTCGATTTAATTTGATTTTTTTGACCAAAACTAGTATAAACTAGTGTATAATATATTATGATTTTTTGACCGAAACTTGCATTTCGAAAAGTTTCGTAGAATCTAATTTTCAGATGATTTTTTGTATGGATTTCCATCATAACCTTCCCTCGTAACTTATATAAAGGATCTAAGAAGTTTCGTACTGTTTGGAAAAGTCCTCGATTTAATTTGATTTTTTGACCAAAACTATTATAAACTAGTGTATAATATATTACGATTTTTTGAACGAAACTTGCATTTCTAAATGTTTCGTAGAATCTAATTTTCAGATGATTTTTTGCATGGACTTCCATCATAACCTTCCATAATAAAATATATAAATGATCTAAAAAGTTTTATATCATTTCAAAATGTCTTCGATATTATTTGTTTTTTTGAATGAAACTAGTATAAACCAGTGTATAATATATTATGATTTTTTGACAGAAACTTGCATTTCGAAAAGTTTCATAGAATCTAATTTTCTGACTATTTTTCGCATGGACTGCCAGTATAACCTTCCCTCATAACATATATAAAGGATTTAAAAAGTTTTGTATCGTTTCGAACAGTCCTTGATTTAATTTGATTTTTTCACCAAAACTAGTATAAACTAGTGTATAATATATTATGATTTTTTGACCGAAACTTGCATTTCGAAAAGATTTCGTAGAATCTAAATTTCAGATATTTTTTTGCATGGATTTCCATCATAACCTTCCTTCATAAAATATATAAATAATCTAAGAAGTTTCGTTTCATTTCAAACATTCCTCGATATAATTTGATTTTTTGACCGAAACAAGTATAAACTAGTGTATAATATATTATGAAATTTTTGACCGAAACTTGCATTTCTAAAAGATTCGTAGAATCTAATTTTCAGATGATTTTTTGCATGGACTTCCATCATAACCTTCCCTAATAAAATATATAAATGTTCTTAAAATTTCTATATCATTTCAAATTGTCCTCGATATTATTTGATTTTTTTGACTGAAACTAGTATAAACTAGTGTGTAATATATTATGATTTTTTGACCGAAACTTGCATTTCGAAATGTTTCATCTAATATAATTTTCAGATAATTTTTTGCAAGGACTTCCATCATAACTTTCCTTCATAAAATATATAAATTATCTACGAAGTTTTGTATCATTTCAAATTATCCTTGATTTAATTTGATTTTTTTGACCAAAACTAGTATAAACTAGTGTATAATATATTATGATTTTTTGACTGAAACTTGCATTACGAAAACTTACGTAGAATCTAATTTTCAGAGGATTTTTTGCATGGACTTCCATCATAACTCTCCTTCATAAAATATATAAATTATCTAAGAAGTTTCGTATCATTTCAAACTATCCTCGATTTAATTTGATTTTTTTGACCAAAACTAGTATAAACTAGTGTATAATATATTTTGATTTTTTGACCGAAACTTGCATTTCGAAAAGTTACGTAGAATCTAATTTTCAGAGGATTTTTTTGCATGGATTTCCACCATAACCTTCCCTCGTAACTTATATAAAGGATTTAAATTTTTTTGTATCGTTTCTAACAGTCCTCGATTTAATTTGATTTTTTGACCAAAACTAGTATAAACAAGTGTATAATATATTATGATTTTTGGACTGAAACATGCATTTCTTAAAGTTTCATAGAATCTAATTTTCAGATGATTTTTTGCATGGATTTCCATCATAACCTTACCTCGTAACTTATATAAAGGATTTAAAAAGTTTTGTATCGTTTCGAACAGTCCTCGATTTAATTTGATTTTTTGACCAAAACTAGTATAAACTAGTGTATAATATATTATGATTTTTTGACTGAAACTTGCATTACGAAAACTTACGTAGAATCTAATTTTCAGAGGATTTTTTGCATGGACTTCCATCATAACTCTCCTTCATAAAATATATAAATTATCTAAGAAGCTTCGTATCATTTCAAACTATCCTCGATTTAATTTAATTTTTTTGACCAAAACTAGTATAAACTAGTGTATAATATATTATGATTTTTTGACCGAAACTTGCATTTCGAAAAGTTTCGTAGAATCTAATTTTCAGATGATTTTTTGTATGGATTTCCATCATAACCTTCCCTCGTAACTTATATAAAGGATCTAAGAAGTTTCGTACTGTTTGGAAAAGTCCTCAATTTAATTTGATTTTTTGACCAAAACTATTATAAACTAGTGTATAATATATTACGATTTTTTGAACGAAACTTGCATTTCTAAATGTTTCGTAGAATCTAATTTTCAGATGATTTTTTGCATGGACTTCCATCATAACCTTCCATAATAAAATATATAAATGATCTAAAAAGTTTTATATCATTTCAAAATGTCTTCGATATTATTTGTTTTTTTGAATGAAACTAGTATAAACCAGTGTATAATATATTATGATTTTTTGACAGAAACTTGCATTTCGAAAAGTTTCATAGAATCTAATTTTCTGACTATTTTTCGCATGGACTGCCAGTATAACCTTCCCTCATAACATATATAAAGGATTTAAAAAGTTTTGTATCGTTTCGAACAGTCCTTGATTTAATTTGATTTTTTCACCAAAACTAGTATAAACTAGTGTATAATATATTATGATTTTTTGACCGAAACTTGCATTTCGAAAAGATTTCGTAGAATCTAAATTTCAGATATTTTTTTGCATGGATTTCCATCATAACCTTCCTTCATAAAATATATAAATAATCTAAGAAGTTTCGTTTCATTTCAAACATTCCTCGATATAATTTGATTTTTTGACCGAAACAAGTATAAACTAGTGTATAATATATTATGAAATTTTTGACCGAAACTTGCATTTCTAAAAGATTCGTAGAATCTAATTTTCAGATGATTTTTTGCATGGACTTCCATCATAACCTTCCCTAATAAAATATATAAATGTTCTTAAAATTTCTATATCATTTCAAATTGTCCTCGATATTATTTGATTTTTTTGACTGAAACTAGTATAAACTAGTGTGTAATATATTATGATTTTTTGACCGAAACTTGCATTTCGAAATGTTTCATCTAATATAATTTTCAGATAATTTTTTGCAAGGACTTCCATCATAACTTTCCTTCATAAAATATATAAATTATCTACGAAGTTTTGTATCATTTCAAATTATCCTTGATTTAATTTGATTTTTTTGACCAAAACTAGTATAAACTAGTGTATAATATATTATGATTTTTTGACTGAAACTTGCATTACGAAAACTTACGTAGAATCTAATTTTCAGAGGATTTTTTGCATGGACTTCCATCATAACTCTCCTTCATAAAATATATAAATTATCTAAGAAGTTTCGTATCATTTCAAACTATCCTCGATTTAATTTGATTTTTTTGACCAAAACTAGTATAAACTAGTGTATAATATATTTTGATTTTTTGACCGAAACTTGCATTTCGAAAAGTTACGTAGAATCTAATTTTCAGAGGATTTTTTTGCATGGATTTCCACCATAACCTTCCCTCGTAACTTATATAAAGGATTTAAATTTTTTTGTATCGTTTCTAACAGTCCTCGATTTAATTTGATTTTTTGACCAAAACTAGTATAAACAAGTGTATAATATATTATGATTTTTGGACTGAAACATGCATTTCTTAAAGTTTCATAGAATCTAATTTACAGATGATTTTTTGCATGGATTTCCATCATAACCTTACCTCGTAACTTATATAAAGGATTTAAAAAGTTTTGTATCGTTTCGAACAGTCCTCGATTTAATTTGATTTTTTGACCAAAACTAGTATAAACTAGTGTATAATATATTATGATTTTTTGACTGAAACTTGCATTACGAAAACTTACGTAGAATCTAATTTTCAGAGGATTTTTTGCATGGACTTCCATCATAACTCTCCTTCATAAAATATATAAATTATCTAAGAAGCTTCGTATCATTTCAAACTATCCTCGATTTAATTTAATTTTTTTGACCAAAACTAGTATAAACTAGTGTATAATATATTATGATTTTTTGACCGAAACTTGCATTTCGAAAAGTTTCGTAGAATCTAATTTTCAGATGATTTTTTGTATGGATTTCCATCATAACCTTCCCTCGTAACTTATATAAAGGATCTAAGAAGTTTCGTACTGTTTGGAAAAGTCCTCAATTTAATTTGATTTTTTGACCAAAACTATTATAAACTAGTGTATAATATATTACGATTTTTTGAACGAAACTTGCATTTCTAAATGTTTCGTAGAATCTAATTTTCAGATGATTTTTTGCATGGACTTCCATCATAACCTTCCATAATAAAATATATAAATGATCTAAAAAGTTTTATATCATTTCAAAATGTCTTCGATATTATTTGTTTTTTTGAATGAAACTAGTATAAACCAGTGTATAATATATTATGATTTTTTGACAGAAACTTGCATTTCGAAAAGTTTCATAGAATCTAATTTTCTGATGATTTTTCGCATGGACTGCCAGTATAACCTTCCCTCATAACATATATAAAGGATTTAAAAAGTTTTGTATCGTTTCGAACAGTCCTTGATTTAATTTGATTTTTTCACCAAAACTAGTATAAACTAGTGTATAATATATTATGATTTTTTGACCGAAACTTGCATTTCGAAAAGATTTCGTAGAATCTAAATTTCAGATATTTTTTTGCATGGATTTCCATCATAACCTTCCTTCATAAAATATATAAATAATCTAAGAAGTTTCGTTTCATTTCAAACATTCCTCGATATAATTTGATTTTTTGACCGAAACAAGTATAAACTAGTGTATAATATATTATGAAATTTTTGACCGAAACTTGCATTTCTAAAAGTTTCGTAGAATCTAATTTTCAGATGATTTTTTGCATGGACTTCCATCATAACCTTCCCTAATAAAATATATAAATGTTCTTAAAATTTCTATATCATTTCAAATTGTCCTCGATATTATTTGATTTTTTTGACTGAAACTAGTATAAACTAGTGTGTAATATATTATGATTTTTTGACCGAAACTTGCATTTCGAAATGTTTCATCTAATATAATTTTCAGATGATTTTTTGCAAGGACTTCCATCATAACTTTCCTTCATAAAATATATAAATTATCTAAGAAGTTTTGTATCATTTCAAATTATCCTTGATTTAATTTGATTTTTTTGACCAAAACTAGTATAAACTAGTGTATAATATATTATGATTTTTTGACTGAAACTTGCATTACGAAAACTTACGTAGAATCTAATTTTCAGAGGATTTTTTGCATGGACTTCCATCATAACTCTCCTTCATAAAATATATAAATTATCTAAGAAGTTTCGTATCATTTCAAACTATCCTCGATTTAATTTGATTTTTTTGACCAAAACTAGTATAAACTAGTGTATAATATATTATGATTTTTTGACCGAAACTTGCATTTCGAAAAGTTACGTAGAATCTAATTTTCAGAGGATTTTTTTGCATGGATTTCCATCATAACCTTCCCTCGTAACTTATATAAAGGATTTAAATTTTTTTGTATCGTTTCTAACTGTCCTCGATTTAATTTGATTTTTTGACCAAAACTAGTATAAACTAGTGTATAATATATTATGATTTTTGGAATGAAACTTGCATTTCTTAAAGTTTCATAGAATCTAATTTTCAGATGATTTTTTGCATGAATTTCCATCATAACCTTACCTCGTAACTTATATAAAGGATTTAAAAAGTTTTGTATCGTTTCGAACAGTCCTCGATTTAATTTGATTTTTTGACCAAAACTAGTATAAACTAGTATATAATAAATTATGATTTTTTGACCGAAACTTGCATTTCTTAAAGTTTCGTAGAATCTAATTTTAAGATGATTTTTGCAAGGACTTCCATCATAACCTTCCATAATAAAATATATAAATGATCTAAAAAGTTTTATATCATTTCAAAATGTCTTCGATATTATTTGATATTTTGACTAAAACTAGTATAAACTAGTGTATAATATACTATGATTTTTTGACCGAAACTTGCATTTCGAAAAGTTTCATAGAATTTATTTTTCAGATGATTTTTCGCATGGACTACTAGTATAACCTTCCCTCGTAACATATATAAAGAATTTAAAAAATCTTGTATCGTTTCGAACAGTCATTGATTTAATTTGATTTTTTCACCCAAACTAGTATAAACAAGTGTATAATATATTATGAATTTTTGACAGAAACTTGCATTTCGAAAGGTTTCGTAGAATCTAATTTTCAGATGATTTGTTGCATGGACTTCCATCATAACCTTCCTTCATAAAATATATAAATAATCTAAGAATTTTCGTATCATTTTAATCATTCCTCGATATAATTTGATTTTTTGACTGAAACAAGTATAAACTAGTGTATAATATATTATGATATTTTGACAAAAACATGCATTTCTAAAAGTTTCGTAGAATCTAATATTCATATGATTTTTTGCATGAACTTCCATCATAACCTTCCCTAATAAAATATATAAATGATCTAGAAAGTTCTATATCATTTCAAATTATCCTCGATATTATTTGAGTTTTTGACATAAACTAGTATGAACTAGTGTATAATATATTATGATTTTTTGACCGAAACTTGCATTTCGAAAAATTTCATAGAATCTAATTTTCAGATGATTTTTTGCAAGAACTTCCATCATAACTTTCCTTCATAAAATATATAAATTATCTAAGAAGTTTCGTATCATTTTAAACTCTCCTCGATTTAATTTGATTTTTTGACCAAAACTAGTATAAACTAGTGTATAATATATTATGATTTTTTGACCGAAACTTGCATTTCGAAAAGTTACGTAGAATCTAATTTTCAGATAATGTTTTGCATGGATTTCCATCACAACCTTCCCTCGTAACTTATATAAAGGATTTAAAAAGTTTTGTATCATTTCAAACTATCATTGATTTAATTTGATTTTTTGACCAAAACTAGTATAAACTAGTGTATAATATATTATGATTTTTTGACCGAAACTTGCATTTCGAAAAGTTTCGTAGAATCTAATTTTCAGATGATTTTTTGTATGGATTTCCATCATAACCTTCCCTCGTAACTTATATAAAGGATCTAAGAAGTTTCGTACTGTTTGGAAAAGTCCTCGATTTAATTTGATTTTTTGACCAAAACTATTATAAACTAGTGTATAATATATTACGATTTTTTGAACGAAACTTGCATTTCTAAATGTTTCGTAGAATCTAATTTTCAGATGATTTTTTGCATGGACTTCCATCATAACCTTCCATAATAAAATATATAAATGATCTAAAAAGTTTTATATCATTTCAAAATGTCTTCGATATTATTTGTTTTTTTGAATGAAACTAGTATAAACCAGTGTATAATATATTATGATTTTTTGACAGAAACTTGCATTTCGAAAAGTTTCATAGAATCTAATTTTCTGATGATTTTTCGCGTGGCCTGCCAGTATAACCTTCCCTCATAACATATATAAAGGATTTAAAAAGTTTTGTATCGTTTCGAACAGTCCTTGATTTAATTTGATTTTTTCACCAAAACTAGTATAAACTAGTGTATAATATATTATGATTTTTTGACCGAAACTTGCATTTCGAAAAGATTTCGTAGAATCTAAATTTCAGATATTTTTTTGCATGGATTTCCATCATAACCTTCCTTCATAAAATATATAAATAATCTAAGAAGTTTCGTTTCATTTCAAACATTCCTCGATATAATTTGATTTTTTGACCGAAACAAGTATAAACTAGTGTATAATATATTATGAAATTTTTGACCGAAACTTGCATTTCTAAAAGTTTCGTAGAATCTAATTTTCAGATGATTTTTTGCATGGACTTCCATCATAACCTTCCCTAATAAAATATATAAATGTTCTTAAAATTTCTATATCATTTCAAATTGTCCTCGATATTATTTGATTTTTTTGACTGAAACTAGTATAAACTAGTGTGTAATATATTATGATTTTTTGACCGAAACTTGCATTTAGAAAAGTTTCATCTAATATAATTTTCAGATGATTTTTTGCAAGGACTTCCATCATAACTTTCCTTCATAAAATATATAAATTATCTAAGAAGTTTTGTATCATTTCAAATTATCCTTGATTTAATTTGATTTTTTTGACCAAAACTAGTATAAACTAGTGTATAATATATTATGATTTTTTGACTGAAACTTGCATTTCGAAAACTTACGTAGAATCTAATTTTCAAAGGATTTTTTGCATGGACTTCCATCATAACTCTCCTTCATAAAATATATAAATTATCTAAGAAGTTTCGTATCATTTCAAACTATCCTCGATTTAATTTGATTTTTTTGACCAAAACTAGTATAAACTAGTGTATAATATATTTTGATTTTTTGACCGAAACTTGCATTTCGAAAAGTTACGTAGAATCTAATTTTCAGAGGATTTTTTTGCATGGATTTCCATCATAACCTTCCCTCGTAACTTATATAAAGGATTTAAATTTTTTTGTATCATTTCAAACTATCATTGATTTAATTTGATTTTTTGACCAAAACTAGTATAAACTAGTGTATAATATATTATGATTTTTTGACCGAAACTTGCATTTCGAAAAGTTTCGTAGAATCTAATTTTCAGATGATTTTTTGTATGGATTTCCATCATAACCTTCCCTCGTAACTTATATAAAGGATCTAAGAAGTTTCGTACTGTTTGGAAAAGTCCTCGATTTAATTTGATTTTTTGACCAAAACTATTATAAACTAGTGTATAATATATTACGATTTTTTGAACGAAACTTGCATTTCTAAATGTTTCGTAGAATCTAATTTTCAGATGATTTTTTGCATGGACTTCCATCATAACCTTCCATAATAAAATATATAAATGATCTAAAAAGTTTTATATCATTTCAAAATGTCTTCGATATTATTTGTTTTTTTGAATGAAACTAGTATAAACCAGTGTATAATATATTATGATTTTTTGACAGAAACTTGCATTTCGAAAAGTTTCATAGAATCTAATTTTCTGATGATTTTTCGCGTGGCCTGCCAGTATAACCTTCCCTCATAACATATATAAAGGATTTAAAAAGTTTTGTATCGTTTCGAACAGTCCTTGATTTAATTTGATTTTTTCACCAAAACTAGTATAAACTAGTGTATAATATATTATGATTTTTTGACCGAAACTTGCATTTCGAAAAGATTTCGTAGAATCTAAATTTCAGATATTTTTTTGCATGGATTTCCATCATAACCTTCCTTCATAAAATATATAAATAATCTAAGAAGTTTCGTTTCATTTCAAACATTCCTCGATATAATTTGATTTTTTGACCGAAACAAGTATAAACTAGTGTATAATATATTATGAAATTTTTGACCGAAACTTGCATTTCTAAAAGTTTCGTAGAATCTAATTTTCAGATGATTTTTTGCATGGACTTCCATCATAACCTTCCCTAATAAAATATATAAATGTTCTTAAAATTTCTATATCATTTCAAATTGTCCTCGATATTATTTGATTTTTTTGACTGAAACTAGTATAAACTAGTGTGTAATATATTATGATTTTTTAACCGAAACTTGCATTTCGAAAAGTTTCATCTAATATAATTTTCAGATGATTTTTTGCAAGGACTTCCATCATAACTTTCCTTCATAAAATATATAAATTATCTAAGAAGTTTTGTATCATTTCAAATTATCCTTGATTTAATTTGATTTTTTTGACCAAAACTAGTATAAACTAGTGTATAATATATTATGATTTTTTGACTGAAACTTGCATTTCGAAAACTTACGTAGAATCTAATTTTCAGAGGATTTTTTGCATGGACTTCCATCATAACTCTCCTTCATAAAATATATAAATTATCTAAGAAGTTTCGTATCATTTCAAACTATCCTCGATTTAATTTGATTTTTTTGACCAAAACTAGTATAACCTAGTGTATAATATATTTTGATTTTTTGACCGAAACTTGCATTTCGAAAAGTTACGTAGAATCTAATTTTCAGAGGATTTTTTTGCATGGATTTCCATCATAACCTTCCCTCGTAACTTATATAAAGGATTTAAATTTTTTTGTATCGTTTCTAACAGTTCTCGATTTAATTTGATTTTTTGACCAAAACTAGTATAAACTAGTGTATAATATATTATGATTTTTGGACTAAAACTTGCATTTCTTAAAGTTTCATAGAATCTAATTTTCAGATGATTTTTTGCATGGATTTCCATCATAACCTTACCTCGTAACTTATATAAAGGATTTAAAAAGTTTTGTATCGTTTCGAACAGTCCTCGATTTAATTTGATTTTTTGACCAAAACTAGTTTAAACTAGTGTATAATAAATTATGATTTTTTGACCGAAACTTGCATTTCTTAAAGTTTCGTAGAATCAAATTTTAAGATGATTTTGCAAGGACTTCCATCATAACCTTCCATAATAAAATATATAAATGATCTAAAAAGTTTTATATCATTTCAAAATGTCTTCGATATTATTTGATTTTTTGACTAAAACTAGTATAAACTAGTGTATAATATATTATGATTTTTTGACCGAAACTTGCATTTCGAAAAGTTTCATAGAATTTATTTTTCAGATGATTTTTCGCATGGACTACTAGTATAACCTTCCCTCGTAACATATATAAAGAATTTAAAAAATCTTGTCTCGTTTCGAACAGTCCTTGATTTTTTGACCGAAACTTGCATTTCCAAAAGTTTCATCTAATATAATTTTCAGATGATTTTTTGCAAGGACTTCCATCATAACTTTCCTTCATAAAATATATAAATTATCTAAGAAGTTTTGTATCATTTCAAATTATCCTTGATTTAATTTGATTTTTTTGACCAAAACTAGTATAAACTAGTGTATAATATATTATGATTTTTTGACTGAAACTTGCATTTTGAAAACTTACGTAGAATCTAATTTTCAGAGGATTTTTTGCATGGACTTCCATCATAACTCTCCTTCATAAAATATATAAATTATCTAAGAAGTTTCGTATCATTTCAAACTATCCTCGAATTAATTTGATTTTTTTGACCAAAACTAGTATAAACTAGTGTATAATATATTTTGATTTTTTGACCGAAACTTGCATTTCGAAAAGTTACGTAGAATCTAATTTTCAGAGGATTTTTATGCATGGATTTCCCTCGTAACTTATATAAAGGATTTAAAAAGTTTTGTATCATTTCAAACTATCATTGATTTAATTTGATTTTTTGACCAAAACTGGTATAAACTAGTGTATAATATATTATGATTTTTTGACCGAAACTTGCATTTCGAAAATAACCTTCCCTCGTAACTTATATAAAGGATCTAAGAAGTTTCGTACTGTTTGGAAAAGTCCTCGATTTAATTTG
Source organism: Lathyrus aphaca (assembly GCA_963966055.1). Lineage (NCBI taxonomy): Eukaryota > Viridiplantae > Streptophyta > Magnoliopsida > Fabales > Fabaceae > Lathyrus > Lathyrus aphaca. The sequence goes on along the minus strand of OZ014522.1, from coordinate 37,236,734 downwards.
ATTTTTTGACCAAAACTATTATAAACTAGTGTATAATATATTACGATTTTTTGAACGAAACTTGCATTTCTAAAAGATTTCGTAGAATCTAAATTTCAGATATTTTTTTGCATGGATTTCCATCATAACCTTCCTTAATAAAATATATAAATGATCTAAAAAGTTTTATATCATTTCAAAATGTCTTCGATATTATTTGTTTTTTTGAATGAAACTAGTATAAACCAGTGTATAATATATTATGATTTTTTGACCGAAACTTGCATTTCGAAAAGTTTCATCTAATATAATTTTCAGATTATTTTTTGCAAGGACTTCCATCATAACTTTCCTTCATAAAATATATAAATTATCTAAGAAGTTTTGTATCATTTCAAATTATCCTTGATTTAATTTGATTTTTTTGACCAAAACTAGTATAAACTAGTGTATAATATATTATGATTTTTTGACTGAAACTTGCATTTCGAAAACTTACGTAGAATCTAATTTTCAGAGGATTTTTTGCAAGGACTTCCATCATAACTCTCCTTCATAAAATATATAAATTATCTAAGAAGTTTCGTATCATTTCAAACTATCCTCGATTTAATTTGATTTTTTTGACCAAAACTAGTATAAACTAGTGTATAATATATTTTGATTTTTTGACCGAAACTTGCATTTCGAAAAGTTACGTAGAATCTAATTTTCAGAGGATTTTTTTGCATGGATTTCCATCATAACTTATATAAAGGATTTAAAAAGTTTTGTATCATTTCAAACTATCATTGATTTAATTTGATTTTTTGACCAAAACTAGTATAAACTAGTGTATAATATATTATGATTTTTTGACCGAAACTTGCATTTCGAAAATAACCTTCCCTCGTAACTTATATAAAGGATCTAAGAAGTTTCGTACTGTTTGGAAAAGTCCTCGATTTAATTTGATTTTTTGACCAAAACTATTATAAACTAGTGTATAATATATTACGATTTTTTGAACGAAACTTGCATTTCGAAAATATTTCGTAGAATCTAAATTTCAGATATTTTGTTGCATGGATTTCCATCATAACCTTCCTTCATAAAATATATAAATAATCTAAGAAGTTTCGTTTCATTTCAAATATTCCTCGATATAATTTGATTTTTTGACCGAAACAAGTATAAACTAGTGTATAATATATTATGAAATTTTTGACCGAAACTTGCATTTCTAAAAGTTTCGTAGAATCTAATTTTCAGATGATTTTTTGCATGGACTTCCATCATAACCTTCCCTAATAAAATATATAAATGTTCTTAAAATTTCTATATCATTTCAAATTGTCCTTGGTATTATTTGATTTTTTTGACTGAAACTAGTATAAACTAGTGTGTAATATATTATGATTTTTTGACCGAAACTTGCATTTCAAAAAGTTTCATCTAATATAATTTTCAGATGATTTTTTGCAAGGACTTCCATCATAACTTTCCTTCATAAAATATATAAATTATCTAAGAAGTTTTGTATCATTTCAAATTATCCTTGATTTAATTTGATTTTTTTGACCAAAACTAGTATAAACTAGTGTATAATATATTATGATTTTTTGACTGAAACTTGCATTTCGAAAACTTACGTAGAATCTAATTTTCAGAGGATTTTTTGCATGGACTTCCATCATAACTCTCCTTCATAAAATATATAAATTATCTAAGAAGTTTCGTATCATTTCAAACTATCCTCGATTTAATTTGATTTTTTTGACCAAAACTAGTATAAACTAGTGTATAATATATTTTGATTTTTTGACCAAAACTTGCATTTCGAAAAGTTACGTAGAATCTAATTTTCAGAGGATTTTTATGCATGGATTTCCCTCGTAACTTATATAAAGGATTTAAAAAGTTTTGTATCATTTCAAACTATCATTGATTTAATTTGATTTTTTGACCAAAACTAGTATAAACTAGTGTATAATATATTATGATTTTTTGACCGAAACTTGCATTTCGAAAATAACCTTCCCTCGTAACTTATATAAAGGATCTAAGAAGTTTCGTACTGTTTGGAAAAGTCCTCGACTTAATTTGATTTTTTGACCAAAACTATTATAAACTAGTGTATAATATATTACGATTTTTTGAACGAAACTTGCATTTCGAAAATATTTTGTAGAATCTAAATTTCAGATATTTTGTTGCATGGATTTCCATCATAACCTTCCTTCATAAAATATATAAATAATCTAAGAAGTTTCGTTTCATTTCAAATATTCCTCGATATAATTTGATTTTTTGACCGAAACAAGTATAAACTAGTGTATAATATATTATGAAATTTTTGACCGAAACATGCATTTCTAAAAGTTTCGTAGAATCTAATTTTCAGATGATTTTTTGCATGGACTTCCATCATAACCTTCCCTAATAAAATATATAAATGTTCTTAAAATTTCTATATCATTTCAAATTGTCCTCGGTATTATTTGATTTTTTTGACTGAAACTAGTATAAACTAGTGTGTAATATATTATGATTTTTTGACCGAAACTTGCATTTCGAAAAGTTTCATCTAATATAATTTTCAGATGATTTTTTGCAAGGACTTCCATCATAACTTTCCTTCATAAAATATATAAATTATCTAAGAAGTTTTGTATCATTTCAAATTATCCTTGATTTAATTTGATTTTTTTGACCAAAACTAGTATAAACTAGTGTATAATATATTATGATTTTTTGACTGAAACTTGCATTTCGAAAACTTACGTAGAATCTAATTTTTAGAGGATTTTTTGCATGGACTTCCATCATAACTCATCTTCATAAAATATATAAATTATCTAAGAAGTTTCGTATCATTTCAAACTATCCTCGATTTAATTTGATTTTTTTGACCAAAACTAGTATAAACTAGTGTATAATATATTTTGATTTTTTGACCGAAACTTGCATTTCGAAAAGTTACGTAGAATCTAATTTTCAGAGGATTTTTTTGCATGGATTTCCATCATAACTTATATAAAGGATTTAAAAAGTTTTGTATCATTTCAAACTATCATTGATTTAATTTGATTTTTTGACCAAAACTAGTATAAACTAGTGTATAATATATTATGATTTTTTGACCGAAACTTGCATTTCGAAAATAACCTTCCCTCGTAACTTATATAAAGGATCTAAGAAGTTTCGTACTGTTTGGAAAAGTCTACGATTTAATTTGATTTTTTGACCAAAACTATTATAAACTAGTGTATAATATATTACGATTTTTTGAACGAAACTTGCATTTCGAAAATATTTCGTAGAATCTAAATTTCAGATATTTTTTTGCATGGATTTCCATCATAACCTTCCTTCATAAAATATATAAATAATCTAAGAAGTTTCGTTTCATTTCAAATATTCCTCGATATAATTTGATTTTTTGACCGAAACAAGTATAAACTAGTGTATAATATATAATGAAATTTTTGACCGAAACTTGCATTTCTAAAAGTTTCGTAGAATCTAATTTTCAGATGATTTTTTGCATGGACTTCCATCATAACCTTCCCTAATAAAATATATAAATGTTCTTAAAATTTCTATATCATTTCAAATTGTCCTCGGTATTATTTGATTTTTTTGACTGAAACTAGTATAAACTAGTGTGTAATATATTATGATTTTTTGACCGAAACTTGCATTTCGAAAAGTTTCATCTAATATAATTTTCAGATGATTTTTTGCAAGGACTTCCATCATAACTTTCCTTCATAAAATATATAAATTATCTAAGAAGTTTTGTATCATTTCAAATTATCCTTGATTTAATTTGATTTTTTTGACCAAAACTAGTATAAACTAGTGTATAATATATTATGATTTTTTGACTGAAACTTGCATTTCGAAAACTTACGTAGAATCTAATTTTTAGAGGATTTTTTGCATGGACTTCCATCATAACTCTCCTTCATAAAATATATAAATTATCTAAGAAGTTTCGTATCATTTCAAACTATCCTCGATTTAATTTGATTTTTTTGACCAAAACTAGTATAAACTAGTGTATAATATATTTTGATTTTTTGACCGAAACTTGCATTTCGAAAAGTTACGTAGAATCTAATTTTCAGAGGATTTTTTTGCATGGATTTCCATCATAACCTTCCCTCGTAACTTATATAAAGGATTTAAATTTTTTTGTATCGTGTCTAACAGTCCTCGATTTAATTTGATTTTTTGACCAAAACTAGTATAAACTAGTGTATAATATATTATGATTTTTGGACTGAAACTTGCATTTCTTAAAGTTTAATAGAATCTAATTTTCAGATGATTTTTTGCATGGATTTCCATCATAACCTTACCTCGTAACTTATATAAAGGATTTAAAAAGTTTTGTATCGTTTCGAACAGTCCTCGATTTAATTTGATTTTTTGACCAAAACTAGTATAAACTAGTGTATAATAAATTATGATTTTTTGACCGAAACTTGCATTTCTTAAAGTTTCGTAGAATCTAATTTTAAGATGATTTTCGCAAGGACTTCCATCATAACCTTCCATAATAAAATATATAAATGATCTAAAAAGTTTTATATCATTTCAAAATGTCTTCGATATTATTTGATTTTTTGACTAAAACTAGTATAAACTAATGTATAATATATTATGATTTTTTGACCGAAACTTGCATTTCGAAAAGTTTCATAGAATTTATTTGTCAGATGATTTTTCGCATGGACTACTAGTATAACCTTCCCTGGTAACATATATAAAGAATTTAAAAAATCTTGTATCGTTTCGAACAGTCCTTGATTTAATTTGATTTTTTCACCGAAACTAGTATAAACTAGTGTATAATATATTATGATTTTTTGACAGAAACTTGCATTTCGAAAGGTTTCGTAGAATCTAATTTTCAGATGATTTGTTGCATGGACTTCCATCATAACCTTCCTTCATAAAATATATAAATAATCTAAGAAGTTTCCTATCATTTTAAACATTCCTCGATATAATTTGATTTTTTGACTGAAACAAGTATAAACTAGTGTATAATATATTATGATATTTTAACAAAAATAGGCATTTCTAAAATTTTCGTAGAATCTAATTTTCATATGATTTTTTGCATGAACTTCCATCATAACCTTCCCTAATAAAATATATAAATGATCTAAAAAGTTCTATATCATTTCAAATTATCCTCGATATTATTTGAGTTTTTGACATAAACTAGTATGAACTAGTGTATAATATATTATGATTTTTTTACCGAAACTTGCATTTCGAAAAATTTCATAGAATCTAATTTTCAGATGATTTTTTGCAAGAACTTCCATCATAACTTTCCTTCATAAAATATATAAATTATCTAAGAAGTTTCGTATCATTTCAAACTATCCTCGATTTAATTTGAGTTTTTGACCAAAACTAGTATAAACTAGTGTATAATATATTATTATTTTTTGACCGAAACTTGCATTTCGAAAAGTTACGTAGAATCTAATTTTCAGATAATGTTTTGCATGGATTTCCATCATAACCTTCCCTCGTAACTTATATAAAGGATTTAAAAAGTTTTGTATCATTTCAAACTGTCATCGATTTAATTTGATTTTTTGACCAAAACTAGTATAAACTAGTGTATAATATATTATGATTTTTTGACCGAAACTTGCATTTGGAAAATAACCTTCCCTCGTAACTTATATAAAGGATCTAAGAAGTTTCGTACTGTTTGGAAAAGTCCTCGATTTAATTTGATTTTTTGACCAAAACTATTATAAACTAGTGTATAATATATTACGATTTTTTGAACGAAACTTGCATTTCGAAAATATTTCGTAGAATCTAAATTTCAGATATTTTGTTGCATGGATTTCCATCATAACCTTCCTTCATAAAATATATAAATAATCTAAGAAGTTTCGTTTCATTTCAAATATTCCTCGATATAATTTGATTTTTTGACCGAAACAAGTATAAACTAGTGTATAATATATTATGAAATTTTTGACCGAAACTTGCATTTCTAAAAGTTTCGTAGAATCTAATTTTCAGATGATTTTTTGCATGGACTTCCATCATAACCTTCCCTAATAAAATATATAAATGTTCTTAAAATTTCTATATCATTTCAAATTGTCCTCGGTATTATTTGATTTTTTTGACTGAAACTAGTATAAACTAGTGTGTAATATATTATGATTTTTTGACCGAAACTTGCATTTCGAAAAGTTTCATCTAATATAATTTTCAGATGATTTTTTGCAAGGACTTCCATCATAACTTTCCTTCATAAAATATATAAATTATCTAAGAAGTTTTGTATCATTTCAAATTATCCTTGATTTAATTTGATTTTTTTGACCAAAACTAGTATAAACTAGTGTATAATATATTATGATTTTTTGACTGAAACTTGCATTTCGAAAACTTACGTAGAATCTAATTTTTAGAGGATTTTTTGCATGGACTTCCATCATAACTCTCCTTCATAAAATATATAAATTATCTAAGAAGTTTCGTATCATTTCAAACTATCCTCGATTTAATTTGATTTTTTTGACCAAAACTAGTATAAACTAGTGTATAATATATTTTGATTTTTTGACCGAAACTTGCATTTCGAAAAGTTACGTAGAATCTAATTTTCAGAGGATTTTTTTGCATGGATTTCCATCATAACCTTCCCTCGTAACTTATATAAAGGATTTAAATTTTTTTGTATCGTTTCTAACAGTCCTCGATTTAATTTGATTTTTTGACCAAAACTAGTATAAACTAGTGTATAATATATTATGATTTTTGGACTGAAACTTGCATTTCTTAAAGTTTCATAGAATCTAATTTTCAGATGATTTTTTGCATGGATTTCCATCATAACCTTACCTCGTAACTTATATAAAGGATTTAAAAAGTTTTGTATCGTTTCGAACAGTCCTCGATTTAATTTGATTTTTTGACCAAAACTAGTATAAACTAGTGTATAATAAATTATGATTTTTTGACCGAAACTTGCATTTCTTAAAGTTTCGTAGAATCTAATTTTAAGATGATTTTCGCAAGGACTTCCATCATAACCTTCCATAATAAAATATATAAATGATCTAAAAAGTTTTATATCATTTCAAAATGTCTTCGATATTATTTGATTTTTTGACTAAAACTAGTATAAACTAGTGTATAATATATTATGATTTTTTGACCGAAACTTGCATTTCGAAAAGTTTCATAGAATTTATTTGTCAGATGATTTTTCGCATGGACTACTAGTATAACCTTCCCTGGTAACATATATAAAGAATTTAAAAAATCTTGTATCGTTTCGAACAGTCCTTGATTTAATTTGATTTTTTCACCGAAACTAGTATAAACTAGTGTATAATATATTATGATTTTTTGACAGAAACTTGCATTTCGAAAGGTTTCGTAGAATCTAATTTTCAGATGATTTGTTGCATGGACTTCCATCATAACCTTCCTTCATAAAATATATAAATAATCTAAGAAGTTTCCTATCATTTTAAACATTCCTCGATATAATTTGATTTTTTCACCGAAACTAGTATAAACTAGTGTATAATATATTATGATATTTTAACAAAAATAGGCATTTCTAAAATTTTCGTAGAATCTAATTTTCATATGATTTTTTGCATGAACTTCCATCATAACCTTCCCTAATAAAATATATAAATGATCTAAAAAGTTCTATATCATTTCAAATTATCCTCGATATTATTTGAGTTTTTGACATAAACTAGTATGAACTAGTGTATAATATATTATGATTTTTTGACCGAAACTTGCATTTCGAAAAATTTCATAGAATCTAATTTTCAGATGATTTTTTGCAAGAACTTCCATCATAACTTTCCTTCATAAAATATATAAATTATCTAAGAAGTTTCGTATCATTTCAAACTATCCTCGATTTAATTTGAGTTTTTGACCAAAACTAGTATAAACTAGTGTATAATATATTATTATTTTTTGACCGAAACTTGCATTTCGAAAAGTTACGTAGAATCTAATTTTCAGATAATGTTTTGCATGGATTTCCATCATAACCTTCCCTCGTAACTTATATAAAGGATTTAAAAAGTTTTGTATCATTTCAAACTGTCATCGATTTAATTTGATTTTTTGACCAAAACTAGTATAAACTAGTGTATAATATATTATGATTTTTTGACCGAAACTTGCATTTCGAAAAGTTTCGTAGAATCTAATTTTCAGATGATTTTTTGTATGGATTTCCATCATAACCTTCCCTCGTAACTTATATAAAGGATCTAAGAAGTTTCGTACTGTTTGGAAAAGTCCTCGATTTAATTTGATTTTTTGACCAAAACTATTATAAACTAGTGTATAATATATTACGATTTTTTGAACGAAACTTGCATTTCTAAATTTTTCGTAGAATCTAATTTTCAGATGATTTTTTGCATGGACTTCCATCATAACCTTCCATAATAAAATATATAAATGATCTAAAAAGTTTTATATCATTTCAAAATGTCTTCGATATTATTTGTTTTTTTTAATGAAACTAGTATAAACCAGTGTACAATATATTATGATTTTTTGACAGAAACTTGCATTTCGAAAAGTTTCATAGAATCTAATTTTCTGATGATTTTTTGCAAGGACTTCCATCATCACTTTCCTTCATAAAATATATAAAGGATTTAAAAAGTTTTGTATCGTTTCGAACAGTCCTTGATTTAATTTGATTTTTTCACCAAAACTAGTATAAACTAGTGTATAATATATTATGATTTTTTGACCGAAACTTGCATTTCGAAAAGATTTCGTAGAATCTAAATTTCAGATATTTTTTTGCATGGATTTCCATCATAACCTTCCTTCATAAAAAATATAAATAATCTAAGAAGTTTCGTTTCATTTCAAACATTCCTCGATATAATTTGATTTTTTGACCGAAACAAGTAGAAACTAGTGTATAATATATTATGAAATTTTTGACCGAAACTTGCATTTTTAAAATTTCGTAGAATCTAATTTTCAGATGATTTTTTGCATGGACTTCCATCATAACCTTCTCTAATAAAATATATAAATGTTCTTAAAAGTTCTATATCATTTCAAATTGTCCTCGATATTATTTGATTTTTTTGACTGAAACTAGTATAAACTAGTGTATAATATATTATGATTTTTTGACCGAAACTTATATTTCGAAAAGTTTCATCTAATATAATTTTCTGATGATTTTTTGCAAGGACTTCCATCATAACTTTCCTTCATAAAATTTATAAATTATCTAAGGAGTTTTGTATCATTTCAAACTATCATTGATTTAATTTGATTTTATTGACCAAAACTAGTATAAACTAGTGTATAATATATTATGATTTTTTGACTGAAACTTGCATTTCGAAAAGTTACGTAGAATCTTATTTTCAGAGGATTTTTTTGCATGGATTTCCATCATAACCTTCCCTCGTAACTTATATAAAGGATTTAAATTTTTTTGTATCGTTTCTAACAGTCCTCGATTTAATTTGATTTTTTGACCAAAACTAGTATAAACTAGTGTATAATATATTATGATTTTTGGACTGAAACTTGCATTTCTTAAAGTTTCATAGAATCTAATTTTCAGATGATTTTTTGCATGGATTTCCATCATAACCTTACCTCGTAACTTATATAAAGGATTTAAAAAGTTTTGTATCGTTTCGAACAGTCCTCAATTTAATTTGATTTTTTGACCAAAACTAGTATAAACTAGTGTATAATAAATTATGATTTTTTGACCGAAACTTGCATTTCTTAAAGTTTCGTAGAATCTAATTTTAAGATGATTTTGCAAGGACTTCCATCATAACCTTCCATAATAAAATATATAAATGATCTAAAAAGTTTTATATAATTTCAAAATGTCTTCGATATTATTTGATTTTTTGACTAAAACTAGTATAAACTAGTGTATAATATATTATGATTTTTTGACCGAAACTTGCATTTCGAAAAGTTTCATAGAATTTATTTTTCAGATGATTTTTCGCATGGACTACTAGTATAACCTTCCCTCGTAACATATATAAAGAATTTAAAAAATCTTGTATCGTTTCGAACAGTCCTTGATTTTTTGACCGAAACTTGCATTTCGAAAAGTTTCATCTAATATAATTTTCAGATGATTTTTTGCAAGGACTTCCATCATAACTTTCCTTCATAAAATATATAAATTATCTAAGAAGTTTTGTATCATTTCAAATTATCCTTGATTTAATTTGATTTTTTTGACCAAAACTAGTATAAACTAGTGTATAATATATTATGATTTTTTGACTGAAACTTGCATTTTGAAAACTTACGTAGAATCTAATTTTCAGAGGATTTTTTGCATGGACATCCATCATAACTCTCCTTCATAAAATATATAAATTATCTAAGAAGTTTCGTATCATTTCAAACTATCCTCGATTTAATTTGATTTTTTTGACCAAAACTAGTATAAACTAGTGTATAATATATTTTGATTTTTTGACCGAAACTTGCATTTCGAAAAGTTACGTAGAATCTAATTTTCAGAGGATTTTTATGCATGGATTTCCCTCGTAACTTATATAAAGGATTTAAAAAGTTTTGTATCATTTCAAACTATCATTGATTTAATTTGATTTTTTGACCAAAACTAGTATAAACTAGTGTATAATATATTATGATTTTTTGACCGAAACTTGCATTTCGAAAATAACCTTCCCTCGTAACTTATATAAAGGATCTAAGAAGTTTCGTACTGTTTGGAAAAGTCCTCGATTTAATTTGATTTTTTGACCAAAACTATTATAAACTAGTGTATAATATATTACGATTTTTTGAACGAAACTTGCATTTCTAAAAGATTTCGTAGAATCTAAATTTCAGATATATTTTTGCATGGATTTCCATCATAACCTTCCTTAATAAAATATATAAATGATCTAAAAAGTTTTATATCATTTCAAAATGTCTTCGATATTATTAGTTTTTTTGAATGAAACTAGTATAAACCAGTGTATAATATATTATGATTTTTTGACCGAAACTTGCATTTCGAAAAGTTTCATCTAATATAATTTTCAGATGATTTTTTGCAAGGACTTCCATCATAACTTTCCTTCATAAAATATATAAATTATCTAAGAAGTTTTGTATCATTTCAAATTATCCTTGATTTAATTTGATTTTTTTGACCAAAACTAGTATAAACTAGTGTATAATATATTATGATTTTTTGACTGAAACTTGCATTTCGAAAACTTACGTAGAATCTAATTTTCAGAGGATTTTTTGCATGGACTTCCATCATAACTCTCCTTCATAAAATATATAAATTATCTAAGAAGTTTCGTATCATTTCAAACTATCCTCGATTTAATTTGATTTTTTTGACCAAAACTAGTATAACCTAGTGTATAATATATTTTGATTTTTTGACCGAAACTTGCATTTCGAAAAGTTACGTAGAATCTAATTTTCAGAGGATTTTTTTGCATGGATTTCCATCATAACCTTCCCTCGTAACTTATATAAAGGATTTAAATTTTTTTGTATCGTTTCTAACAGTCCTCGATTTAATTTGATTTTTTGACCAAAACTAGTATAAACTAGTGTATAATATATTATGATTTTTGGACTGAAACTTGCATTTCTTAAAGTTTCATAGAATCTAATTTTCAGATGATTTTTTGCATGGATTTCCATCATAACCTTACCTCGTAACTTATATAAAGGATTTAAAAAGTTTTGTATCGTTTCGAACAGTCCTCGATTTAATTTGATTTTTTGACCAAAACTAGTATAAACTAGTGTATAATATATTATGATTTTTTGACTGAAACTTGCATTTTGAAAACTTACGTAGAATCTAATTTTCAGAGGATTTTTTGCATGGACTTCCATCATAACTCTCCTTCATAAAATATATAAATTATCTAAGAAGTTTCGTATCATTTCAAACTATCCTCGATTTAATTTGATTTTTTTGACCAAAACTAGTATAAACTAGTGTATAATATATTTTGATTTTTTGACCGAAACTTGCATTTCGAAAAGTTACGTAGAATCTAATTTTCAGAGGATTTTTATGCATGGATTTCCCTCGTAACTTATATAAAGGATTTAAAAAGTTTTGTATCATTTCAAACTATCATTGATTTAATTTGATTTTTTGACCAAAACTAGTATAAACTAGTGTATAATATATTATGATTTTTTGACCGAAACTTGCATTTCGAAAATAACCTTCCCTCGTAACTTATATAAAGGATCTAAGAAGTTTCGTACTGTTTGGAAAAGTCCTCGATTTAATTTGATTTTTTGACCAAAACTATTATAAACTAGTGTATAATATATTACGATTTTTTGAACGAAACTTGCATTTCTAAAAGATTTCGTAGAATCTAAATTTCAGATATTCTTTTGCATGGATTTCCATCATAACCTTCCTTAATAAAATATATAAATGATCTAAAAAGTTTTATATCATTTCAAAATGTCTTCGATATTATTAGTTTTTTTGAATGAAACTAGTATAAACCAGTGTATAATATATTATGATTTTTTGACCGAAACTTGCATTTCGAAAAGTTTCATCTAATATAATTTTCAGATGATTTTTTGCAAGGACTTCCATCATAACTTTCCTTCATAAAATATATAAATTATCTAAGAAGTTTTGTATCATTTCAAATTATCCTTGATTTAATTTGATTTTTTTGACCAAAACTAGTATAAACTAGTGTATAATATATTATGATTTTTTGACTGAAACTTGCATTTCGAAAACTTACGTAGAATCTAATTTTCAGAGGATTTTTTGCATGGACTTCCATCATAACTCTCCTTCATAAAATATATAAATTATCTAAGAAGTTTCGTATCATTTCAAACTATCCTCGATTTAATTTGATTTTTTTGACCAAAACTAGTATAACCTAGTGTATAATATATTTTGATTTTTTGACCGAAACTTGCATTTCGAAAAGTTACGTAGAATCTAATTTTCAGAGGATTTTTTTGCATGGATTTCCATCATAACCTTCCCTCGTAACTTATATAAAGGATTTAAATTTTTTTGTATCGTTTCTAACAGTCCTCGATTTAATTTGATTTTTTGACCAAAACTAGTATAAACTAGTGTATAATATATTATGATTTTTGGACTGAAACTTGCATTTCTTAAAGTTTCATAGAATCTAATTTTCAGATGATTTTTTGCATGGATTTCCATCATAACCTTACCTCGTAACTTATATAAAGGATTTAAAAAGTTTTGTATCGTTTCGAACAGTCCTCGATTTAATTTGATTTTTTGACCAAAACTAGTATAAACTAGTGTATAATATATTATGATTTTTTGACTGAAACTTGCATTTTGAAAACTTACGTAGAATCTAATTTTCAGAGGATTTTTTGCATGGACTTCCATCATAACTCTCCTTCATAAAATATATAAATTATCTAAGAAGTTTCGTATCATTTCAAACTATCCTCGATTTAATTTGATTTTTTTGACCAAAACTAGTATAAACTAGTGTATAATATATTTTGATTTTTTGACCGAAACTTGCATTTCGAAAAGTTACGTAGAATCTAATTTTCAGAGGATTTTTATGCATGGATTTCCCTCGTAACTTATATAAAGGATTTAAAAAGTTTTGTATCATTTCAAACTATCATTGATTTAATTTGATTTTTTGACCAAAACTAGTATAAACTAGTGTATAATATATTATGATTTTTTGACCGAAACTTGCATTTCGAAAATAACCTTCCCTCGTAACTTATATAAAGGATCTAAGAAGTTTCGTACTGTTTGGAAAAGTCCTCGATTTAATTTGATTTTTTGACCAAAACTATTATAAACTAGTGTATAATATATTACGATTTTTTGAACGAAACTTGCATTTCTAAAAGATTTCGTAGAATCTAAATTTCAGATATTCTTTTGCATGGATTTCCATCATAACCTTCCTTAATAAAATATATAAATGATCTAAAAAGTTTTATATCATTTCAAAATGTCTTCGATATTATTAGTTTTTTTGAATGAAACTAGTATAAACCAGTGTATAATATATTATGATTTTTTGACCGAAACTTGCATTTCGAAAAGTTTCATCTAATATAATTTTCAGATGATTTTTTGCAAGGACTTCCATCATAACTTTCCTTCATAAAATATATAAATTATCTAAGAAGTTTTGTATCATTTCAAATTATCCTTGATTTAATTTGATTTTTTTGACCAAAACTAGTATAAACTAGTGTATAATATATTATGATTTTTTGACTGAAACTTGCATTTCGAAAACTTACGTAGAATCTAATTTTCAGAGGATTTTTTGCATGGACTTCCATCATAACTCTCCTTCATAAAATATATAAATTATCTAAGAAGTTTCGTATCATTTCAAACTATCCTCGATTTAATTTGATTTTTTTGACCAAAACTAGTATAACCTAGTGTATAATATATTTTGATTTTTTGACCGAAACTTGCATTTCGAAAAGTTACGTAGAATCTAATTTTCAGAGGATTTTTTTGCATGGATTTCCATCATAACCTTCCCTCGTAACTTATATAAAGGATTTAAATTTTTTTGTATCGTTTCTAACAGTCCTCGATTTAATTTGATTTTTTGACCAAAACTAGTATAAACTAGTGTATAATATATTATGATTTTTGGACTGAAACTTGCATTTCTTAAAGTTTCATAGAATCTAATTTTCAGATGATTTTTTGCATGGATTTCCATCATAACCTTACCTCGTAACTTATATAAAGGATTTAAAAAGTTTTGTATCGTTTCGAACAGTCCTCGATTTAATTTGATTTTTTGACCAAAACTAGTATAAACTAGTGTATAATATATTATGATTTTTTGACTGAAACTTGCATTTTGAAAACTTACGTAGAATCTAATTTTCAGAGGATTTTTTGCATGGACTTCCATCATAACTCTCCTTCATAAAATATATAAATTATCTAAGAAGTTTCGTATCATTTCAAACTATCCTCGATTTAATTTGATTTTTTTGACCAAAACTAGTATAAACTAGTGTATAATATATTTTGATTTTTTGACCGAAACTTGCATTTCGAAAAGTTACGTAGAATCTAATTTTCAGAGGATTTTTATGCATGGATTTCCCTCGTAACTTATATAAAGGATTTAAAAAGTTTTGTATCATTTCAAACTATCATTGATTTAATTTGATTTTTTGACCAAAACTAGTATAAACTAGTGTATAATATATTATGATTTTTTGACCGAAACTTGCATTTCGAAAATAACCTTCCCTCGTAACTTATATAAAGGATCTAAGAAGTTTCGTACTGTTTGGAAAAGTCCTCGATTTAATTTGATTTTTTGACCAAAACTATTATAAACTAGTGTATAATATATTACGATTTTTTGAACGAAACTTGCATTTCTAAAAGATTTCGTAGAATCTAAATTTCAGATATTCTTTTGCATGGATTTCCATCATAACCTTCCTTAATAAAATATATAAATGATCTAAAAAGTTTTATATCATTTCAAAATGTCTTCGATATTATTAGTTTTTTTGAATGAAACTAGTATAAACCAGTGTATAATATATTATGATTTTTTGACCGAAACTTGCATTTCGAAAAGTTTCATCTAATATAATTTTCAGATGATTTTTTGCAAGGACTTCCATCATAACTTTCCTTCATAAAATATATAAATTATCTAAGAAGTTTTGTATCATTTCAAATTATCCTTGATTTAATTTGATTTTTTTGACCAAAACTAGTATAAACTAGTGTATAATATATTATGATTTTTTGACTGAAACTTGCATTTCGAAAACTTACGTAGAATCTAATTTTCAGAGGATTTTTTGCATGGACTTCCATCATAACTCTCCTTCATAAAATATATAAATTATCTAAGAAGTTTCGTATCATTTCAAACTATCCTCGATTTAATTTGATTTTTTTGACCAAAACTAGTATAACCTAGTGTATAATATATTTTGATTTTTTGACCGAAACTTGCATTTCGAAAAGTTACGTAGAATCTAATTTTCAGAGGATTTTTTTGCATGGATTTCCATCATAACCTTCCCTCGTAACTTATATAAAGGATTTAAATTTTTTTGTATCGTTTCTAACAGTCCTCGATTTAATTTGATTTTTTGACCAAAACTAGTATAAACTAGTGTATAATATATTATGATTTTTGGACTGAAACTTGCATTTCTTAAAGTTTCATAGAATCTAATTTTCAGATGATTTTTTGCATGGATTTCCATCATAACCTTACCTCGTAACTTATATAAAGGATTTAAAAAGTTTTGTATCGTTTCGAACAGTCCTCGATTTAATTTGATTTTTTGACCAAAACTAGTATAAACTAGTGTATAATATATTATGATTTTTTGACTGAAACTTGCATTTTGAAAACTTACGTAGAATCTAATTTTCAGAGGATTTTTTGCATGGACTTCCATCATAACTCTCCTTCATAAAATATATAAATTATCTAAGAAGTTTCGTATCATTTCAAACTATCCTCGATTTAATTTGATTTTTTTGACCAAAACTAGTATAAACTAGTGTATAATATATTTTGATTTTTTGACCGAAACTTGCATTTCGAAAAGTTACGTAGAATCTAATTTTCAGAGGATTTTTATGCATGGATTTCCCTCGTAACTTATATAAAGGATTTAAAAAGTTTTGTATCATTTCAAACTATCATTGATTTAATTTGATTTTTTGACCAAAACTAGTATAAACTAGTGTATAATATATTATGATTTTTTGACCGAAACTTGCATTTCGAAAATAACCTTCCCTCGTAACTTATATAAAGGATCTAAGAAGTTTCGTACTGTTTGGAAAAGTCCTCGATTTAATTTGATTTTTTGACCAAAACTATTATAAACTAGTGTATAATATATTACGATTTTTTGAACGAAACTTGCATTTCTAAAAGATTTCGTAGAATCTAAATTTCAGATATTCTTTTGCATGGATTTCCATCATAACCTTCCTTAATAAAATATATAAATGATCTAAAAAGTTTTATATCATTTCAAAATGTCTTCGATATTATTAGTTTTTTTGAATGAAACTAGTATAAACCAGTGTATAATATATTATGATTTTTTGACCGAAACTTGCATTTCGAAAAGTTTCATCTAATATAATTTTCAGATGATTTTTTGCAAGGACTTCCATCATAACTTTCCTTCATAAAATATATAAATTATCTAAGAAGTTTTGTATCATTTCAAATTATCCTTGATTTAATTTGATTTTTTTGACCAAAACTAGTATAAACTAGTGTATAATATATTATGATTTTTTGACTGAAACTTGCATTTCGAAAACTTACGTAGAATCTAATTTTCAGAGGATTTTTTGCATGGACTTCCATCATAACTCTCCTTCATAAAATATATAAATTATCTAAGAAGTTTCGTATCATTTCAAACTATCCTCGATTTAATTTGATTTTTTTGACCAAAACTAGTATAACCTAGTGTATAATATATTTTGATTTTTTGACCGAAACTTGCATTTCGAAAAGTTACGTAGAATCTAATTTTCAGAGGATTTTTTTGCATGGATTTCCATCATAACCTTCCCTCGTAACTTATATAAAGGATTTAAATTTTTTTGTATCGTTTCTAACAGTCCTCGATTTAATTTGATTTTTTGACCAAAACTAGTATAAACTAGTGTATAATATATTATGATTTTTGGACTGAAACTTGCATTTCTTAAAGTTTCATAGAATCTAATTTTCAGATGATTTTTTGCATGGATTTCCATCATAACCTTACCTCGTAACTTATATAAAGGATTTAAAAAGTTTTGTATCGTTTCGAACAGTCCTCGATTTAATTTGATTTTTTGACCAAAACTAGTATAAACTAGTGTATAATATATTATGATTTTTTGACTGAAACTTGCATTTTGAAAACTTACGTAGAATCTAATTTTCAGAGGATTTTTTGCATGGACTTCCATCATAACTCTCCTTCATAAAATATATAAATTATCTAAGAAGTTTCGTATCATTTCAAACTATCCTCGATTTAATTTGATTTTTTTGACCAAAACTAGTATAAACTAGTGTATAATATATTTTGATTTTTTGACCGAAACTTGCATTTCGAAAAGTTACGTAGAATCTAATTTTCAGAGGATTTTTATGCATGGATTTCCCTCGTAACTTATATAAAGGATTTAAAAAGTTTTGTATCATTTCAAACTATCATTGATTTAATTTGATTTTTTGACCAAAACTAGTATAAACTAGTGTATAATATATTATGATTTTTTGACCGAAACTTGCATTTCGAAAATAACCTTCCCTCGTAACTTATATAAAGGATCTAAGAAGTTTCGTACTGTTTGGAAAAGTCCTCGATTTAATTTGATTTTTTGACCAAAACTATTATAAACTAGTGTATAATATATTACGATTTTTTGAACGAAACTTGCATTTCTAAAAGATTTCGTAGAATCTAAATTTCAGATATTCTTTTGCATGGATTTCCATCATAACCTTCCTTAATAAAATATATAAATGATCTAAAAAGTTTTATATCATTTCAAAATGTCTTCGATATTATTAGTTTTTTTGAATGAAACTAGTATAAACCAGTGTATAATATATTATGATTTTTTGACCGAAACTTGCATTTCGAAAAGTTTCATCTAATATAATTTTCAGATGATTTTTTGCAAGGACTTCCATCATAACTTTCCTTCATAAAATATATAAATTATCTAAGAAGTTTTGTATCATTTCAAATTATCCTTGATTTAATTTGATTTTTTTGACCAAAACTAGTATAAACTAGTGTATAATATATTATGATTTTTTGACTGAAACTTGCATTTCGAAAACTTACGTAGAATCTAATTTTCAGAGGATTTTTTGCATGGACTTCCATCATAACTCTCCTTCATAAAATATATAAATTATCTAAGAAGTTTCGTATCATTTCAAACTATCCTCGATTTAATTTGATTTTTTTGACCAAAACTAGTATAACCTAGTGTATAATATATTTTGATTTTTTGACCGAAACTTGCATTTCGAAAAGTTACGTAGAATCTAATTTTCAGAGGATTTTTTTGCATGGATTTCCATCATAACCTTCCCTCGTAACTTATATAAAGGATTTAAATTTTTTTGTATCGTTTCTAACAGTCCTCGATTTAATTTGATTTTTTGACCAAAACTAGTATAAACTAGTGTATAATATATTATGATTTTTGGACTGAAACTTGCATTTCTTAAAGTTTCATAGAATCTAATTTTCAGATGATTTTTTGCATGGATTTCCATCATAACCTTACCTCGTAACTTATATAAAGGATTTAAAAAGTTTTGTATCGTTTCGAACAGTCCTCGATTTAATTTGATTTTTTGACCAAAACTAGTATAAACTAGTGTATAATATATTATGATTTTTTGACTGAAACTTGCATTTTGAAAACTTACGTAGAATCTAATTTTCAGAGGATTTTTTGCATGGACTTCCATCATAACTCTCCTTCATAAAATATATAAATTATCTAAGAAGTTTCGTATCATTTCAAACTATCCTCGATTTAATTTGATTTTTTTGACCAAAACTAGTATAAACTAGTGTATAATATATTTTGATTTTTTGACCGAAACTTGCATTTCGAAAAGTTACGTAGAATCTAATTTTCAGAGGATTTTTATGCATGGATTTCCCTCGTAACTTATATAAAGGATTTAAAAAGTTTTGTATCATTTCAAACTATCATTGATTTAATTTGATTTTTTGACCAAAACTAGTATAAACTAGTGTATAATATATTATGATTTTTTGACCGAAACTTGCATTTCGAAAATAACCTTCCCTCGTAACTTATATAAAGGATCTAAGAAGTTTCGTACTGTTTGGAAAAGTCCTCGATTTAATTTGATTTTTTGACCAAAACTATTATAAACTAGTGTATAATATATTACGATTTTTTGAACGAAACTTGCATTTCTAAAAGATTTCGTAGAATCTAAATTTCAGATATTCTTTTGCATGGATTTCCATCATAACCTTCCTTAATAAAATATATAAATGATCTAAAAAGTTTTATATCATTTCAAAATGTCTTCGATATTATTAGTTTTTTTGAATGAAACTAGTATAAACCAGTGTATAATATATTATGATTTTTTGACCGAAACTTGCATTTCGAAAAGTTTCATCTAATATAATTTTCAGATGATTTTTTGCAAGGACTTCCATCATAACTTTCCTTCATAAAATATATAAATTATCTAAGAAGTTTTGTATCATTTCAAATTATCCTTGATTTAATTTGATTTTTTTGACCAAAACTAGTATAAACTAGTGTATAATATATTATGATTTTTTGACTGAAACTTGCATTTCGAAAACTTACGTAGAATCTAATTTTCAGAGGATTTTTTGCATGGACTTCCATCATAACTCTCCTTCATAAAATATATAAATTATCTAAGAAGTTTCGTATCATTTCAAACTATCCTCGATTTAATTTGATTTTTTTGACCAAAACTAGTATAACCTAGTGTATAATATATTTTGATTTTTTGACCGAAACTTGCATTTCGAAAAGTTACGTAGAATCTAATTTTCAGAGGATTTTTTTGCATGGATTTCCATCATAACCTTCCCTCGTAACTTATATAAAGGATTTAAATTTTTTTGTATCGTTTCTAACAGTCCTCGATTTAATTTGATTTTTTGACCAAAACTAGTATAAACTAGTGTATAATATATTATGATTTTTGGACTGAAACTTGCATTTCTTAAAGTTTCATAGAATCTAATTTTCAGATGATTTTTTGCATGGATTTCCATCATAACCTTACCTCGTAACTTATATAAAGGATTTAAAAAGTTTTGTATCGTTTCGAACAGTCCTCGATTTAATTTGATTTTTTGACCAAAACTAGTATAAACTAGTGTATAATATATTATGATTTTTTGACTGAAACTTGCATTTTGAAAACTTACGTAGAATCTAATTTTCAGAGGATTTTTTGCATGGACTTCCATCATAACTCTCCTTCATAAAATATATAAATTATCTAAGAAGTTTCGTATCATTTCAAACTATCCTCGATTTAATTTGATTTTTTTGACCAAAACTAGTATAAACTAGTGTATAATATATTTTGATTTTTTGACCGAAACTTGCATTTCGAAAAGTTACGTAGAATCTAATTTTCAGAGGATTTTTATGCATGGATTTCCCTCGTAACTTATATAAAGGATTTAAAAAGTTTTGTATCATTTCAAACTATCATTGATTTAATTTGATTTTTTGACCAAAACTAGTATAAACTAGTGTATAATATATTATGATTTTTTGACCGAAACTTGCATTTCGAAAATAACCTTCCCTCGTAACTTATATAAAGGATCTAAGAAGTTTCGTACTGTTTGGAAAAGTCCTCGATTTAATTTGATTTTTTGACCAAAACTATTATAAACTAGTGTATAATATATTACGATTTTTTGAACGAAACTTGCATTTCTAAAAGATTTCGTAGAATCTAAATTTCAGATATTTTTTTGCATGGATTTCCATCATAACCTTCCTTAATAAAATATATAAATGATCTAAAAAGTTTTATATCATTTCAAAATGTCTTCGATATTATTAGTTTTTTTGAATGAAACTAGTATAAACCAGTGTATAATATATTATGATTTTTTGACCGAAACTTGCATTTCGAAAAGTTTCATCTAATATAATTTTCAGATGATTTTTTGCAAGGACTTCCATCATAACTTTCCTTCATAAAATATATAAATTATCTAAGAAGTTTTGTATCATTTCAAATTATCCTTGATTTAATTTGATTTTTTTGACCAAAACTAGTATAAACTAGTGTATAATATATTATGATTTTTTGACTGAAACTTGCATTTCGAAAACTTACGTAGAATCTAATTTTCAGAGGATTTTTTGCATGGACTTCCATCATAACTCTCCTTCATAAAATATATAAATTATCTAAGAAGTTTCGTATCATTTCAAACTATCCTCGATTTAATTTGATTTTTTTGACCAAAACTAGTATAACCTAGTGTATAATATATTTTGATTTTTTGACCGAAACTTGCATTTCGAAAAGTTACGTAGAATCTAATTTTCAGAGGATTTTTTTGCATGGATTTCCATCATAACCTTCCCTCGTAACTTATATAAAGGATTTAAATTTTTTTGTATCGTTTCTAACAGTCCTCGATTTAATTTGATTTTTTGACCAAAACTAGTATAAACTAGTGTATAATATATTATGATTTTTGGACTGAAACTTGCATTTCTTAAAGTTTCATAGAATCTAATTTTCAGATGATTTTTTGCATGGATTTCCATCATAACCTTACCTCGTAACTTATATAAAGGATTTAAAAAGTTTTGTATCGTTTCGAACAGTCCTCGATTTAATTTGATTTTTTGACCAAAACTAGTATAAACTAGTGTATAATATATTATGATTTTTTGACTGAAACTTGCATTTTGAAAACTTACGTAGAATCTAATTTTCAGAGGATTTTTTGCATGGACTTCCATCATAACTCTCCTTCATAAAATATATAAATTATCTAAGAAGTTTCGTATCATTTCAAACTATCCTCGATTTAATTTGATTTTTTTGACCAAAACTAGTATAAACTAGTGTATAATATATTTTGATTTTTTGACCGAAACTTGCATTTCGAAAAGTTACGTAGAATCTAATTTTCAGAGGATTTTTATGCATGGATTTCCCTCGTAACTTATATAAAGGATTTAAAAAGTTTTGTATCATTTCAAACTATCATTGATTTAATTTGATTTTTTGACCAAAACTAGTATAAACTAGTGTATAATATATTATGATTTTTTGACCGAAACTTGCATTTCGAAAATAACCTTCCCTCGTAACTTATATAAAGGATCTAAGAAGTTTCGTACTGTTTGGAAAAGTCCTCGATTTAATTTGATTTTTTGACCAAAACTATTATAAACTAGTGTATAATATATTACGATTTTTTGAACGAAACTTGCATTTCTAAAAGATTTCGTAGAATCTAAATTTCAGATATTTTTTTGCATGGATTTCCATCATAACCTTCCTTAATAAAATATATAAATGATCTAAAAAGTTTTATATCATTTCAAAATGTCTTCGATATTATTAGTTTTTTTGAATGAAACTAGTATAAACCAGTGTATAATATATTATGATTTTTTGACCGAAACTTGCATTTCGAAAAGTTTCATCTAATATAATTTTCAGATGATTTTTTGCAAGGACTTCCATCATAACTTTCCTTCATAAAATATATAAATTATCTAAGAAGTTTTGTATCATTTCAAATTATCCTTGATTTAATTTGATTTTTTTGACCAAAACTAGTATAAACTAGTGTATAATATATTATGATTTTTTGACTGAAACTTGCATTTCGAAAACTTACGTAGAATCTAATTTTCAGAGGATTTTTTGCATGGACTTCCATCATAACTCTCCTTCATAAAATATATAAATTATCTAAGAAGTTTCGTATCATTTCAAACTATCCTCGATTTAATTTGATTTTTTTGACCAAAACTAGTATAACCTAGTGTATAATATATTTTGATTTTTTGACCGAAACTTGCATTTCGAAAAGTTACGTAGAATCTAATTTTCAGAGGATTTTTTTGCATGGATTTCCATCATAACCTTCCCTCGTAACTTATATAAAGGATTTAAATTTTTTTGTATCGTTTCTAACAGTCCTCGATTTAATTTGATTTTTTGACCAAAACTAGTATAAACTAGTGTATAATATATTATGATTTTTGGACTGAAACTTGCATTTCTTAAAGTTTCATAGAATCTAATTTTCAGATGATTTTTTGCATGGATTTCCATCATAACCTTACCTCGTAACTTATATAAAGGATTTAAAAAGTTTTGTATCGTTTCGAACAGTCCTCGATTTAATTTGATTTTTTGATCAAAACTAGTATAAACTAGTGTATAATATATTATGATTTTTTGACTGAAACTTGCATTTTGAAAACTTACGTAGAATCTAATTTTCAGAGGATTTTTTGCATGGACTTCCATCATAACTCTCCTTCATAAAATATATAAATTATCTAAGAAGTTTCGTATCATTTCAAACTATCCTCGATTTAATTTGATTTTTTTGACCAAAACTAGTATAAACTAGTGTATAATATATTTTGATTTTTTGACCGAAACTTGCATTTCGAAAAGTTACGTAGAATCTAATTTTCAGAGGATTTTTATGCATGGATTTCCCTCGTAACTTATATAAAGGATTTAAAAAGTTTTGTATCATTTCAAACTATCATTGATTTAATTTGATTTTTTGACCAAAACTAGTATAAACTAGTGTATAATATATTATGATTTTTTGACCGAAACTTGCATTTCGAAAATAACCTTCCCTCGTAACTTATATAAAGGATCTAAGAAGTTTCGTACTGTTTGGAAAAGTCCTCGATTTAATTTGATTTTTTGACCAAAACTATTATAAACTAGTGTATAATATATTACGATTTTTTGAACGAAACTTGCATTTCTAAAAGATTTCGTAGAATCTAAATTTCAGATATTTTTTTGCATGGATTTCCATCATAACCTTCCTTAATAAAATATATAAATGATCTAAAAAGTTTTATATCATTTCAAAATGTCTTCGATATTATTAGTTTTTTTGAATGAAACTAGTATAAACCAGTGTATAATATATTATGATTTTTTGACCGAAACTTGCATTTCGAAAAGTTTCATCTAATATAATTTTCAGATGATTTTTTGCAAGGACTTCCATCATAACTTTCCTTCATAAAATATATAAATTATCTAAGAAGTTTTGTATCATTTCAAATTATCCTTGATTTAATTTGATTTTTTTGACCAAAACTAGTATAAACTAGTGTATAATATATTATGATTTTTTGACTGAAACTTGCATTTCGAAAACTTACGTAGAATCTAATTTTCAGAGGATTTTTTGCATGGACTTCCATCATAACTCTCCTTCATAAAATATATAAATTATCTAAGAAGTTTCGTATCATTTCAAACTATCCTCGATTTAATTTGATTTTTTTGACCAAAACTAGTATAACCTAGTGTATAATATATTTTGATTTTTTGACCGAAACTTGCATTTCGAAAAGTTACGTAGAATCTAATTTTCAGAGGATTTTTTTGCATGGATTTCCATCATAACCTTCCCTCGTAACTTATATAAAGGATTTAAATTTTTTTGTATCGTTTCTAACAGTCCTCGATTTAATTTGATTTTTTGACCAAAACTAGTATAAACTAGTGTATAATATATTATGATTTTTGGACTGAAACTTGCATTTCTTAAAGTTTCATAGAATCTAATTTTCAGATGATTTTTTGCATGGATTTCCATCATAACCTTACCTCGTAACTTATATAAAGGATTTAAAAAGTTTTGTATCGTTTCGAACAGTCCTCGATTTAATTTGATTTTTTGACCAAAACTAGTATAAACTAGTGTATAATATATTATGATTTTTTGACTGAAACTTGCATTTTGAAAACTTACGTAGAATCTAATTTTCAGAGGATTTTTTGCATGGACTTCCATCATAACTCTCCTTCATAAAATATATAAATTATCTAAGAAGTTTCGTATCATTTCAAACTATCCTCGATTTAATTTGATTTTTTTGACCAAAACTAGTATAAACTAGTGTATAATATATTTTGATTTTTTGACCGAAACTTGCATTTCGAAAAGTTACGTAGAATCTAATTTTCAGAGGATTTTTATGCATGGATTTCCCTCGTAACTTATATAAAGGATTTAAAAAGTTTTGTATCATTTCAAACTATCATTGATTTAATTTGATTTTTTGACCAAAACTAGTATAAACTAGTGTATAATATATTATGATTTTTTGACCGAAACTTGCATTTCGAAAATAACCTTCCCTCGTAACTTATATAAAGGATCTAAGAAGTTTCGTACTGTTTGGAAAAGTCCTCGATTTAATTTGATTTTTTGACCAAAACTATTATAAACTAGTGTATAATATATTACGATTTTTTGAACGAAACTTGCATTTCTAAAAGATTTCGTAGAATCTAAATTTCAGATATTCTTTTGCATGGATTTCCATCATAACCTTCCTTAATAAAATATATAAATGATCTAAAAAGTTTTATATCATTTCAAAATGTCTTCGATATTATTAGTTTTTTTGAATGAAACTAGTATAAACCAGTGTATAATATATTATGATTTTTTGACCGAAACTTGCATTTCGAAAAGTTTCATCTAATATAATTTTCAGATGATTTTTTGCAAGGACTTCCATCATAACTTTCCTTCATAAAATATATAAATTATCTAAGAAGTTTTGTATCATTTCAAATTATCCTTGATTTAATTTGATTTTTTTGACCAAAACTAGTATAAACTAGTGTATAATATATTATGATTTTTTGACTGAAACTTGCATTTCGAAAACTTACGTAGAATCTAATTTTCAGAGGATTTTTTGCATGGACTTCCATCATAACTCTCCTTCATAAAATATATAAATTATCTAAGAAGTTTCGTATCATTTCAAACTATCCTCGATTTAATTTGATTTTTTTGACCAAAACTAGTATAACCTAGTGTATAATATATTTTGATTTTTTGACCGAAACTTGCATTTCGAAAAGTTACGTAGAATCTAATTTTCAGAGGATTTTTTTGCATGGATTTCCATCATAACCTTCCCTCGTAACTTATATAAAGGATTTAAATTTTTTTGTATCGTTTCTAACAGTCCTCGATTTAATTTGATTTTTTGACCAAAACTAGTATAAACTAGTGTATAATATATTATGATTTTTGGACTGAAACTTGCATTTCTTAAAGTTTCATAGAATCTAATTTTCAGATGATTTTTTGCATGGATTTCCATCATAACCTTACCTCGTAACTTATATAAAGGATTTAAAAAGTTTTGTATCGTTTCGAACAGTCCTCGATTTAATTTGATTTTTTGACCAAAACTAGTATAAACTAGTGTATAATATATTATGATTTTTTGACTGAAACTTGCATTTTGAAAACTTACGTAGAATCTAATTTTCAGAGGATTTTTTGCATGGACTTCCATCATAACTCTCCTTCATAAAATATATAAATTATCTAAGAAGTTTCGTATCATTTCAAACTATCCTCGATTTAATTTGATTTTTTTGACCAAAACTAGTATAAACTAGTGTATAATATATTTTGATTTTTTGACCGAAACTTGCATTTCGAAAAGTTACGTAGAATCTAATTTTCAGAGGATTTTTATGCATGGATTTCCCTCGTAACTTATATAAAGGATTTAAAAAGTTTTGTATCATTTCAAACTATCATTGATTTAATTTGATTTTTTGACCAAAACTAGTATAAACTAGTGTATAATATATTATGATTTTTTGACCGAAACTTGCATTTCGAAAATAACCTTCCCTCGTAACTTATATAAAGGATCTAAGAAGTTTCGTACTGTTTGGAAAAGTCCTCGATTTAATTTGATTTTTTGACCAAA
This sequence comes from Lathyrus aphaca, assembly GCA_963966055.1. Taxonomy (NCBI): domain Eukaryota; kingdom Viridiplantae; phylum Streptophyta; class Magnoliopsida; order Fabales; family Fabaceae; genus Lathyrus; species Lathyrus aphaca. The sequence goes on along the minus strand of OZ014522.1, from coordinate 37,209,145 downwards.
ACTATTATAAACTAGTGTATAATATATTACGATTTTTTGAACGAAACTTGCATTTCTAAAAGATTTCGTAGAATCTAAATTTCAGATATTTTTTTGCATGGATTTCCATCATAACCTTCCTTAATAAAATATATAAATGATCTAAAAAGTTTTATATCATTTCAAAATGTCTTCGATATTATTAGTTTTTTTGAATGAAACTAGTATAAACCAGTGTATAATATATTATGATTTTTTGACCGAAACTTGCATTTCGAAAAGTTTCATCTAATATAATTTTCAGATGATTTTTTGCAAGGACTTCCATCATAACTTTCCTTCATAAAATATATAAATTATCTAAGAAGTTTTGTATCATTTCAAATTATCCTTGATTTAATTTGATTTTTTTGACCAAAACTAGTATAAACTAGTGTATAATATATTATGATTTTTTGACTGAAACTTGCATTTCGAAAACTTACGTAGAATCTAATTTTCAGAGGATTTTTTGCATGGACTTCCATCATAACTCTCCTTCATAAAATATATAAATTATCTAAGAAGTTTCGTATCATTTCAAACTATCCTCGATTTAATTTGATTTTTTTGACCAAAACTAGTATAACCTAGTGTATAATATATTTTGATTTTTTGACCGAAACTTGCATTTCGAAAAGTTACGTAGAATCTAATTTTCAGAGGATTTTTTTGCATGGATTTCCATCATAACCTTCCCTCGTAACTTATATAAAGGATTTAAATTTTTTTGTATCGTTTCTAACAGTCCTCGATTTAATTTGATTTTTTGACCAAAACTAGTATAAACTAGTGTATAATATATTATGATTTTTGGACTGAAACTTGCATTTCTTAAAGTTTCATAGAATCTAATTTTCAGATGATTTTTTGCATGGATTTCCATCATAACCTTACCTCGTAACTTATATAAAGGATTTAAAAAGTTTTGTATCGTTTCGAACAGTCCTCGATTTAATTTGATTTTTTGACCAAAACTAGTATAAACTAGTGTATAATATATTATGATTTTTTGACTGAAACTTGCATTTTGAAAACTTACGTAGAATCTAATTTTCAGAGGATTTTTTGCATGGACTTCCATCATAACTCTCCTTCATAAAATATATAAATTATCTAAGAAGTTTCGTATCATTTCAAACTATCCTCGATTTAATTTGATTTTTTTGACCAAAACTAGTATAAACTAGTGTATAATATATTTTGATTTTTTGACCGAAACTTGCATTTCGAAAAGTTACGTAGAATCTAATTTTCAGAGGATTTTTATGCATGGATTTCCCTCGTAACTTATATAAAGGATTTAAAAAGTTTTGTATCATTTCAAACTATCATTGATTTAATTTGATTTTTTGACCAAAACTAGTATAAACTAGTGTATAATATATTATGATTTTTTGACCGAAACTTGCATTTCGAAAATAACCTTCCCTCGTAACTTATATAAAGGATCTAAGAAGTTTCGTACTGTTTGGAAAAGTCCTCGATTTAATTTGATTTTTTGACCAAAACTATTATAAACTAGTGTATAATATATTACGATTTTTTGAACGAAACTTGCATTTCTAAAAGATTTCGTAGAATCTAAATTTCAGATATTCTTTTGCATGGATTTCCATCATAACCTTCCTTAATAAAATATATAAATGATCTAAAAAGTTTTATATCATTTCAAAATGTCTTCGATATTATTAGTTTTTTTGAATGAAACTAGTATAAACCAGTGTATAATATATTATGATTTTTTGACCGAAACTTGCATTTCGAAAAGTTTCATCTAATATAATTTTCAGATGATTTTTTGCAAGGACTTCCATCATAACTTTCCTTCATAAAATATATAAATTATCTAAGAAGTTTTGTATCATTTCAAATTATCCTTGATTTAATTTGATTTTTTTGACCAAAACTAGTATAAACTAGTGTATAATATATTATGATTTTTTGACTGAAACTTGCATTTCGAAAACTTACGTAGAATCTAATTTTCAGAGGATTTTTTGCATGGACTTCCATCATAACTCTCCTTCATAAAATATATAAATTATCTAAGAAGTTTCGTATCATTTCAAACTATCCTCGATTTAATTTGATTTTTTTGACCAAAACTAGTATAACCTAGTGTATAATATATTTTGATTTTTTGACCGAAACTTGCATTTCGAAAAGTTACGTAGAATCTAATTTTCAGAGGATTTTTTTGCATGGATTTCCATCATAACCTTCCCTCGTAACTTATATAAAGGATTTAAATTTTTTTGTATCGTTTCTAACAGTCCTCGATTTAATTTGATTTTTTGACCAAAACTAGTATAAACTAGTGTATAATATATTATGATTTTTGGACTGAAACTTGCATTTCTTAAAGTTTCATAGAATCTAATTTTCAGATGATTTTTTGCATGGATTTCCATCATAACCTTACCTCGTAACTTATATAAAGGATTTAAAAAGTTTTGTATCGTTTCGAACAGTCCTCGATTTAATTTGATTTTTTGACCAAAACTAGTATAAACTAGTGTATAATATATTATGATTTTTTGACTGAAACTTGCATTTTGAAAACTTACGTAGAATCTAATTTTCAGAGGATTTTTTGCATGGACTTCCATCATAACTCTCCTTCATAAAATATATAAATTATCTAAGAAGTTTCGTATCATTTCAAACTATCCTCGATTTAATTTGATTTTTTTGACCAAAACTAGTATAAACTAGTGTATAATATATTTTGATTTTTTGACCGAAACTTGCATTTCGAAAAGTTACGTAGAATCTAATTTTCAGAGGATTTTTATGCATGGATTTCCCTCGTAACTTATATAAAGGATTTAAAAAGTTTTGTATCATTTCAAACTATCATTGATTTAATTTGATTTTTTGACCAAAACTAGTATAAACTAGTGTATAATATATTATGATTTTTTGACCGAAACTTGCATTTCGAAAATAACCTTCCCTCGTAACTTATATAAAGGATCTAAGAAGTTTCGTACTGTTTGGAAAAGTCCTCGATTTAATTTGATTTTTTGACCAAAACTATTATAAACTAGTGTATAATATATTACGATTTTTTGAACGAAACTTGCATTTCTAAAAGATTTCGTAGAATCTAAATTTCAGATATTTTTTTGCATGGATTTCCATCATAACCTTCCTTAATAAAATATATAAATGATCTAAAAAGTTTTATATCATTTCAAAATGTCTTCGATATTATTAGTTTTTTTGAATGAAACTAGTATAAACCAGTGTATAATATATTATGATTTTTTGACCGAAACTTGCATTTCGAAAAGTTTCATCTAATATAATTTTCAGATGATTTTTTGCAAGGACTTCCATCATAACTTTCCTTCATAAAATATATAAATTATCTAAGAAGTTTTGTATCATTTCAAATTATCCTTGATTTAATTTGATTTTTTTGACCAAAACTAGTATAAACTAGTGTATAATATATTATGATTTTTTGACTGAAACTTGCATTTCGAAAACTTACGTAGAATCTAATTTTCAGAGGATTTTTTGCATGGACTTCCATCATAACTCTCCTTCATAAAATATATAAATTATCTAAGAAGTTTCGTATCATTTCAAACTATCCTCGATTTAATTTGATTTTTTTGACCAAAACTAGTATAACCTAGTGTATAATATATTTTGATTTTTTGACCGAAACTTGCATTTCGAAAAGTTACGTAGAATCTAATTTTCAGAGGATTTTTTTGCATGGATTTCCATCATAACCTTCCCTCGTAACTTATATAAAGGATTTAAATTTTTTTGTATCGTTTCTAACAGTCCTCGATTTAATTTGATTTTTTGACCAAAACTAGTATAAACTAGTGTATAATATATTATGATTTTTGGACTGAAACTTGCATTTCTTAAAGTTTCATAGAATCTAATTTTCAGATGATTTTTTGCATGGATTTCCATCATAACCTTACCTCGTAACTTATATAAAGGATTTAAAAAGTTTTGTATCGTTTCGAACAGTCCTCGATTTAATTTGATAATTTGACCAAAACTAGTATAAACTAGTGTATAATATATTATGATTTTTTGACTGAAACTTGCATTTTGAAAACTTACGTAGAATCTAATTTTCAGAGGATTTTTTGCATGGACTTCCATCATAACTCTCCTTCATAAAATATATAAATTATCTAAGAAGTTTCGTATCATTTCAAACTATCCTCGATTTAATTTGATTTTTTTGACCAAAACTAGTATAAACTAGTGTATAATATATTTTGATTTTTTGACCGAAACTTGCATTTCGAAAAGTTACGTAGAATCTAATTTTCAGAGGATTTTTATGCATGGATTTCCCTCGTAACTTATATAAAGGATTTAAAAAGTTTTGTATCATTTCAAACTATCATTGATTTAATTTGATTTTTTGACCAAAACTAGTATAAACTAGTGTATAATATATTATGATTTTTTGACCGAAACTTGCATTTCGAAAATAACCTTCCCTCGTAACTTATATAAAGGATCTAAGAAGTTTCGTACTGTTTGGAAAAGTCCTCGATTTAATTTGATTTTTTGACCAAAACTATTATAAACTAGTGTATAATATATTACGATTTTTTGAACGAAACTTGCATTTCTAAAAGATTTCGTAGAATCTAAATTTCAGATATTTTTTTGCATGGATTTCCATCATAACCTTCCTTAATAAAATATATAAATGATCTAAAAAGTTTTATATCATTTCAAAATGTCTTCGATATTATTAGTTTTTTTGAATGAAACTAGTATAAACCAGTGTATAATATATTATGATTTTTTGACCGAAACTTGCATTTCGAAAAGTTTCATCTAATATAATTTTCAGATGATTTTTTGCAAGGACTTCCATCATAACTTTCCTTCATAAAATATATAAATTATCTAAGAAGTTTTGTATCATTTCAAATTATCCTTGATTTAATTTGATTTTTTTGACCAAAACTAGTATAAACTAGTGTATAATATATTATGATTTTTTGACTGAAACTTGCATTTCGAAAACTTACGTAAAATCTAATTTTCAGAGGATTTTTTGCATGGACTTCCATCATAACTCTCCTTCATAAAATATATAAATTATCTAAGAAGTTTCGTATCATTTCAAACTATCCTCGATTTAATTTGATTTTTTTGACCAAAACTAGTATAACCTAGTGTATAATATATTTTGATTTTTTGACCGAAACTTGCATTTCGAAAAGTTACGTAGAATCTAATTTTCAGAGGATTTTTTTGCATGGATTTCCATCATAACCTTCCCTCGTAACTTATATAAAGGATTTAAATTTTTTTGTATCGTTTCTAACAGTCCTCGATTTAATTTGATTTTTTGACCAAAACTAGTATAAACTAGTGTATAATATATTATGATTTTTGGACTGAAACTTGCATTTCTTAAAGTTTCATAGAATCTAATTTTCAGATGATTTTTTGCATGGATTTCCATCATAACCTTACCTCGTAACTTATATAAAGGATTTAAAAAGTTTTGTATCGTTTCGAACAGTCCTCGATTTAATTTGATTTTTTGACCAAAACTAGTATAAACTAGTGTATAATATATTATGATTTTTTGACTGAAACTTGCATTTTGAAAACTTACGTAGAATCTAATTTTCAGAGGATTTTTTGCATGGACTTCCATCATAACTCTCCTTCATAAAATATATAAATTATCTAAGAAGTTTCGTATCATTTCAAACTATCCTCGATTTAATTTGATTTTTTTGACCAAAACTAGTATAAACTAGTGTATAATATATTTTGATTTTTTGACCGAAACTTGCATTTCGAAAAGTTACGTAGAATCTAATTTTCAGAGGATTTTTATGCATGGATTTCCCTCGTAACTTATATAAAGGATTTAAAAAGTTTTGTATCATTTCAAACTATCATTGATTTAATTTGATTTTTTGACCAAAACTAGTATAAACTAGTGTATAATATATTATGATTTTTTGACCGAAACTTGCATTTCGAAAATAACCTTCCCTCGTAACTTATATAAAGGATCTAAGAAGTTTCGTACTGTTTGGAAAAGTCCTCGATTTAATTTGATTTTTTGACCAAAACTATTATAAACTAGTGTATAATATATTACGATTTTTTGAACGAAACTTGCATTTCTAAAAGATTTCGTAGAATCTAAATTTCAGATATTTTTTTGCATGGATTTCCATCATAACCTTCCTTAATAAAATATATAAATGATCTAAAAAGTTTTATATCATTTCAAAATGTCTTCGATATTATTAGTTTTTTTGAATGAAACTAGTATAAACCAGTGTATAATATATTATGATTTTTTGACCGAAACTTGCATTTCGAAAAGTTTCATCTAATATAATTTTCAGATGATTTTTTGCAAGGACTTCCATCATAACTTTCCTTCATAAAATATATAAATTATCTAAGAAGTTTTGTATCATTTCAAATTATCCTTGATTTAATTTGATTTTTTTGACCAAAACTAGTATAAACTAGTGTATAATATATTATGATTTTTTGACTGAAACTTGCATTTCGAAAACTTACGTAGAATCTAATTTTCAGAGGATTTTTTGCATGGACTTCCATCATAACTCTCCTTCATAAAATATATAAATTATCTAAGAAGTTTCGTATCATTTCAAACTATCCTCGATTTAATTTGATTTTTTTGACCAAAACTAGTATAACCTAGTGTATAATATATTTTGATTTTTTGACCGAAACTTGCATTTCAAAAAGTTACGTAGAATCTAATTTTCAGAGGATTTTTTTGCATGGATTTCCATCATAACCTTCCCTCGTAACTTATATAAAGGATTTAAATTTTTTTGTATCGTTTCTAACAATCCTCGATTTAATTTGATTTTTTGACCAAAACTAGTATAAACTAGTGTATAATATATTATGATTTTTGGACTGAAACTTGCATTTCTTAAAGTTTCATAGAATCTAATTTTCAGATGATTTTTTGCATGGATTTCCATCATAACCTTACCTCGTAACTTATATAAAGGATTTAAAAAGTTTTGTATCGTTTCGAACAGTCCTCGATTTAATTTGATTTTTTGACCAAAACTAGTATAAACTAGTGTATAATATATTATGATTTTTTGACTGAAACTTGCATTTTGAAAACTTACGTAGAATCTAATTTTCAGAGGATTTTTTGCATGGACTTCCATCATAACTCTCCTTCATAAAATATATAAATTATCTAAGAAGTTTCGTATCATTTCAAACTATCCTCGATTTAATTTGATTTTTTTGACCAAAACTAGTATAAACTAGTGTATAATATATTTTGATTTTTTGACCGAAACTTGCATTTCGAAAAGTTACGTAGAATCTAATTTTCAGAGGATTTTTATGCATGGATTTCCCTCGTAACTTATATAAAGGATTTAAAAAGTTTTGTATCATTTCAAACTATCATTGATTTAATTTGATTTTTTGACCAAAACTAGTATAAACTAGTGTATAATATATTATGATTTTTTGACCGAAACTTGCATTTCGAAAATAACCTTCCCTCGTAACTTATATAAAGGATCTAAGAAGTTTCGTACTGTTTGGAAAAGTCCTCGATTTAATTTGATTTTTTGACCAAAACTATTATAAACTAGTGTATAATATATTACGATTTTTTGAACGAAACTTGCATTTCTAAAAGATTTCGTAGAATCTAAATTTCAGATATTTTTTTGCATGGATTTCCATCATAACCTTCCTTAATAAAATATATAAATGATCTAAAAAGTTTTATATCATTTCAAAATGTCTTCGATATTATTAGTTTTTTTGAATGAAACTAGTATAAACCAGTGTATAATATATTATGATTTTTTGACCGAAACTTGCATTTCGAAAAGTTTCATCTAATATAATTTTCAGATGATTTTTTGCAAGGACTTCCATCATAACTTTCCTTCATAAAATATATAAATTATCTTAGAAGTTTTGTATCATTTCAAATTATCCTTGATTTAATTTGATTTTTTTGACCAAAACTAGTATAAACTAGTGTATAATATATTATGATTTTTTGACTGAAACTTGCATTTCGAAAACTTACGTAGAATCTAATTTTCAGAGGATTTTTTGCATGGACTTCCATCATAACTCTCCTTCATAAAATATATAAATTATCTAAGAAGTTTCGTATCATTTCAAACTATCCTCGATTTAATTTGATTTTTTTGACCAAAACTAGTATAACCTAGTGTATAATATATTTTGATTTTTTGACCGAAACTTGCATTTCGAAAAGTTACGTAGAATCTAATTTTCAGAGGATTTTTTTGCATGGATTTCCATCATAACCTTCCCTCGTAACTTATATAAAGGATTTAAATTTTTTTGTATCGTTTCTAACAGTCCTCGATTTAATTTGATTTTTTGACCAAAACTAGTATAAACTAGTGTATAATATATTATGATTTTTGGACTGAAACTTGCATTTCTTAAAGTTTCATAGAATCTAATTTTCAGATGATTTTTTGCATGGATTTCCATCATAACCTTACCTCGTAACTTATATAAAGGATTTAAAAAGTTTTGTATCGTTTCGAACAGTCCTCGATTTAATTTGATAATTTGACCAAAACTAGTATAAACTAGTGTATAATATATTATGATTTTTTGACTGAAACTTGCATTTTGAAAACTTACGTAGAATCTAATTTTCAGAGGATTTTTTGCATGGACTTCCATCATAACTCTCCTTCATAAAATATATAAATTATCTAAGAAGTTTCGTATCATTTCAAACTATCCTCGATTTAATTTGATTTTTTTGACCAAAACTAGTATAAACTAGTGTATAATATATTTTGATTTTTTGACCGAAACTTGCATTTCGAAAAGTTACGTAGAATCTAATTTTCAGAGGATTTTTATGCATGGATTTCCCTCGTAACTTATATAAAGGATTTAAAAAGTTTTGTATCATTTCAAACTATCATTGATTTAATTTGATTTTTTGACCAAAACTAGTATAAACTAGTGTATAATATATTATGATTTTTTGACCGAAACTTGCATTTCGAAAATAACCTTCCCTCGTAACTTATATAAAGGATCTAAGAAGTTTCGTACTGTTTGGAAAAGTCCTCGATTTAATTTGATTTTTTGACCAAAACTATTATAAACTAGTGTATAATATATTACGATTTTTTGAACGAAACTTGCATTTCTAAAAGATTTCGTAGAATCTAAATTTCAGATATTTTTTTGCATGGATTTCCATCATAACCTTCCTTAATAAAATATATAAATGATCTAAAAAGTTTTATATCATTTCAAAATGTCTTCGATATTATTAGTTTTTTTGAATGAAACTAGTATAAACCAGTGTATAATATATTATGATTTTTTGACCGAAACTTGCATTTCGAAAAGTTTCATCTAATATAATTTTCAGATGATTTTTTGCAAGGACTTCCATCATAACTTTCCTTCATAAAATATATAAATTATCTAAGAAGTTTTGTATCATTTCAAATTATCCTTGATTTAATTTGATTTTTTTGACCAAAACTAGTATAAACTAGTGTATAATATATTATGATTTTTTGACTGAAACTTGCATTTCGAAAACTTACGTAGAATCTAATTTTCAGAGGATTTTTTGCATGGACTTCCATCATAACTCTCCTTCATAAAATATATAAATTATCTAAGAAGTTTCGTATCATTTCAAACTATCCTCGATTTAATTTGATTTTTTTGACCAAAACTAGTATAACCTAGTGTATAATATATTTTGATTTTTTGACCGAAACTTGCATTTCGAAAAGTTACGTAGAATCTAATTTTCAGAGGATTTTTTTGCATGGATTTCCATCATAACCTTCCCTCGTAACTTATATAAAGGATTTAAATTTTTTTGTATCGTTTCTAACAATCCTCGATTTAATTTGATTTTTTGACCAAAACTAGTATAAACTAGTGTATAATATATTATGATTTTTGGACTGAAACTTGCATTTCTTAAAGTTTCATAGAATCTAATTTTCAGATGATTTTTTGCATGGATTTCCATCATAACCTTACCTCGTAACTTATATAAAGGATTTAAAAAGTTTTGTATCGTTTCGAACAGTCCTCGATTTAATTTGATTTTTTGACCAAAACTAGTATAAACTAGTGTATAATATATTATGATTTTTTGACTGAAACTTGCATTTTGAAAACTTACGTAGAATCTAATTTTCAGAGGATTTTTTGCATGGACTTCCATCATAACTCTCCTTCATAAAATATATAAATTATCTAAGAAGTTTCGTATCATTTCAAACTATCCTCGATTTAATTTGATTTTTTTGACCAAAACTAGTATAAACTAGTGTATAATATATTTTGATTTTTTGACCGAAACTTGCATTTCGAAAAGTTACGTAGAATCTAATTTTCAGAGGATTTTTATGCATGGATTTCCCTCGTAACTTATATAAAGGATTTAAAAAGTTTTGTATCATTTCAAACTATCATTGATTTAATTTGATTTTTTGACCAAAACTAGTATAAACTAGTGTATAATATATTATGATTTTTTGACCGAAACTTGCATTTCGAAAATAACCTTCCCTCGTAACTTATATAAAGGATCTAAGAAGTTTCGTACTGTTTGGAAAAGTCCTCGATTTAATTTGATTTTTTGACCAAAACTATTATAAACTAGTGTATAATATATTACGATTTTTTGAACGAAACTTGCATTTCTAAAAGATTTCGTAGAATCTAAATTTCAGATATTTTTTTGCATGGATTTCCATCATAACCTTCCTTAATAAAATATATAAATGATCTAAAAAGTTTTATATCATTTCAAAATGTCTTCGATATTATTAGTTTTTTTGAATGAAACTAGTATAAACCAGTGTATAATATATTATGATTTTTTGACCGAAACTTGCATTTCGAAAAGTTTCATCTAATATAATTTTCAGATGATTTTTTGCAAGGACTTCCATCATAACTTTCCTTCATAAAATATATAAATTATCTAAGAAGTTTTGTATCATTTCAAATTATCCTTGATTTAATTTGATTTTTTTGACCAAAACTAGTATAAACTAGTGTATAATATATTATGATTTTTTGACTGAAACTTGCATTTCGAAAACTTACGTAGAATCTAATTTTCAGAGGATTTTTTGCATGGACTTCCATCATAACTCTCCTTCATAAAATATATAAATTATCTAAGAAGTTTCGTATCATTTCAAACTATCCTCGATTTAATTTGATTTTTTTGACCAAAACTAGTATAACCTAGTGTATAATATATTTTGATTTTTTGACCGAAACTTGCATTTCGAAAAGTTACGTAGAATCTAATTTTCAGAGGATTTTTTTGCATGGATTTCCATCATAACCTTCCCTCGTAACTTATATAAAGGATTTAAATTTTTTTGTATCGTTTCTAACAGTCCTCGATTTAATTTGATTTTTTGACCAAAACTAGTATAAACTAGTGTATAATATATTATGATTTTTGGACTGAAACTTGCATTTCTTAAAGTTTCATAGAATCTAATTTTCAGATGATTTTTTGCATGGATTTCCATCATAACCTTACCTCGTAACTTATATAAAGGATTTAAAAAGTTTTGTATCGTTTCGAACAGTCCTCGATTTAATTTGATTTTTTGACCAAAACTAGTATAAACTAGTGTATAATATATTATGATTTTTTGACTGAAACTTGCATTTTGAAAACTTACGTAGAATCTAATTTTCAGAGGATTTTTTGCATGGACTTCCATCATAACTCTCCTTCATAAAATATATAAATTATCTAAGAAGTTTCGTATCATTTCAAACTATCCTCGATTTAATTTGATTTTTTTGACCAAAACTAGTATAAACTAGTGTATAATATATTTTGATTTTTTGACCGAAACTTGCATTTCGAAAAGTTACGTAGAATCTAATTTTCAGAGGATTTTTATGCATGGATTTCCCTCGTAACTTATATAAAGGATTTAAAAAGTTTTGTATCATTTCAAACTATCATTGATTTAATTTGATTTTTTGACCAAAACTAGTATAAACTAGTGTATAATATATTATGATTTTTTGACCGAAACTTGCATTTCGAAAATAACCTTCCCTCGTAACTTATATAAAGGATCTAAGAAGTTTCGTACTGTTTGGAAAAGTCCTCGATTTAATTTGATTTTTTGACCAAAACTATTATAAACTAGTGTATAATATATTACGATTTTTTGAACGAAACTTGCATTTCTAAAAGATTTCGTAGAATCTAAATTTCAGATATTTTTTTGCATGGATTTCCATCATAACCTTCCTTAATAAAATATATAAATGATCTAAAAAGTTTTATATCATTTCAAAATGTCTTCGATATTATTAGTTTTTTTGAATGAAACTAGTATAAACCAGTGTATAATATATTATGATTTTTTGACCGAAACTTGCATTTCGAAAAGTTTCATCTAATATAATTTTCAGATGATTTTTTGCAAGGACTTCCATCATAACTTTCCTTCATAAAATATATAAATTATCTAAGAAGTTTTGTATCATTTCAAATTATCCTTGATTTAATTTGATTTTTTTGACCAAATTAGTATAAACTAGTGTATAATATATTATGATTTTTTGACTGAAACTTGCATTTCGAAAACTTACGTAGAATCTAATTTTCAGAGGATTTTTTGCATGGACTTCCATCATAACTCTCCTTCATAAAATATATAAATTATCTAAGAAGTTTCGTATCATTTCAAACTATCCTCGATTTAATTTGATTTTTTTGACCAAAACTAGTATAACCTAGTGTATAATATATTTTGATTTTTTGACCGAAACTTGCATTTCGAAAAGTTACGTAGAATCTAATTTTCAGAGGATTTTTTTGCATGGATTTCCATCATAACCTTCCCTCGTAACTTATATAAAGGATTTAAATTTTTTTGTATCGTTTCTAACAGTCCTCGATTTAATTTGATTTTTTGACCAAAACTAGTATAAACTAGTGTATAATATATTATGATTTTTGGACTGAAACTTGCATTTCTTAAAGTTTCATAGAATCTAATTTTCAGATGATTTTTTGCATGGATTTCCATCATAACCTTACCTCGTAACTTATATAAAGGATTTAAAAAGTTTTGTATCGTTTCGAACAGTCCTCGATTTAATTTGATTTTTTGACCAAAACTAGTATAAACTAGTGTATAATATATTATGATTTTTTGACTGAAACTTGCATTTTGAAAACTTACGTAGAATCTAATTTTCAGAGGATTTTTTTGCATGGATTTCCATCATAACTTATATAAAGGATTTAAAAAGTTTTGTATCATTTCAAACTATCATTGATTTAATTTGATTTTTTGACCAAAACTAGTATAAACTAGTGTATAATATATTATGATTTTTTGACCGAAACTTGCATTTCGAAAATAACCTTCCCTCGTAACTTATATAAAGGATCTAAGAAGTTTCGTACTGTTTGGAAAAGTCCTCGATTTAATTTGATTTTTTGACCAAAACTATTATAAACTAGTGTATAATATATTACGATTTTTTGAACGAAACTTGCATTTCGAAAAGATTTCGTAGAATCTAAATTTCAGATATTTTTTTGCATGGATTTCCATCATAACCTTCCTTCATAAAATATATAAATAATCTAAGAAGTTTCGTTTCATTTCAAATATTCCTCGATATAATTTGATTTTTTGACCGAAACAAGTATAAACTAGTGTATAATATATTATGAAATTTTTGACCGAAACTTGCATTTCTAAAAGTTTCGTAGAATCTAATTTTCAGATGATTTTTTGCATGGACTTCCATCTTAACCTTCCCTAATAAAATATATAAATGTTCTTAAAATTTCTATATCATTTCAAATTGTCCTCGGTATTATTTGATTTTTTTGACTGAAACTAGTATAAACTAGTGTGTAATATATTATGATGTTTTGACCGAAACTTGCATTTCGAAAAGTTTCATCTAATATAATTTTCAGATGATTTTTTGCAAGGACTTCCATCATAACTTTCCTTCATAAAATATATAAATTATCTAAGAAGTTTTGTATCATTTCAAATTATCATTGATTTAATTTGATTTTTTGACCAAAACTAGTATAAACTAGTGTATAATATATTATGATTTTTTGACCGAAACTTGCATTTCGAAAATAACCTTCCCTCGTAACTTATATAAAGGATCTAAGAAGTTTCGTACTGTTTGGAAAAGTCCTCGATTTAATTTGATTTTTTGACCAAAACTATTATAAACTAGTGTATAATATATTACGATTTTTTGAACGAAACTTGCATTTCGAAAAGATTTCGTAGAATCTAAATTTCAGATATTTTTTTGCATGGATTTCCATCATAACCTTCCTTCATAAAATATATAAATAATCTAAGAAGTTTCGTTTCATTTCAAATATTCCTCGATATAATTTGATTTTTTGACCGAAACAAGTATAAACTAGTGTATAATATATTATGAAATTTTTGACCGAAACTTGCATTTCTAAAAGTTTCGTAGAATCTAATTTTCATATGATTTTTTGCATGGACTTCCATCTTAACCTTCCCTAATAAAATATATAAATGTTCTTAAAATTTCTATATCATTTCAAATTGTCCTCGGTATTATTTGATTTTTTTGACTGAAACTAGTATAAACTAGTGTGTAATATATTATGATGTTTTGACCGAAACTTGCATTTCGAAAAGTTTCATCTAATATAATTTTCAGATGATTTTTTGCAAGGACTTCCATCATAACTTTCCTTCATAAAATATATAAATTATCTAAGAAGTTTTGTATCATTTCAAATTATCCTTGATTTAATTTAATTTTTTTGACCAAAACTAGTATAAACTAGTGTATAATATATTATGATTTTTTGACTGAAACTTGCATTTCGAAAGCTTACGTAGAACCTAATTTTTAGAGGATTTTTTGCATGGACTTCCATCATAACTCTCCTTCATAAAATATATAAATTATCTAAGAAGTTTCGTATCATTTCAAACTATCCTCGATTTAATTTGATTTTTTTGACCAAAACTAGTATAAACTAGTGTATAATATATTTTGATTTTTTGACCGAAACTTGCATTTCGAAAAGTTACGTAGAATCTAATTTTCAGAGGATTTTTTTGCATGGATTTCCATCATAACCTTCCCTCGTAACTTATATAAAGGATTTAAATTTTTTTGTATCGTTTCTAACAGTCCTCGATTTAATTTGATTTTTTGACCAAAACTAGTATAAACTAGTGTATAATATATTATGATTTTTGGACTGAAACTTGCATTTCTTAAAGTTTCATAGAATCTAATTTTCAGATGATTTTTTGCATGGATTCCCATCATAACCTTACCTCGTAACTTATATAAAGGATTTAAAAAGTTTTGTATCGTTTCGAACAGTCCTCGATTTAATTTGATTTTTTGACCAAAACTAGTATAAACTAGTGTATAATATATTATGATTTTTTGACTGAAACTTGCATTTTGAAAACTTACGTAGAATCTAATTTTCAGAGGATTTTTTGCATGGACTTCCATCATAACTCTCCTTCATAAAATATATAAATTATCTAAGAAGTTTCGTATCATTTCAAACTATCCTCGATTTAATTTGATTTTTTTGACCAAAACTAGTATAAACTAGTGTATAATATATTTTGATTTTTTGACCGAAACTTGCATTTCGAAAAGTTACGTAGAATCTAATTTTCAGAGGATTTTTATGCATGGATTTCCCTCGTAACTTATATAAAGGATTTAAAAAGTTTTGTATCATTTCAAACTATCATTGATTTAATTTGATTTTTTGACCAAAACTAGTATAAACTAGTGTATAATATATTATGATTTTTTGACCGAAACTTGCATTTCGAAAATAACCTTCCCTCGTAACTTATATAAAGGATCTAAGAAGTTTCGTACTGTTTGGAAAAGTCCTCGATTTAATTTGATTTTTTGACCAAAACTATTATAAACTAGTGTATAATATATTACGATTTTTTGAACGAAACTTGCATTTCTAAAAGATTTCGTAGAATCTAAATTTCAGATATTTTTTTGCATGGATTTCCATCATAACCTTCCTTAATAAAATATATAAATGATCTAAAAAGTTTTATATCATTTCAAAATGTATTCGATATTATTAGTTTTTTTGAATGAAACTAGTATAAACCAGTGTATAATATATTATGATTTTTTGACCGAAACTTGCATTTCGAAAAGTTTCATCTAATATAATTTTCAGATGATTTTTTGCAAGGACTTCCATCATAACTTTCCTTCATAAAATATATAAATTATCTAAGAAGTTTTGTATCATTTCAAATTATCCTTGATTTAATTTGATTTTTTTGACCAAAACTAGTATAAACTAGTGTATAATATATTATGATTTTTTGACTGAAACTTGCATTTCGAAAACTTACGTAGAATCTAATTTTCAGAGGATTTTTTGCATGGACTTTCATCATAACTCTCCTTCATAAAATATATAAATTATCTAAGAAGTTTCGTATCATTTCAAACTATCCTCGATTTAATTTGATTTTTTTGACCAAAACTAGTATAACCTAGTGTATAATATATTTTGATTTTTTGACCGAAACTTGCATTTCGAAAAGTTACGTAGAATCTAATTTTCAGAGGATTTTTTTGCATGGATTTCCATCATAACCTTCCCTCGTAACTTATATAAAGGATTTAAATTTTTTTGTATCGTTTCTAACAGTCCTCGATTTAATTTGATTTTTTGACCAAAACTAGTATAAACTAGTGTATAATATATTATGATTTTTGGACTGAAACTTGCATTTCTTAAAGTTTCATAGAATCTAATTTTCAGATGATTTTTTGCATGGATTTCCATCATAACCTTACCTCGTAACTTATATAAAGGATTTAAAAAGTTTTGTATCGTTTCGAACAGTCCTCGATTTAATTTGATTTTTTGACCAAAACTAGTATAAACTAGTGTATAATATATTATAATTTTTTGACTGAAACTTGCATTTTGAAAACTTACGTAGAATCTAATTTTCAGAGGATTTTTTGCATGGACTTCCATCATAACTCTCCTTCATAAAATATATAAATTATCTAAGAAGTTTCGTATCATTTCAAACTATCCTCGATTTAATTTGATTTTTTTGACCAAAACTAGTATAAACTAGTGTATAATATATTTTGATTTTTTGACCGAAACTTGCATTTCGAAAAGTTACGTAGAATCTAATTTTCAGAGGATTTTTATGCATGGATTTCCCTCGTAACTTATATAAAGGATTTAAAAAGTTTTGTATCATTTCAAACTATCATTGATTTAATTTGATTTTTTGACCAAAACTAGTATAAACTAGTGTATAATATATTATGATTTTTTGACTGAAACTTGCATTTCGAAAATAACCTTCCCTCGTAACTTATATAAAGGATCTAAGAAGTTTCGTACTGTTTGGAAAAGTCCTCGATTTAATTTGATTTTTTGACCAAAAATATTATAAACTAGTGTATAATATATTACGATTTTTTGAACGAAACTTGCATTTCTAAAAGATTTCGTAGAATCTAAATTTCAGATATCTTTTTGCATGGATTTCCATCATAACCTTCCTTAATAAAATATATAAATGATCTAAAAAGTTTTATATCATTTCAAAATGTCTTCGATATTATTAGTTTTTTTGAATGAAACTAGTATAAACCAGTGTATAATATATTATGATTTTTTGACCGAAACTTGCATTTCGAAAAGTTTCATCTAATATAATTTTCAGATGATTTTTTGCAAGGACTTCCATCATAACTTTCCTTCATAAAATATATAAATTATCTAAGAAGTTTTGTATCATTTCAAATTATCCTTGATTTAATTTGATTTTTTTGACCAAAACTAGTATAAACTAGTGTATAATATATTATGATTTTTTGACTGAAACTTGCATTTCGAAAACTTACGTAGAATCTAATTTTCAGAGGATTTTTTGCATGGACTTCCATCATAACTCTCCTTCATAAAATATATAAATTATCTAAGAAGTTTCGTATCATTTCAAACTATCCTTGATTTAATTTGATTTTTTTGACCAAAACTAGTATAACCTAGTGTATAATATATTTTGATTTTTTGACCGAAACTTGCATTTCGAAAAGTTACGTAGAATCTAATTTTCAGAGGATTTTTTTGCATGGATTTCCATCATAACTTATATAAAGGATTTAAAAAGTTTTGTATCATTTCAAACTATCATTGATTTAATTTGATTTTTTGACCAAAACTAGTATAAACTAGTGTATAATATATTATGATTTTTTGACCGAAACTTGCATTTCGAAAATAACCTTCCCTCGTAACTTATATAAAGGATCTAAGAAGTTTCGTACTGTTTGGAAAAGTCCTCGATTTAATTTGAATTTTTGACCAAAACTATTATAAACTAGTGTATAATATATTACGATTTTTTGAACGAAACTTGCATTTCGAAAAGATTTCGTAGAATCTAAATTTCAGATATTTTTTTGCATGGATTTCCATCATAACCTTCCTTCATAAAATATATAAATAATCTAAGAAGTTTCGTTTCATTTCAAATATTCCTCGATATAATTTGATTTTTTGACCGAAACAAGTATAAACTAGTGTATAATATATTATGAAATTTTTGACCGAAACTTGCATTTCTAAAAGTTTCGTAGAATCTAATTTTCAGATGATTTTTTGCATGGACTTCCATCTTAACCTTCCCTAATAAAATATATAAATGTTCTTAAAATTTCTATATCATTTCAAATTGTCCTCGGTATTATTTGATTTTTTTGACTGAAACTAGTATAAACTAGTGTGTAATATATTATGATGTTTTGACCGAAACTTGCATTTCGAAAAGTTTCATCTAATATAATTTTCAGATGATTTTTTGCAAGGACTTCCATCATAACTTTCCTTCATAAAATATATAAATTATCTAAGAAGTTTTGTATCATTTCAAATTATCCTTGATTTAATTTGATTTTTTTGACCAAAACTAGTATAAACTAGTGTATAATATATTATGATTTTTTGACGGAAACTTGCATTTCGAAAACTTACATAGAACCTAATTTTTAGAGGATTTTTTGCATGGACTTCCATCATAACTCTCCTTCATAAAATATATAAATTATCTAAGAAGTTTCGTATCATTTCAAACTATCCTCGATTGAATTTGATTTTTTTGACCAAAACTAGTATAAACTAGTGTATAATATATTTTGATTTTTTGACCGAAACTTGCATTTCGAAAAGTTACGTAGAATCTAATTTTCAGAGGATTTTTTTGCATGGATTTCCATCATAACCTTCCCTCGTAACTTATATAAAGGATTTAAATTTTTTTGTATCGTTTCTAACAGTCCTCGATTTAATTTGATTTTTTGACCAAAACTAGTATAAACTAGTGTATAATATATTATGATTTTTGGACTGAAACTTGCATTTCTTAAAGTTTCATAGAATCTAATTTTCAGATGATTTTTTGCATGGATTTCCATCATAACCTTACCTCGTAACTTATATAAAGTATTTAAAAAGTTTTGTATCGTTTCGAACAGTCCTCGATTTAATTTGATTTTTTGACCAAAACTAGTATAAACTAGTGTATAATAAATTATGATTTTTTGACCGAAACTTGCATTTCTTAAAGTTTCGTAGAATCTAATTTTAAGATGATTTTCGCAAGGACTTCCATCATAACCTTCCATAATAAAATATATAAATGATCTAAAAAGTTTTATATCATTTCAAAATGTCTTCGATATTATTTGATTTTTTGACTAAAACTAGTATAAACTAGTGTATAATATATTATGATTTTCAGATGATTTTTTGTATGGATTTCCATCATAACTTTCCCTCGTAACTTATATAAAAGATCTAAGAAGTTTCGTACTGTATGGAAAAGTCCTCGATTTAATTTGATTTTTTGACCAAAACTATTATAAACTAGTGTATAATATATTACGATTTTTTGAACAAAACTTGCATTTCTAAATTTTTCGTAGAATCTAATTTTCAGATGATTTTTTGCATGGACTTCCATCATAACCTTCCATAATAAAATATATAAATGATCTAAAAAGTTTTATATCATTTCAAAATGTCTTCGATATTATTTGTTTTTTTGAATGAAACTAGTATAAACCAGTGTACAATATATTATGATTTTTTGACAGAAACTTGCATTTCGAAAAGTTTCATAGAATCTAATTTTCTGATGATTTTTCGCATGGACTGCCAGTATAACCTTCCCTCATAACATATATAAAGGATTTAAAAAGTTTTGTATCGTTTCGAACAGTCCTTGATTTAATTTGATTTTTTCACCAAAACTAGTATAAACTAGTGTATAATATAATATGATTTTTTGACCGAAACTTGCATTTCGAAAAGTTACGTAGAATCTTATTTTCAAAGGATTTTTTTGCATGGATTTCCATCATAACCTTCCCTCGTAACTTATATAAAGGATATAAATTTTTTTGTATCGTTTCTAACAGTCCTCGATTTAATTTGATTTTTTGACCAAAACTAGTATAAACTAGTGTATAATAAATTATGATTTTTTGACCGAAACTTGCATTTCTTAAAGTTTCGTAGAATCTAATTTTAAGATGATTTTTGCAAGGACTTCCATCATAACCTTCCATAATAAAATATATAAATGATCTAAAAAGTTTTATATCATTTCAAAATGTCTTCGATATTATTTGATTTTTTTGACTAAAACTAGTATAAACTAGTGTATAATATATTATGATTTTTGGACCGAAACTTGCATTTCGAAAAGTTTCATAGAATTTATTTTTCAGATGATTTTTCGCATGGACTACTAGTATAACCTTCCCTGGTAACATATATAAAGAATTTAAAAAATCTTGTATCGTTTCGAACAGTCCTTGATTTAATTTGATTTTTTCACCGAAACTAGTATAAACTAGTGTATAATATATTATGATTTTTTGACAGAAACTTGCATTTCGAAAGGTTTCGTAGAATCTAATTTTCAGATGATTTGTTGCATGGACTTCCATCATAACCTTCCTTCATAAAATATATAAATAATCTAAGAAGTTTCGTATCATTTTAAACATTCCTCGATATAATTTGATTTTTTGACTGAAACAAGTATAAACTAGTGTATAATATATTATGATATTTTAACAAAAACATGCATTTCTAAAAGTTTCGTAGAATCTAATTTTCATATGATTTTTTGCATGAACTTCCATCATAACCTTCCCTAATAAAATATATAAATGATCTAAAAAGTTCTATATCATTTCAAATTATCCTCGATATTATTTGAGTTTTTGACCTAAACTAGTATGAACTAGTGTATAATATATTATGATTTTTTGACCGAAACTTGCATTTCGAAAAATTTCATAGAATCTAATGTTCAGATGATTTTTTACAAGAACTTCCATCATAACTTTCCTTCATAAAATATATAAATTATCTAAGAAGTTTCGTATCATTTCAAACTATCCTCGATTTAATTTGATTTTTTGACCAAAACTAGTATAAACTAGTGTATAATATATTATGATTTTTTGACCGAAACTTGCATTTCGAAAAGTTACGTAGAATCTTATTTTCAGAGGATTTTTTTGCATGGATTTCCATCATAACCTTCCCTCGTAACTTATATAAAGGATTTAAATTTTTTTGTATCGTTTCTAACAGTCCTCGATTTAATTTGATTTTTTGACCAAAACTAGTATAAATTAGTGTATAATAAATTATGATTTTTTGACCGAAACTTGCATTTCTTAAAGTTTCGTAGAATCTAATTTTAAGATGATTTTTGCAAGGACTTCCATCATAACCTTCCATAATAAAATATATAAATGATCTAAAAAGTTTTATATCATTTCAAAATGTCTTCGATATTATTTGATTTTTTGACTAAAACTAGTATGAACTAGTGTATAATATATTATGATTTTTTGACCGAAACTTGCATTTCGAAAAGTTTCATAGAATTTATTTTTCAGATGATTTTTCGCATGGACTACTAGTATAACCTTCCCTCGTAACATATATAAAGAATTTAAAAAAACTTGTATCGTTTCGAACAGTCCTTGATTTAATTTGATTTTTTCACCCAAACTAGTATAAACAAGTGTATAATATATTATGATTTTTTGACAGAAACTTGCATTTCGAAAGGTTTCGTAGAATCTAATTTTCAGATGATTTTTTGCATGGACTTCCATCATAACCTTCCTTCATAAAATATATAAATAATCTAAGAAGTTTCGTATCATTTCAAACATTCCTCGATATAATTTGATTTTTTGACTGAAACAAGTATAAACTAGTGTATAATATATTATGATATTTTGACAAAAACATGCATTTCTAAAAGTTTCGTAGAATCTAATTTTCATATGATTTTTTGCATGAACTTCCATCATAACCTTCCCTAATAAAATATATAAATGATCTAAAAAGTTCTATATCATTTCAAATTGTCCTCGATATTATTTGAGTTTTTGACTGAAACTATTATGAACTAGTGTATAATATATTATGACTTTTTGACCGAAACTTGCATTTCAAAAAGTTTCATAGAATCTAGTTTTCAGATGATTTTTTGCAAGGACTTCCATCATAACTTCCTTCATAAAATATATAAATTATCTAAGAAGTTTCGTATCATTTCAAACTATCCTCGATTTAATTTGATTTTTTGACCAAAACTAGTATAAACTAGTGTATAATATATTATGATTTTTTGGCCGAAACTTGCATTTCGAAAAGTTACGTAGAATCTAATTTTTCTGATAATTTTTTGCCTTGATTTCCATCATAACCTTCCCTCGTAACTTATATAAAGGATTTAAAAAGTTTTGTATCATTTCGAACAGTCATCGATTTAATTTGATTTTTTGACCAAAACTAGTATAAACTAGTGTATAATAATATATTATGATTTTTTGACTGAAACTTGCATTTCGAAATGTTTCGTAGAATCTAATTTTCAGTTGATTTTTTGTATGGATTTCCATCATAACCTTCCTTCATAAAATATATAAATAATCTAAGATGTTTCGTATCATTTCAAACATTCCTCGATATAATTTGATTTTTTGACTGAAACAAGTATAAACTAGTGTATAATATATTATGATATTTTGACAAAAACATGCATTTCTAAAAGTTTCGTAGAATCTAATTTTAAGATGATTTTTGCAAGGACTTCCATCATAACCTTCCATAATAAAATATATAAATGATCTAAAAAGTTTTATATCATTTCAAAATGTCGTCGATATTATTTGATTTTTTGACTAAAACTAGTATAAACTAGTGTATAATATATTATGATTTTTTGACCGAAACTTGCATTTCGAAAAGTTTCATAGAATCTAGTTTTCAGATGATTTTTTGCAAGGACTTCCATCATAACTTCCTTCACAAAATATATAAATTATCTAAGAAGTTTTGTATCATTTCAAACTATCCTCGATTTAATTTGATTTTTTGACCAAACCTAGTATAAACTAGTGTATAATATATTATGATTTTTGGACCGAAACTTGCATTTCTTAAAGTTTCGTAGAATCTAATTTTCAGATGATTTTTTGCATGGATTTCCATCATAACCTTACCTCGTAACTTATATAAAGGATTTAGAAAGTTTTGTATCGTTTCGAACAGTCCTCGATTTAATTTGATTTTTTGACCAAAACTAGTATAAACTAGTGTATAATAAATTATGATTTTTTGACCGAAACTTGCATCTCTTAAAGTTTCGTAGAATCTAATTTTTAGATGATTTTTGCAAGGACTTCCATCATAACCTTCCATAATAAAATATATAAATGATCTAAAAAGTTCTATATCATTTCAAATTGTCCTCGATATTATTTGAGTTTTTGACTGAAACTAGTATGAACTAGTGTATAATATATTATGACTTTTTGACCGAAACTTGCATTTCGAAAAGTTTCATAGAATCTAGTTTTCAGATGATTTTTTGCAAGGACTTCCATCATAACTTCCTTCATAAAATATATAAATTATCTAAGAAGTTTCGTATCATTTCAAACTATCCTCGATTTAATTTGATTTTTTGACCAAAACTAGTATAAACTAGTGTATAATATATTATGATTTTTTGGCCGAAACTTGCATTTCGAAAAGTTACGTAGAATCTAATTTTTCTGATAATTTTTTGCCTTGATTTCCATCATAACCTTCCCTCGTAACTTATATAAAGGATTTAAAAAGTTTTGTATCATTTCGAACAGTCATCGATTTAATTTGATTTTTTGACCAAAACTAGTATAAACTAGTGTATAATAATATATTATGATTTTTTGACTGAAACTTGCATTTCGAAATGTTTCGTAGAATCTAATTTTCAGTTGATTTTTTGTATGGATTTCCATCATAACCTTCCTTCATAAAATATATAAATAATCTAAGATGTTTCGTATCATTTCAAACATTCCTCGATATAATTTGATTTTTTGACTGAAACAAGTATAAACTAGTGTATAATATATTATGATATTTTGACAAAAACATGCATTTCTAAAAGTTTCGTAGAATCTAATTTTAAGATGATTTTTGCAAGGACTTCCATCATAACCTTCCATAATAAAATATATAAATGATCTAAAAAGTTTTATATCATTTCAAAATGTCGTCGATATTATTTGATTTTTTGACTAAAACTAGTATAAACTAGTGTATAATATATTATGATTTTTTGACCGAAACTTGCATTTCGAAAAGTTTCATAGAATCTAGTTTTCAGATGATTTTTTGCAAGGACTTCCATCATAACTTCCTTCACAAAATATATAAATTATCTAAGAAGTTTCGTATCATTTCAAACTATCCTCGATTTAATTTGATTTTTTGACCAAACCTAGTATAAACTAGTGTATAATATATTATGATTTTTGGACCGAAACTTGCATTTCTTAAAGTTTCGTAGAATCTAATTTTCAGATGATTTTTTGCATGGATTTCCATCATAACCTTACCTCGTAACTTATATAAAGGATTTAGAAAGTTTTGTATCGTTTCGAACAGTCCTCGATTTAATTTGATTTTTTGACCAAAACTAGTATAAACTAGTGTATAATAAATTATGATTTTTTGACCGAAACTTGCATCTCTTAAAGTTTCGTAGAATCTAATTTTAAGATGATTTTTGCAAGGACTTCCATCATAACCTTCCATAATAAAATATATAAATGATCTAAAAAGTTCTATATCATTTCAAATTGTCCTCGATATTATTTGAGTTTTTGACTGAAACTAGTATGAACTAGTGTATAATATATTATGACTTTTTGACCGAAACTTGCATTTCGAAAAGTTTCATAGAATCTAGTTTTCAGATGATTTTTTGCAAGGACTTCCATCATAACTTCCTTCATAAAATATATAAATTATCTAAGAAGTTTCGTATCATTTCAAACTATCCTCGATTTAATTTGATTTTTTGACCAAAACTAGTATAAACTAGTGTATAATATATTATGATTTTTTGGCTGAAACTTGCATTTCGAAAAGTTACGTAGAATCTAATTTTTCTGATAATTTTTTGCATGGATTTCCATCATAACCTTCCCTCGTAACTTATATAAAGGATTTAAAAAGTTTTGTATCATTTCGAAAAGTCATCGATTTAATTTGATTTTTTGACCAAAACTAGTATAAACTAGTGTATGATAATATATTATGATTTTTTGACTGAAACTTGCATTTCAAAAAGTTTCGTAGAATCTAATTTTCAGATGATTTTTTGTATGTATTTCCATCATAAACTTCCCTCGTAACTTATATAAAGGATCTAAGAAGTTTCGTATCGTTTGGAAAAGTCCTCGATTTAATTTGATTTTTTGACCAAAACTAGTATAAACTAGTGTATAATATATTACGATTTTTTGACCGAAACTTGCATTTCTAAATGTTTCGTAGAATGTAATTTTCAGATGATTTTTGGCATGTACTTCCATCATAACCTTCCATAATAAAATATATAAATGATCGAAAATGTTTTATAACATTTCAAAATTTCTTCGATATTATTTGTTTTTTTGACTGAAACTAGTATAAACAAGTGAATAATATATTATGATTTTTTGACAGAAACTTAAATTTCTAAAAGTTTCATAGAATCTACTTTTCAGATGATTTTTCGCATGGACTGCCATTATAACCTTCCCTCAAAACATATATAAATGATCTAAAAAGTTTTGTATCATTTCGAAAAGTTCTTTATTTAATTTGTTTTTTTCACCGAAACTAGTATAAACTAGTGTATAATATATTATGATTTTTTGACCGAAACTTGCATTTCGAAAAGATTCGTAGAATCTAAATTTCAGATAATTTTTTGCATGGATTTCCATCATAACCTTCCTTCATAAAATATATAAATAATCTAAGAAGTTTCGTATCATTTCAAACATTCTTCGATATAATTTGATTTTTTGACCGAAACAAGTATAAACTAGTGTATAATATATTATGAAATTTTTGACCGAAACTTGCATTTCTAAAAGTTACGTAGAATCTAAATTTCAGATGATTTTTTGCATGGACTTCCATCATAACCTTCCCTAATAAAATATATAAATGTTCTAAAAAGTTCTATATCATTTCAAATTGTCCTCGATATTATTTGAGTTTTTGACATAAACTAGTATAAACTAGTGTATAATATATTATGATTTTTTGACCTAAACTTGCATTTCGAAAAGTTTCATATAATATAATTTTCAGATGATTTTTTGCAAGGACTTCCATCATAACTTTCCTTCATAAAATATATAAATTATCTAAGAAGTTTTGTATCATTTCAAACTATCCTCGATTTAATTTGATTTTTTGACCAAAACTAGTATAAACTAGTGTATAATATATTATTATTTTTTGACCGAAACTTGCATTTCGAAAAGTTTCATCTAATATAATTTTCTGATGATTTTTTGCTAGGACTTCCATCATAACTTTCCTTCATAAAATATATAAATTATCTAAGGAGTTTTGTATCATTTTAAACTATCCTTGATTTAATTTGATTTTATTGACCAAAACTAGTATAAACTAGTGTATAATATATTATGATTTTTTGACCGAAACTTGCATTTCGAAAAGTTACGTAGAATCTTATTTTCAGAGGATTTTTTTGCATGGATTTCCATCATAACCTTCCCTCGTAACTTATATAAAGGATTTAAATTTTTTTGTATCGTTTCTAACAGTCCTCGATTTAATTTGATTTTTTGACCAAAACTAGTATAAATTAGTGTTTAATAAATTATGATTTTTTGACCGAAACTTGCTTTTCTTAAAGTTTCGTAGAATCTAATTTTAAGATGATTTTTGCAAGGACTTCCATCATAACCTTCCATAATAAAATATATAAATGATCTAAAAAGTTTTATATCATTTCAAAATGTCTTCGATATTATTTGATTTTTGACTAAAACTAGTATGAACTAGTGTATAATATATTATGATTTTTTGACCGAAACTTGCATTTCGAAAAGTTTCATAGAATTTATTTTTCAGATGATTTTTCGCATGGACTACTAGTATAACCTTCCCTCGTAACATATATAAAGAATTTAAAAAACTTGTATCGTTTCGAACAGTCCTTGATTTAATTTGATTTTTTCACCCAAACTAGTATAAACAAGTGTATAATATATTATGATTTTTTGACAGAAACTTGCATTTCGAAAGGTTTCGTAGAATCTAATTTTCAGATGATTTTTTGCATGGACTTCCATCATAACCTTCCTTCATAAAATATATAAATAATCTAAGAAGTTTCGTATCATTTCAAACATTCCTCGATATAATTTGATTTTTTGACTGAAACAAGTATAAACTAGTGTATAATATATTATGATATTTTGACAAAAACATGCATTTCTAAAAGTTTCGTAGAATCTAATTTTCATATGATTTTTTGCATGAACTTCCATCATAACCTTCCCTAATAAAATATATAAATGATCTAAAAAGTTCTATATCATTTCAAATTGTCCTCGATATTATTTGAGTTTTTGACTGAAACTATTATGAACTAGTGTATAATATATTATGACTTTTTGACCGAAACTTGCATTTCAAAAAGTTTCATAGAATCTAGTTTTCAGATGATTTTTTGCAAGGACTTCCATCATAACTTCCTTCATAAAATATATAAATTATCTAAGAAGTTTCGTATCATTTCAAACTATCCTCGATTTAATTTGATTTTTTGACCAAAACTAGTATAAACTAGTGTATAATATATTATGATTTTTTGGCCGAAACTTGCATTTCGAAAAGTTACGTAGAATCTAATTTTTCTGATAATTTTTTGCCTTGATTTCCATCATAACCTTCCCTCGTAACTTATATAAAGGATTTAAAAAGTTTTGTATCATTTCGAACAGTCATCGATTTAATTTGATTTTTTGACCAAAACTAGTATAAACTAGTGTATAATAATATATTATGATTTTTTGACTGAAACTTGCATTTCGAAAAGTTTCGATGAATCTAATTTTCAGTTGATTTTTTGTATGGATTTCCATCATAACCTTCCTTCATAAAATATATAAATAATCTAAGATGTTTCGTATCATTTCAAACATTCCTCGATATAACTTGATTTTTTGACTGAAACAAGTATAAACTAGTGTATAATATATTATGATATTTTGACAAAAACATGCATTTCTAAAAGTTTCGTAGAATCTAATTTTAAGATGATTTTTGCAAGGACTTCCATCATAACCTTCCATAATAAAATATATAAATGATCTAAAAAGTTTTATATCATTTCAAAATGTCGTCGATATTATTTGATTTTTTGACTAAAACTAGTATAAACTAGTGTATAATATATTATGATTTTTTGACCGAAACTTGCATTTCGAAAAGTTTCATAGAATCTAGTTTTCAGATGATTTTTTGCAAGGACTTCCATCATAACTTCCTTCATAAAATATATAAATTATCTAAGAAGTTTCGTATCATTTCAAACTATCCTCGATTTAATTTGATTTTTTGACCAAAACTAGTATAAACTAGTGTATAATATATTATGATTTTTGGACCGAAACTTGCATTTCTTAAAGTTTTGTAGAATCTAATTTTCAGATGATTTTTTGCATGGATTTCCATCATAACCTTACCTTGTAACTTATATAAAGGATTTAGAAAGTTTTGTATCGTTTCGAACATCCTCGATTTAATTTGATTTTTTGACCAAAACTAGTATAAACTAGTGTATAATAAATTATGATTTTTTGACCGAAACTTCACATTTCTTAAAGTTTCGTAGAATCTAATTTTAAGATGATTTTTGCAAGGACTTCCATCATAACCTTCCATAATAAAATATATAAATGATCTAAAAAGTTCTATATCATTTCAAATTGTCCTCGATATTATTTGAGTTTTTGACTGAAACTAGTATGAACTAGTGTATAATATATTATGACTTTTTGACCGAAACTTGCATTTCGAAAAGTTTCATAGAATCTAATTTTCAGATGATTTTTTGCAAGGACTTCCATCATAACTTCCTTCATAAAATATATAAATTATCTAAGAAGTTTCGTATCATTTCAAACTATCCTCGATTTAATTTGATTTTTTGACCAAAACTAGTATAAACTAGTGTATAATATATTATGATTTTTTTGCCGAAACTTGCATTTCGAAAAGTTACGTAGAATCTAATTTTTCTGATAATTTTTTGCATGGATTTCCATCATAACCTTCCCTCGTAACTTATATAAAGGATTTAAAAAGTTTCGTATCGTTTGGAAAAGTCCTCGATTTAATTTGATTTTTTGACCAAAACTAGTATAAACAAGTGTATAATAATATATTATGATTTTTTGACTGAAACTTACATTTCGAAAAGTTTCGTAGAATCTAATTTTCAGATGATTTTTTTCATGGAATTCCATCATAACCTTACCTTGTAACTTATATAAAGGATTTAAAATGTTTTGTATCGTTTCGAACAGTCCTCGATTTAATTTGATTTTTTGACCAAAACTTATATAAACCAGTGTATAATATATTATGATTTTTTGACCAAAACTTGCATTTCGAAAAGTTACGTAGAATCTAATTTTCAGATGATTTTTTTGAATGGATTTCCATCATAACCTTCCCTCGTAACATATATAAAGGATCTAAGAAGTTTCGTATCGTTTGGAACTGTCCTCGATTTAATTTGATTTTTTAACTAAAACTAGTATAAACTTGTGTATAATATATTATGATTTTTTGATCGAAACTTGCATTTCTAAAAGTTTCGTAGAATCTAATTTCCAGATGATTTTTTGCCTGGACTTCCATCATAACTTCCATAATAAAATATATAAATGATCTAAAAAGTTTTATATCATTTCTAAATGTCTTCGATATTATTTAACCAAAACTAGTATAAACAAGTGTATAATATATTATGATTTTTTTACCGAAACTTGCATTTCGAAAAGTTTCATAGAATCTATTTTTCAGATGATTTTTCGCATGGACTACTAGTATAACCTTCCCTCGTAACATATATATATGATTTTAAAAGTTTTGTATCGTTTCGATTAGTCCTTGATTTAATTTGATTTTTTCACCCAAACAAGTATAAACAAATGTATAATATATTATGATTTTTTGACCGAAACTTGCATTTTGAAAAGTTACGTAGAATCTAATTTTCAGATTATTTTTTTCATGGATTTCCATCATAACCTTCCCTTGTAACTTATATAAAGGATTTAAAATGTTTTGTATCGTTCTGAACAGTCCTCGATTTAATTTGATTTTTTGACCAAAACTAGTGTATAATATATTATGATTTGTTGACCGAAACTTGCATTTCGAAAAGTTACGTAGAATCTATTTTTCAGATGATTTTTTTGAATGAATTTCCATCATAACCTTCCCTCGTAACATAATTAAAGGATCTAAGAAGTTTCGTATCGTTTGGAACCGTCCTCGATTTAATTTAATTTTTTCACCAAAACTGGTATAAACTAGTGTATAATATATTATGATTTATTGATCAAACTTGCATTTCTAAAAGTTTCGTAGAATCTCATTTTCAGATGAATTTTTGCATGGACTTCCATCATAACCTTCCATAATAAAATATATAAATGATCTAAAAAGTTTTATATCATTTCAAAATGTGTTCGATATTGTTTGATTTTTTGACTAAAACTAGTATAAACTAGTGTATAATATATTATGATTTTTTGACCGAAACTTGCATTTCGAAAAGTTTCATAGAATTTCTTTTTCAGATGATTTTTCGCATGGACTACCAGTATAACCTTCCCTCGTAACATATATAAAGGATTTTAAAAAAATTGTATCATTTCGAACAGTCCTTGATTTAATTTGATTTTTTCACCCAAACTAGTATAAACTAGTGTATAATATATTATGATTTTTTGACCGAAACTTGCATTTCGAAAAGTTTCGTAGGATCTAATTTTCAGATTATTTTTTACATGGACTTCCATCATAACCTTCCCTAATAAAATATATAAATGATCTAAAAAGTTCTTTATCATTTTAAATTGTCCTTGATATTTTTTGATTTTTTGACTGAAACTAGTATTAACTAGAGTATAATATATTATGATTTTTTGACCGAAACTTGCATTTCGAAAAGTTTCGTAGAATCTAATTTTCAGATTATTTTTTACATGGACTTCCATCATAACCTTCCCTAATAAAATATATAAATGATCTAAAAAGTTCTTTATCATTTTAAATTGTCCTTGATATTTTTTGATTTTTTGACTGAAACTAGTATTAACTAGAGTATAATATATTATGATTTTTTAAACGAAACTTGCATTTCGAAAAGTTTCATAGAATCTATTTTTCAGATGATTTTTCGCATGGACTACCAGTATAACGTTTCCTCGTAACATATATAAAGGATTTTAAAATTTTGTATCGTTTCAAATAGTCCTTGATTTAATTTGATTTTTTCACCCAAACAAGTATAAACAAGTGTATAATATATTATGATTTTTTGACCGAAACTTGCATTTCGAAAAGTTACGTAGAATCTAATTTTCAGATGATTTTTTTGAATGGATTTCCATCATAACCTTCCCTCGTAACATATATAAAGGATCTAAGAAGTTTCGTATCGTTTGGAACCGTCCTCGATTTAATTTAATTTTTTCACCAAAACTAGTATAAACTAGTGTATAATATATTATGATTTATTGATCGAAACTTGCATTTCTAAAAGTTTCGTAGAATGTAATTTTCAGATGATTTTTTGCATGGACTTCCATCATAACCATCCATAATAAAATATATAAATGTTCTAAAAAGTTTTATATCATTTCAAAATTCTTCGATATTATTTGATTTTTTGACCAAAACTAGTATAAACTAGTGTATAATATATTATGATTTTTTGACCGAATCTTGCATTTCGAAAAGTTTCTAGAATCTATTTTTCAAATTATTTTTCGCATGGACTACCAGTATAACCTTCCCTCGTAACATATATAAAGGATTTTAAAAAATTGTATCATTTCGAACAGTCCTTGTTTTAATTTGATTTTTTCACCCAAACTAGTATAAACTAGTGTATAATATATTATGATTTTTTGACAGAAACTTGCATTTCGAAAAGTTTAGTAGAATCTAATTTTAAGATTATTTTTTACATGGACTTCCATCATAACCTTCCCTAATAAAATATATAAATGATCTAAAAAGTTCTTTATCATTTCAAATTGCCCTCGATATTATTTGATTTTTTGACTGAAACTAGTATAAACTAATGTATAATATATTATGATTTTTTAAACGAAACTTGCATTTCGAAAAGTTTCATAGAATCTATTTTTCAGATGATTTTTCGCATGGACTACCAGTATAACATTCCCTCGTAACATATATAAAGGATTTTAAAAGTTTTGTATCGTTTCGAATAGTCCTTGATTTAATTTGATTTTTTCACCCAAACAAGTATAAACAAGTGTATAATATATTATGATTTTTTGACCGAAACTTGCATTTCGAAAAGTTACGTAGAATCTAATTTTCAGATTTTTTTTTCATGGATTTCCATCATAACCTTCCCTTGTAACTTATATAAAGGATTTAAAATGTTTTGTATCGTTTCGAACAGTCCTCGATTTAATTTAATTTTTTGACCAAAACTAGTATAAACTAGTTTATAATATATTATGATTTTTTGACCAAAACATGCATTTCGAAAAGTTACGTAGAATCTAATTTTCAGATGATTTTTTTGAGTGGATTTCCATCATAACCTTCCCTCGTAACATATATAAAGGATCTAATAAGTTTCGTATCGTTTGGAACCATCCTCGATTTAATTTGAGTTTTTCACCAAAACTAGTATAAACTAGTGTATAATATATTATGATTTTTTGATCGAAACTTGCATTTCTAAAAGTTTCGTAGAATCTAATTTTCAGATGATTTTTTGCATGGACTTCCATCATAACCTTCCATAATAAAATATATAAATGATCTAAAAAGTTTTATATCATTTCTAAATGTCTTCGATATTATTTGATTATTTGACCAAAACTAGTATAAACTAGTGTATAATATATTATGATTTTTTTACCGAAACTTGCATTTCGAAAAGTTTCATAGAATCTATTTTTCAGATGATTTTTCGCATGGACTACCAGTATAACCTTCCCTCATAACATATATAAAGGATTTAAAAAGTTTTGTATCATTCCGAATAATCCTTGATTTAATTTGATTTTTTCACCCAAACTAGTATAAACAAGTGTATAATATATTATGATTTTTTGACCGATACTTGCATTTCGAAAAGTTACGTATAATCTAATTTTCAGATGATTTTTTTTCATGGATTTCCATCATAACCTTCCCTCATAACTTATATAAAGGATTTAAAAAAATTTGTATCGTTTCGAACAGTCCTCGATTTAATTTGATTTTTTGACCAAAACTAGTATAAACAAGTGTATAATATATTATGATTTTTTGACCGAAACTTGCATTTCGAAAAGTTACGTAGAATCTAATTTTCAGATGATTTTTTCAATGGATTTCCATCATAACCTTCCCTCGTAACATATATAAAGGATCTAAGAAGTTTGTATCGTTTGGAACCGTCCTCGATTTAATTTGATTTTTTCACCAAAACTTGTATAAACTAGTGTATAATATATTATGATTTATTGATCGAAACTTGCATTTCTAAAAGTTTCGTAGAATCTAATTTTCAGATGATTTTTTGCATGGACTTCCATCATAACCTTCCATAATAAAATATATAAATGATCTAAAAAGTTTTATATCATTTCAAAATGTCTTCGATATTATTTGATTTTTCGACCAAAACTAGTATAAACTAGTGTATAATATATTATGATTTTTTGACCGAAACTTGCATTTCGAAAAGTTTCATAGAATCTATTTTTCAGATAATTTTTCGCATGGACTACCAGTATAACCTTCCCTCGTAACATATATAAAGTATTTAAAAAAAAGTGTATCGTTTCGAACAGTCCTTTATTTAATTTGGTTTTTTCACCCAAACTAGTATAAACTAGTGTATAATATATTATGATTTTTTGACCAAAACTTGCATTTCGAAAAGTTTCGTAGGATCTAATTTTCAGATTATTTTTTACATGGACTTCCATCATAACCTTCCCTAATAAAATATATAAATGATCTAAAAAGTTCTTTATCATTTCAAATTGTCCTTGATATTTTTTGATTTTTTGACTGAAACTAGTATAAACTAGAGTATAATATATTATGATTTTTTAAACGAAACTTACATTTCGAAAAGTTTCATAGAATCTATTTTTCAGATGATTTTTCGCATGGACTACCAGTATAACGTTCCCTCGTAACATATATAAAGGATTTTAAAATTTTGTATCGTTTCGAATAGTCCTTGATTTAATTTGATTTTTTCACCCAAACAAGTATAAACAAGTGTATAATATATTATGATTTTTTGACCGAAACTTGCATTTCGAAAAGTTACGTAGAATCTAATTTTCAGATTATTTTTTTCATGGATTTCCATCATAACCTTCCCTTGTAACTTATATAAAGGATTTAAAATGTTTTGTATCGTTTCGAACAGTCCACGATTTAATTTGATTTTTTGACCAAAACTAGTATAAACAAGTGTATAATATATTATGATTTTTTGACCGAAACTTGCATTTCGAAAAGTTACGTAGAATCTAATTTTCAGATGATTTTTTTGAATGGATTTCCATCATAACCTTCCCTCGTAACATATATAAAGGATCTAAGAAGTTTCGTATCATTTGGAACCGTCCTCGATTTAATTTGATTTTTTCACCAAAACTTGTATAAACTAGTGTATAATATATTATGATTTTTTGATCGAAACTTGAATTTCTAAAAGTTTCGTAGAATCTAATTTTCAGATGATTTTTTGCATGGACTTCCATCATAACCTTCCATAATAAAATATATAAATGATCTAAAAAGTTTTATACCATTTCAAAATGTCTTCGATATTATTTGATTTTTTGACCAAAACTAGTATAAACTTGTGTATAATATATTATGATTTTTTGACCGAAACTTGCATTTCGAAAAGTTTCATAGAATCTATTTTTCAGATGATTTTTCGCATGGACTACCAGTATAACCTTCCCTCGTAACATATATAAAGGATTTAAAAAAAAAGTGTATTGTTTCGAACAGTCCTTTATTTAATTTGGTTTTTTCACCCAAACTAGTATAAACTAGTGTATAATATATTTTGATTTTTTGACAGAAACTTGCATTTCGAAAAGTTTCGTAGAATCTAATTTTCAGATTATTTTTTACATGGACTTCCATCATAACCTTCCCTAATAAAATATATAAATGATCTAAAGAGTTCTTTATCATTTCAAATTGTCCTTGATATTATTTGATTTTTTGACTGAAACTAGTATAAACTAGTGTATAATATATTATGATTTTTTAAACGAAACTTGCATATTGAAAAGTTTCATAGAATCTATTTTTCAGATTATTTTTCGCATGGATTACTAGTATAACCTTCCCTCGTAACGTATATAAAGGATTTAAAAAAATTGTATCGTTTCGAACAGTCTTGATTTAATTTGATTTTTTCACCCAAACTAGTATAAACTAGTGTATAATATATTATGATTTTTTAACAGAAACTTGCATTTCGAAAAGTTTCGTAGAATCTAATTTTCAGATTATTTTTTTCATGGATTTCCATCATAACCTTCCCTTGTAATTTATATAAAGGATTTAAAATGTTTTGTATCGTTTCGAACAGTCCTTGATTTAATTTGATTTTTTGACCAAAACTAGTATAAACAAGTGTATACTATATTATTATTTTTTGACCGAAACTTGCATTTCGAAAAGTTACGTAGAATCTAATTTTCAGATGATTTTTTTGAATGGATTTCCATCATAACCTTCCCTCGTAACATATATAAAGGATCTAAGAAGTTTCGTATCGTTTGGAATCGTCCTCGATTTAATTTGATTTTTTCCCAAAACTTGTATAAACTAGTGTATAATATATTATGATTTTTTGATCGAAACTTGCATTTCTAAAAGTTTCGTAGAATCTAATTTTCAGATGATTTTTTGCATGGACTTCCATCATAACCTTCCATAATAAAATATATAAATGATCTAAAAAGTTTTATATCATTTCAAAATGTCTTCGATATTATTTGATTTTTTGACCAAAACTAGTATAAACTAGTGTATAATATATTATGATTTTTTGACCGAAACTTGCATTTCGAAAGTTCATAGAATCTATTTTTCAGATGATTTTTCGCATGGACTACCAGTATAACCTTCCCTCGTAACATATATAAAGGATTTAAAAAAAAGTGTATCGTTTCGAACAGTCCTTTATTTAATTTGGTTTTTTCACCCAAACTAGTATAAACTAGTGTATAATATATTATGATTTTTTGACCGAAACTTGCATTTCGAAAAGTTTCGTAGGATCTAATTTTCAGATTATTTTTTACATGGACTTCCATCATAACCTTCCCTAATAAAATATATAAATGATCTAAAAAGTTCTTTATCATTTCAAATTGTCCTTGATATTTTTTGATTTTTTGACTGAAACTAGTATAAACTAGAGTATAATATATTATGATTTTTTAAACGAAACTTACATTTCGAAAAGTTTCATAGAATCTATTTTTCAGATGATTTTTCGCATGGACTACCAGTATAACGTTCCCTCGTAACATATATAAAGGATTTTAAAATTTTGTATCGTTTCGAATAGTCCTTGATTTAATTTGATTTTTTCACCCAAACAAGTATAAACAAGTGTATAATATATTATGATTTTTTGACCGAAACTTGCATTTCGAAAAGTTACGTAGAATCTAATTTTCAGATTATTTTTTTCATGGATTTCCATCATAACCTTCCCTTGTAACTTATATAAAGGATTTAAAATGTTTTGTATCGTTTCGAACAGTCCTCGATTTAATTTGATTTTTTGACCAAAACTAGTATAAACAAGTGTATAATATATTATGATATTTTGACCGAAACTTGCATTTCGAAAAGTTACGTAGAATCTAATTTTCAGATGATTTTTTTGAATGGATTTCCATCATAACCTTCCCTCATAACATATATAAAGGATCTAAGAAGTTTCGTATCGTTTGGAACCGTCCTCGATTTAATTTGATTTTTACATCAAAACTTGTATAAACTAGTGTATAATATATTATGATTTTTTGATCGAAACTTGCATTTCTAAAAGTTTCGTAGAATCTAATTTTCAGATGATTTTTTGCATGGACTTCCATCATAACCTTCCATAATAAAATATATAAATGATCTAAAAAGTTTTATACCATTTCAAAATGTCTTCGATATTGTTTGATTTTTTGACCAAAACTAGTATAAACTAGTGTATAATATATTATGATTTTTTGACCGAAACTTGCATTTCGAAAAGTTTCATAGAATCTATTTTTCAGATGATTTTTTGCATGGACTACCAGTATAACCTTCCCTCGTAACATATATAAAGGATTTAAAAAAAGTGTATCGTTTCGAACAGTCCTTTATTTAATTTGGTTTTTTCACCCAAACTAGTATAAACTAGTGTATAATATATTATGATTTTTTGACAGAAACTTGCATTTCGAAAAGTTTCGTAGAATCTAATTTTCAGATTATTTTTTACATGGACTTCCATCATAACCTTCCCTAATAAAATATATAAATGATCTAAAGAGTTCTTTATCATTTCAAATTGTCCTTGATATTATTTGATTTTTTGACTGAAACTAGTAGAAACTAGTGTATAATATATTATGATTTTTTAAACGAAACTTGCATATTGAAAAGTTTCATAGAATGTATTTTTCAGATTATTTTTCGCATGGATTACCAGTATAACCTTCCCTCGTAACGTATATAAAGGATTTAAAAAAATTGTATCGTTTCGAACAGTCTTGATTTAATTTGATTTTTTCACCCAAACTAGTATAAACTAGTGTATAATATATTATGATTTTTTAACAGAAACTTGCATTTCGAAAAGTTTCGTAGAATCTAATTTTCAGATTATTTTTTTCATGGATTTCCATCATAACCTTCCCTTGTAATTTATATAAAGGATTTAAAATGTTTTGTATCGTTTCGAACAGTACTCGATTTAATTTGATTTTTTGACCAAAACTAGTATAAACAAGTGTATAATATATTATGATTTTTTGACCAAAACTTGCATTTCGAAAAGTTACGTAGAATCTAATTTTCAGATGATTTTTTTGAATGGATTTCCATCATAACCTTCCCTCGTAACATATATAAAGGATCTAAGAAGTTTCATATCGTTTGGAACCGTCCTCGATTTAATTTGATTTTTTCACCAAAACTTGTATAAACTAGTGTATAATATATTATGATTTTTTGATCGAAACTTGCATTTCTAAAAGTTTCGTAGAATCTAATTTTCAGATGATTTTTTGCATGGACTTCCATCATAACCTTCCATAATAAAATATATAAATGATCTAAAAAAGTTTTATATCATTTCAAAATGTCTTCGATATTATTTGATTTTTTGACCAAAACTAGTATAAACTAGTGTATAATATATTATGATTTTTTGACCGAAATTTGCATTTCGAAAGTTCATAGAATCTATTTTTCATATGATTTTTCGCATGGACTACCAGTATAACCTTCCCTCGTAACATATATAATGGATTTAAAAAAAGTGTATCGTTTCGAACAGTCCTTTATTTAATTTGGTTTTTTCACCCAAACTAGTATAAACTAGGATATAATATATTATGATTTTTTGACCGAAACTTGCATTTCGAAAAGTTTCGTAGGATCTAATTATCAGATTATTTTTTACATGGACATCCATCATAACCTTCCCTAATAAAATATATAAATGATCTAAAAAGTTCTTTATCATTTCAAATTGTCCTTGATATTTTTTGATTTTTTGACTGAAACTAGTATAAACTAGAGTATGATATATTATGATTTTTTAAACGAAACTTACATTTCGAAAAGTTTCATAGAATCTATTTTTCAGATGATTTTTCGCAAGGACTACCAGTATAACGTTCCCTCGTAACATATATAAAGGATTTTAAAATTTTGTATCGTTTCGAATAGTCCTTGATTTAATTTGATTTTTTCACCCAAACAAGTATAAACAAGTGTATAATATATTATGATTTTTTGACCGAAACTTGCATTTCGAAAAGTTACGTAGAATCTAATTTTCAGATTATTTTTTACATGGACTTCCATCATAACCTTCCCTTGTAACTTATATAAAGGATTTAAAATGTTTTGTATCGTTTCGAACAGTCCTCGATTTAATTTGATTTTTTGACCAAAACTAGTATAAACAAGTGTATAATATATTATGTTATTTTGACCGAAACTTGCATTTCGAAAAGTTACGTAGAATCTAATTTTCAGATGATTTTTTTGAATGGATTTCCATCATAACCTTCCCTCATAACATATATAAAGGATCTAAGAAGTTTCGTATCGTTTGGAACCGTCCTCGATTTAATTTGATTTTTTCACCAAAACTTGTATAAACTAGTGTATAATATATTATGATTTTTTGATCGAAACTTGCATTTCTAAAAGTTTCGTAGAATCTAATTTTCAGATGATTTTTTGCATGGACTTCCATCATAACCTTCCATAATAAAATATATAAATGATCTAAAAAGTTTTATAACATTTCAAAATGTCTTCGATATTGTTTGATTTTTTGACCAAAACTAGTATAAACTAGTGTATAATATATTATGATTTTTTGACCGAAACTTGCATTTCGAAAAGTTTCATAGAATCTATTTTTCAGATGATTTTTTGCATGGACTACCAGTATAACCTTCCCTCGTAACATATATAAAGGATTTAAAAAAAGTGTATCGTTTCGAACAGTCCTTTATTTAATTTGGTTTTTTCACCCAAACTAGTATAAACTAGTGTATAATATATTATGATTTTTTGACAGAAACTTGCATTTCGAAAAGTTTCGTAGAATCTAATTTTCAAATTATTTTTTACATGGACTTCCATCATAACCTTCCCTAATAAAATATATAAATGATCTAAAGAGTTCTTTATCATTTCAAATTGTCCTTGATATTATTTGATTTTTTGACTGAAACTAGTAGAAACTAGTGTATAATATATAATGATTTTTTAAACGAAACTTGCATATTGAAAAGTTTCATAGAATCTATTTTTCAGATTATTTTTCGCATGGATTACCAGTATAACCTTCCCTCGTAACGTATATAAAGGATTTAAAAAAATTGTATCGTTTCGAACAGTCTTGATTTAATTTGATTTTTTCACCCAAACTAGTATAAACTAGTGTATAATATATTATGATTTTTTAACCGAAACTTGCATTTCGAAAAGTTTCGTAGAATCTAATTTTCAGATTATTTTTTTCATGGATTTCCATCATAACCTTCCCTTGTAATTTATATAAAGGATTTAAAATGTTTTGTATCGTTTCGAACAGTACTCGATTTAATTTGATTTTTTGACCAAAACTAGTATAAACAAGTGTATAATATATTATGATATTTTGACCGAAACTTGCATTTCGAAAAGTTACGTAGAATCTAATTTTCAGATGATTTTTTTGAATGGATTTCCATCATAACCTTCCCTCGTAACATATATAAAGGATCTAAGAAGTTTCATATCGTTTGGAACCGTCCTCGATTTAATTTGATTTTTTCACCAAAACTTGTATAAACTAGTGTATAATATATTATGATTTTTTGATCGAAACTTGCATTTCTAAAAGTTTCGTAGAATCTAATTTTCAGATGATTTTTTGCATGGACTTCCATCATAACCTTCCATAATAAAATATATAAATGATCTAAAAAAGTTTTATATCATTTCAAAATGTCTTCGATATTATTTGATTTTTTGACCAAAACTAGTATAAACTAGTGTATAATATATTACGATTTTTTGACCGAAACTTGCATTTCGAAAGTTCATAGAATCTATTTTTCAGATGATTTTTCGCAT
The DNA here is from genome assembly GCA_963966055.1 of Lathyrus aphaca. Taxonomy (NCBI): domain Eukaryota; kingdom Viridiplantae; phylum Streptophyta; class Magnoliopsida; order Fabales; family Fabaceae; genus Lathyrus; species Lathyrus aphaca. The sequence continues at coordinate 37,167,459 of OZ014522.1, read as the reverse complement.
GGACTACCAGTATAACCTTCCCTCGTAACATATATAAAGGATTTAAAAAAAGTGTATCGTTTCGAACAGTCCTTTATTTAATTTGGTTTTTTCACCCAAACTAGTATAAACTAGTGTATAATATATTATGATTTTTTGACAGAAACTTGCATTTCGAAAAGTTTCGTAGAATCTAATTTTCAGATTATTTTTTACATGGACTTCCATCATAACCTTCCCTAATAAAATATATAAATGATCTAAAGAGTTCTTTATCATTTCAAATTGTCCTTGATATTTTTTGATTTTTTGACTGAAACTAGTATAAACTAGAGTATAATATATTATGATTTTTTAAACGAAACTTACATTTCGAAAAGTTTCATAGAATCTATTTTTCAGATGATTTTTCGCATGGACTACCAGTATAACGTTCCCTCGTAACATATATAAAGGATTTTAAAATTTTGTATCGTTTCGAATAGTCCTTGATTTAATTTGATTTTTTCACCCAAACAAGTATAAACAAGTGTATAATATATTATGATTTTTTGACCGAAACTTGCATTTCGAAAAGTTACGTAGAATCTAATTTTCAGATGATTTTTTTGAATGGATTTCCATCATAACCTTCCCTCGTAACATATATAAAGGATCTAAGAAGTTTCGTATCGTTTGGAACCGTCCTCGATTTAATTTGATTTTTTCACCAAAACTTGTATAAACTAGTGTATAATATATTATGATTTTTTGATCGAAACTTGCATTTCTAAAAGTTTCGTAGAATCTAATTTTCAGATGATTTTTTGCATGGACTTCCATCATAACCTTCCATAATAAAATATATAAATGATCTAAAAAGTTTTATACCATTTCAAAATGTCTTCGATATTATTTGATTTTTTGACCAAAACTAGTATAAACTAGTGTATAATATATTATGATTTTTTGACCGAAACTTGCATTTCGAAAAGTTTCATAGAATCTATTTTTCAGATGATTTTTTGCATGGACTACCAGTATAACCTTCCCTCGTAACATATATAAAGGATTTAAAAAAAAGTGTATCGTTTCGAACAGTCCTTTATTTAATTTGGTTTTTTCACCCAAACTAGTATAAACTAGTGTATAATATATTATGATTTTTTGACAGAAACTTGCATTTCGAAAAGTTTCGTAGAATCTAATTTTCAGATTATTTTTTACATGGACTTCCATCATAACCTTCCCTAATAAAATATATAAATGATCTAAAGAGTTCTTTATCATTTCAAATTGTCCTTGATATTTTTTGATTTTTTGACTGAAACTAGTATAAACTAGAGTATAATATATTATGATTTTTTAAACGAAACTTACATTTCGAAAAGTTTCATAGAATCTATTTTTCAGATGATTTTTCGCATGGACTACCAGTATAACGTTCCCTCGTAACATATATAAAGGATTTTAAAATTTTGTATCGTTTCGAATAGTCCTTGATTTAATTTGATTTTTTCACCCAAACAAGTATAAACAAGTGTATAATATATTATGATTTTTTGACCGAAACTTGCATTTCGAAAAGTTACGTAGGATCTAATTTTCAGATTATTTTTTTCATGGATTTCCATCATAACCTTCCCTTGTAACTTATATAAAGGATTTAAAATGTTTTGTATCGTTTCGAACAGTCCTCGATTTAATTTGATTTTTTGACCAAAACTAGTATAAACAAGTGTATAATATATTATGATATTTTGACCGAAACTTGCATTTCGAAAAGTTACGTAGAATCTAATTTTCAGATGATTTTTTTGAATGGATTTCCATCATAACCTTCCCTCATAACATATATAAAGGATCTAAGAAGTTTCGTATCGTTTGGAACCGTCCTCGATTTAATTTGATTTTTTCACCAAAACTTGTATAAACTAGTGTATAATATATTATGATTTTTTGATCGAAACTTGCATTTCTAAAAGTTTCGTAGAATCTAATTTTCAGATGATTTTTTGCATGGACTTCCATCATAACCTTCCATAATAAAATATATAAATGATCTAAAAAGTTTTATACCATTTCAAAATGTCTTCGATATTATTTGATTTTTTGACCAAAACTAGTATAAACTAGTGTATAATATATTACGATTTTTTGACCGAAACTTGCATTTCGAAAGTTCATAGAATCTATTTTTCAGATGATTTTTCGCATGGACTACCAGTATAACCTTCCCTCGTAACATATATAAAGGATTTAAAAAAAGTGTATCGTTTCGAACAGTCCTTTATTTAATTTGGTTTTTTCACCCAAACTAGTATAAACTAGTGTATAATATATTATGATTTTTTGACAGAAACTTGCATTTCGAAAAGTTTCGTAGAATCTAATTTTCAGATTATTTTTTACATGGACTTCCATCATAACCTTCCCTAATAAAATATATAAATGATCTAAAGAGTTCTTTATCATTTCAAATTGTCCTTGATATTTTTTGATTTTTTGACTGAAACTAGTATAAACTAGAGTATAATATATTATGATTTTTTAAACGAAACTTACATTTCGAAAAGTTTCATAGAATCTATTTTTCAGATGATTTTTCGCATGGACTACCAGTATAACGTTCCCTCGTAACATATATAAAGGATTTTAAAATTTTGTATCGTTTCGAATAGTCCTTGATTTAATTTGATTTTTTCACCCAAACAAGTATAAACAAGTGTATAATATATTATGATTTTTTGACCGAAACTTGCATTTCGAAAAGTTACGTAGAATCTAATTTTCAGATTATTTTTTTCATGGATTTCCATCATAACCTTCCCTTGTAACTTATATAAAGGATTTAAAATGTTTTGTATCGTTTCGAACAGTCCTCGATTTAATTTGATTTTTTGACCAAAACTAGTATAAACAAGTGTATAATATATTATGATATTTTGACCGAAACTTGCATTTCGAAAAGTTACGTAGAATCTAATTTTCAGATGATTTTTTTGAATGGATTTCCATCATAACCTTCCCTCATAACATATATAAAGGATCTAAGAAGTTTCGTATCGTTTGGAACCGTCCTCGATTTAATTTGATTTTTTCACCAAAACTTGTATAAACTAGTGTATAATATATTATGATTTTTTGATCGAAACTTGCATTTCTAAAAGTTTCGTAGAATCTAATTTTCAGATGATTTTTTGCATGGACTTCCATCATAACCTTCCATAATAAAATATATAAATGATCTAAAAAGTTTTATACCATTTCAAAATGTCTTCGATATTGTTTGATTTTTTGACCAAAACTAGTATAAACTAGTGTATAATATATTATGATATTTTGACCGAAACTTGCATTTCGAAAAGTTTCATAGAATCTATTTTTCAGATGATTTTTTGCATGGACTACCAGTATAACCTTCCCTCGTAACATATATAAAGGATTTAAAAAAAGTGTATCGTTTCGAACAGTCCTTTATTTAATTTGGTTTTTTCACCCAAACTAGTATAAACTAGTGTATAATATATTATGATTTTTTGACAGAAACTTGCATTTCGAAAAGTTTCGTAAAATCTAATTTTCAGATTATTTTTTACATGGACTTCCATCATAACCTTCCCTAATAAAATATATAAATGATCTAAAGAGTTCTTTATCATTTCAAATTGTCCTTGATATTATTTGATTTTTTGACTGAAACTAGTAGAAACTAGTGTATAATATATTATGATTTTTTAAACGAAACTTGCATATTGAAAAGTTTCATAGAATCTATTTTTCAGATTATTTTTCGCATGGATTACCAGTATAACCTTCCCTCGTAACGTATATAAAGGATTTAAAAAAATTGTATCGTTTCGAACAGTCTTGATTTAATTTGATTTTTTCACCCAAACTAGTATAAACTAGTGTATAATATATTATGATTTTTTAACAGAAACTTGCATTTCGAAAAGTTTCGTAGAATCTAATTTTCAGATTATTTTTTTCATGGATTTCCATCATAACCTTCCCTTGTAATTTATATAAAGGATTTAAAATGTTTTGTATCGTTTCGAACAGTACTCGATTTAATTTGATTTTTTGACCAAAACTAGTATAAACAAGTGTATAATATATTATGATTTTTTGACCAAAACTTGCATTTCGAAAAGTTACGTAGAATCTAATTTTCAGATGATTTTTTTGAATGGATTTCCATCATAACCTTCCCTCGTAACATATATAAAGGATCTAAGAAGTTTCATATCGTTTGGAACCGTCCTCGATTTAATTTGATTTTTTCACCAAAACTTGTATAAACTAGTGTATAATATATTATGATTTTTTGATCGAAACTTGCATTTCTAAAAGTTTCGTAGAATCTAATTTTCAGATGATTTTTTGCATGGACTTCCATCATAACCTTCCATAATAAAATATATAAATGATCTAAAAAAGTTTTATATCATTTCAAAATGTCTTCGATATTATTTGATTTTTTGACCAAAACTAGTATAAACTAGTGTATAATATATTATGATTTTTTGACCGAAATTTGCATTTCGAAAGTTCATAGAATCTATTTTTCATATGATTTTTCGCATGGACTACCAGTATAACCTTCCCTCGTAACATATATAAAGGATTTAAAAAAAGTGTATCGTTTCGAACAGTCCTTTATTTAATTTGGTTTTTTCACCCAAACTAGTATAAACTAGGATATAATATATTATGATTTTTTGACCGAAACTTGCATTTCGAAAAGTTTCGTAGGATCTAATTATCAGATTATTTTTTACATGGACATCCATCATAACCTTCCCTAATAAAATATATAAATGATCTAAAAAGTTCTTTATCATTTCAAATTGTCCTTGATATTTTTTGATTTTTTGACTGAAACTAGTATAAACTAGAGTATAATATATTATGATTTTTTAAACGAAACTTACATTTCGAAAAGTTTCATAGAATCTATTTTTCAGATGATTTTTCGCAAGGACTACCAGTATAACGTTCCCTCGTAACATATATAAAGGATTTTAAAATTTTGTATCGTTTCGAATAGTCCTTGATTTAATTTGATTTTTTCACCCAAACAAGTATAAACAAGTGTATAATATATTATGATTTTTTGACCGAAACTTGCATTTCGAAAAGTTACGTAGAATCTAATTTTCAGATTATTTTTTACATGGACTTCCATCATAATCTTCCCTAATAAAATATATAAATGATCTAAAGAGTTCATTATCATTTCAAATTGTCCTTGATATTATTTGATTTTTTGACTGAAACTAGTAGAAACTAGTGTATAATATATTATGATTTTTTAAACGAAACTTGCATATTGAAAAGTTTCATAGAATCTATTTTTCAGATTATTTTTCGCATGGATTACCAGTATAACCTTCCCTCGTAACGTATATAAAGGATTTTAAAAAATTGTATCGTTTCGAATAGTCTTGATTTAATTTGATTTTTTCACCCAAACTAGTATAAACTAGTGTATAATATATTATGATTTTTAACAGAACCTTGCATTTCGAAAAGTTTCGTAGAATCTAATTTTCAGATTATTTTTTTCATGGATTTCCATCATAACCTTCCCTTGTAATTTATATAAAGGATTTAAAATGTTTTGTATCGTTTCGAACAGTCCTCGATTTAATTTGATTTTTTGACCAAAACTAGTATAAACAAGTGTATAATATATTATGATATTTTGACCGAAACTTGCATTTCGAAAAGTTACGTAGAATCTAATTTTCAGATGATTTTTTTGAATGGATTTCCATCATAACCTTCCCTCGTAACATATATAAAGGATCTAAGAAGTTTCATATCGTTTGGAACCGTCCTCGATTTAATTTGATTTTTTCACCAAAACTTGTATAAACTAGTGTATAATATATTATGATTTTTTGATCGAAACTTGCATTTCTAAAAGTTTCGTAGAATCTAATTTTCAGATGATTTTTTGCATGGACTTCCATCATAACCTTCCATAATAAAATATATAAATGATCTAAAAAGTTTTATACCATTTCAAAATGTCTTCGATATTATTTGATTTTTTGACCAAAACTAGTATAAACTAGTGTATAATATATTATGATTTTTTGACCGAAACTTGCATTTCGAAAAGTTTCATAGAATCTATTTTTCAGATGATTTTTTGCATGGACTACCAGTATAACCTTCCCTCGTAACATATATAAAGGATTTAAAAAAAAGTGTATCGTTTCGAACAGTCCTTTATTTAATTTGGTTTTTTCACCCAAACTAGTATAAACTAGTGTATAATATATTATGATTTTTTGACAGAAACTTGCATTTCGAAAAGTTTCGTAGAATCTAATTTTCAGATTATTTTTTACATGGACTTCCATCATAACCTTCCCTAATAAAATATATAAATGATCTAAAGAGTTCTTTATCATTTCAAATTGTCCTTGATATTATTTGATTTTTTGACTGAAACTAGTAGAAACTAGTGTATAATATATTATGATTTTTTAAACGAAACTTGCATATTGAAAAGTTTCATAGAATCTATTTTTCAGATTATTTTTCGCATGGATTACCAGTATAACCTTCCCTGGTAACGTATATAAAGGATTTAAAAAAATTGTATCGTTTCGAACAGTCTTGATTTAATTTGATTTTCTCACCCAAACTAGTATAAACTAGTGTATAATATATTATGATTTTTTAACAGAAACTTGCATTTCGAAAAGTTTCGTAGAATCTAATTTTCAGATTATTTTTTTCATGGATTTCCATCATAACCTTCCCTTGTAATTTATATAAAGGATTTAAAATGTTTTGTATCGTTTCGAACAGTACTCGATTTAATTTGATTTTTTGACCAAAACTAGTATAAACAAGTGTATAATATATTATGATTTTTTGACCAAAACTTGCATTTCGAAAAGTTACGTAGAATCTAATTTTCAGATGATTTTTTTGAATGGATTTCCATCATAACCTTCCCTCGTAACATATATAAAGGATCTAAGAAGTTTCATATCGTTTGGAACCGTCCTCGATTTAATTTGATTTTTTCACCAAAACTTGTATAAACTAGTGTATAATATATTATGATTTTTTGATCGAAACTTGCATTTCTAAAAGTTTCGTAGAATCTAATTTTCAGATGATTTTTTGCATGGACTTCCATCATAACCGTCCATAATAAAATATATAAATGATCTAAAAAGTTTTATATCATTTCAAAATGTCTTCGATATTATTTGATTTTTTGACCAAAACTAGTATAAACTAGTGTATAATATATTATGATTTTTTGACCGAAATTTGCATTTCGAAAGTTCATAGAATCTATTTTTTAGATGATTTTTCGCATGGACTACCAGTATAACCTTCCCTCGTAACATATATAAAGGATTTAAAAAAAAGTGTATCGTTTCTAACAGTCATTTATTTAATTTGGTTTTTTCACCCAAACTAGTATAAACTAGTGTATAATATATTATGATTTTTTGACCGAAACTTGCATTTCGAAAAGTTTCGTAGGATCTAATTTTCAGATTATTTTTTACATGGAGTTCCATCATAACCTTCCCTAATAAAATATATAAATGATCTAAAAAGTTCTTTATCATTTCAAATTGTCCTTGATATTTTTTGATTTTTTGACTGAAACTAGTATAAACTAGAGTATAATATATTATGATTTTTTAATCGAAACTTACATTTCGAAAAGGATCATAGAATCTATTTTTCAGATGATTTTTTGCATGGACTACCAATATAACGTTCCCTCGTAACATATATAAAGGATTTTAAAATTTTGTATCGTTTCGAATAGTCCTTGATTTAATTTGATTTTTTCACCCAAACAAGTATAAACAAGTGTATAATATATTATGATTTTTTGACCGAAACTTGCATTTCGAAAAGTTACGTAGAATCTAATTTTCAGATTATTTTTTTCATGGATTTCCATCATAACCTTCCCTTGTAACTTATATAAAGGATTTAAAATGTTTTGTATCGTTTCGAACAGTCCTCGATTTAATTTGATTTTTTGACCAAAACTAGTATAAACAAGTGTATAATATATTATGATTTTTTGACCGAAACTTGCATTTCGAAAAGTTACGTAGAATCTAATTTCAGATGATTTTTTTGAATGGATTTCCATCATAACCTTCCCTCGTAACATATATAAAGGATCTAAGAAGTTTCGTATCGTTTGGAACCGTCCTCGATTTAATTTGATTTTTTCACCAAAACTTGTATAAACTAGTGTATAATATATTATGATTTTTTGATCGAAACTTGCATTTCTAAAAGTTTCGTAGAATCTAATTTTCAGATGATTTTTTGCATGGACTTCCATCATAACCTTCCATAATAAAATATATAAATGATCTAAAAAGTTTTATACCATTTCAAAATGTCTTCGATATTATTTGATTTTTTGACCAAAACTAATATAAACTAGTGTATAATATATTATGATTTTTTGACCGAAACTTGCATTTCGAAAAGTTTGATAGAATCTATTTTTCAGATGATTTTTTGCATGGACTACCAGTATAACCTTCACTCGTAACATATATAAAGGATTTAAAAAAACGTGTATCGTTTCGAACAGTCCTTTATTTAATTTGGTTTTTTCACCCAAACTAGTATAAACTAGTGTATAATATATTATGATTTTTTGACAGAAACTTGCATTTCGAAAAGTTTCGTAGAATCTAATTTTCAGATTATTTTTTACATGGACTTCCATCATAACCTTCCCTAATAAAATATATAAATTATCTAAAGAGTTCTTTATCATTTCAAATTGTCCTTGATATTATTTGATTTTTTGACTGAAACTAGTAGAAACTAGTGTATAATATATTATGATTTTTTAAACGAAACTTGCATATTGAAAAGTTTCATAGAATCTATTTTTCAGATTATTTTTCGCATGGATTACCAGTATAACCTTCCCTCGTAACGTATATAAAGGATTTAAAAAAATTGTATCGTTTCGAACAGTCTTGATTTAATTTGATTTTTTCACCCAAACTAGTATAAACTAGTGTATAATATATTATGATTTTTTAACAGAAACTTGCATTTCGAAAAGTTTCGTAGAATCTAATTTTCAGATTATTTTTTTCATGGATTTCCATCATAACCTTCCCTTGTAATTTATATAAAGGATTTAAAATGTTTTGTATCTTTTCGAACAGTACTCGATTTAATTTGATTTTTTGACCAAAACTAGTATAAACAAGTGTATAATATATTATGATTTTTTGACCAAAACTTGCATTTCGAAAAGTTACGTAGAATCTAATTTTCAGATGATTTTTTTGAATGGATTTCCATCATAACCTTCCCTCGTAACATATATAAAGGATCTAAGAAGTTTCATATCGTTTGGAACCGTCCTCGATTTAATTTGATTTTTTCACCAAAACTTGTATAAACTAGTGTATAATATATTATGATTTTTTGATCGAAACTTGCATTTCTAAAAGTTTCGTAGAATCTAATTTTCAGATGATTTTTTGCATGGACTTCCATCATAACCTTCCATAATAAAATATATAAATGATCTAAAAAGTTTTATATCATTTCAAAATGTCTTCGATATTATTTGATTTTTTGACCAAAACTAGTATAAACTAGTGTATAATATATTATGATTTTTTGACCGAAATTTGCATTTCGAAAGTTCATAGAATCTATTTTTCAGATGATTTTTCGCAATGACTACCAATATAACCTTCCCTCGTAACATATATAAAGGATTTAAAAAAAAGTGTATTGTTTCGAACAGTCCTTTATTTAATTTGGTTTTTTCACCCAAACTAGTATAAACTAGTGTATAATATATTATGATTTTTTGACAGAAACTTGCATTTCGAAAAGTTTCGTAGGATCTAATTTTCAGATTAATTTTTACATGGACTTCCATCATAACCTTCCCTAATAAAATATATAAATGATCTAAAAAGTTCTTTATCATTTCAAATTGTCCTTGATATTTTTTGATTTTTTGACTGAAACTAGTATAAACTAGAGTATAATATATTATGATTTTTTAATCGAAACTTATATTTCGAAAAGTTTCATAGAATCTATTTTTCAGATGATTTTTCGCATGGACTACCAGTATAACGTTCCCTCGTAACATATATAAAGGATTTTAAAATTTTGTATCGTTTCGAATAGTTCTTGATTTAATTTGATTTTTTCACCCAAACAAGTATAAACAAGTGTATAATATATTATGATTTTTTGACCGAAACTTGCATTTCGAAAAGTTACGTAGAATCTAATTTTCAGATTATTTTTTTCATGGATTTCCATCATAACCTTCCCTTTTAACTTATATAAAGGATTTAAAATGTTTTGTATCGTTTCGAACAGTCCTCGATTTAATTTGATTTTTTGACCAAAACTAGTATAAACAAGTGTATAATATATTATGATTTTTTGACCGAAACTTGCATTTCGAAAAGTTACGTAGAATCTAATTTTCAGATGATTTTTTTGAATGGATTTCCATCATAACCTTCCCTCGTAACATATATAAAGGATCTAAGAAGTTTCATATCGTTTGGAACCGTCCTCGATTTAATTTGATTTTTTCACCAAAACTTGTATAAACTAGTGTATAATATATTATGATTTTTTGATCGAAACTTGCATTTCTAAAAGTTTCGTAGAATCTGATTTTCAGATGATTTTTTGCATGGACTTCCATCATAACCTTCCATAATAAAATATATAAATGATCTAAAAAGTTTTATACCATTTCAAAATGTCTTCGATATTATTTGATTTTTTGACCAAAACTAGTATAAACTAGTGTATAATATATTATGATTTTTTGACCGAAACTTGCATTTCGAAAAGTTTCATAGAATCTATTTTTCAGATGATTTTTCGCATGGACTACCAGTATAACCTTCCCTCGTAACATATATAAAGGATTTAAAAAAAAGTGTATTGTTTCGAACAGTCCTTTATTTAATTTGGTTTTTTCACCCAAACTAGTATAAACTAGTGTATAATATATTATGATTTTTTGACAGAAACTTGCATTTCGAAAAGTTTCGTAGAATCTAATTTTCAGATTATTTTTTACATGGACTTCTATCATAATCTTCCCTAATAAAATATATAAATGATCTAAAGAGTTCATTATCATTTCAAATTGTCCTTGATATTATTTGATTTTTTGACTGAAACTAGTAGAAACTAGTGTATAATATATTATGATTTTTTAAACGAAACTTGCATATTGAAAAGTTTCATAGAATCTATTTTTCAGATTATTTTTCGCATGGATTACCAGTATAACCTTCCCTCGTAACGTATATAAAGGATTTTAAAAAATTGTATCGTTTCGAATAGTCTTGATTTAATTTGATTTTTTCACCCAAACTAGTATAAACTAGTGTATAATATATTATGATTTTTTAACAGAACCTTGCATTTCGAAAAGTTTCGTAGAATCTAATTTTCAGATTATTTTTTTCATGGATTTCCATCATAACCTTCCCTTGTAATTTATATAAAGGATTTAAAATGTTTTGTATCGTTTCGAACAGTCCTCGATTTAATTTGATTTTTTGACCAAAACTAGTATAAACAAGTGTATAATATATTATGATTTTTTGACCGAAACTTGCATTTCGAAAAGTTACGTAGAATCTAATTTTCAGATGATTTTTTTGAATGGATTTCCATCATAACCTTCCCTCGTAACATATATAAAGGATCTAAGAAGTTTCGTATCGTTTGGAACCGTCCTCGATTTAATTTGATTTTTTCACCAAAACTTGTATAAACTAGTGTATAATATATTATGATTTTTTGATCGAAACTTGCATTTCTAAAAGTTTCGTAGAATCTAATTTTCAGATGATTTTTTGCATGGACTTCCATCATAACCTTCCATAATAAAATATATAATTGATCTAAAAAGTTTTATATCATTTCAAAATGTCTTCGATATTATTTGATTTTTTGACCAAAACTAGTATAAACTAGTGTATAATATATTATGATTTTTTGACCGAAATTTGCATTTCGAAAGTTCATAGAATCTATTTTTCAGATGATTTTTCGCATGGACTACCAGTATAACCTTCCCTCGTAACATATATAAAGGATTTAAAAAAAAGTGTATCGTTTCGAACAGTCCTTTATTTAATTTGGTTTTTTCACCCAAACTAGTATAAACTAGTGTATAATATATTATGATTTTTTGACCGAAACTTGCATTTCGAAAAGTTTCGTAGGATCTAATTTTCAGATTATTTTTTACATGGACTTCCTTCATAACCTTCCCTAATAAAATATATAAATGATCTAAAAAGTTCTTTATCATTTCAAATTGTCCTTGATATTTTTTGATTTTTTGACTGAAACTAGTATAAACTAGAGTATAATATATTATGATTTTTTAAACGAAACTTACATTTCGAAAAGTTTCATAGAATCTATTTTTCAGATGATTTTTCGCATGGACTACCAGTATAACGTTCCCTCGTAACATATATAAAGGATTTTAAAATTTTGTATCGTTTCGAATAGTCCTTGATTTAATTTGATTTTTTCACCCAAACAAGTATAAACAAGTGTATAATATATTATGATTTTTTGACCGAAACTTGCATTTCGAAAAGTTACGTAGAATCTAATTTTCAGATTATTTTTTTCATGGATTTCCATCATAACCTTCCCTTTTAACTTATATAAAGGATTTAAAATGTTTTGTATCGTTTCGAACAGTCCTCGATTTAATTTGATTTTTTGACCAAAACTAGTATAAACAAGTGTATAATATATTATGATATTTTGACCGAAACTTGCATTTCGAAAAGTTACGTAGAATCTAATTTTCAGATGATTTTTTTGAATGGATTTCCATCATAACCTTCCCTCGTAACATATATAAAGGATCTAAGAAGTTTCATATCGTTTGGAACCGTCCTCGATTTAATTTGATTTTTTCACCAAAACTTGTATAAACTAGTGTATAATATATTATGATTTTTTGATCGAAACTTGCATTTCTAAAAGTTTCGTAGAATCTAATTTTCAGATGATTTTTTGCATGGACTTCCATCATAACCTTCCATAATAAAATATATAAATGATCTAAAAAGTTTTATACCATTTCAAAATGTCTTCGATATTATTTGATTTTTTGACCAAAACTAGTATAAACTAGTGTATAATATATTATGATTTTTTTACCGAAACTTGCATTTCGAAAAGTTTCATAGAATCTATTTTTCAGATGATTTTTCGCATGGACTACCAGTATAACCTTCCCTCGTAACATATATAAAGGATTTAAAAAAAAGTGTATTGTTTCGAACAGTCCTTTATTTAATTTGGTTTTTTCACCCAAACTAGTATAAACTAGTGTATAATATATTATGATTTTTTGACAGAAACTTGCATTTCGAAAAGTTTCGTAGAATCTAATTTTCAGATTATTTTTTACATGGACTTCCATCATAATCTTCCCTAATAAAATATATAAATGATCTAAAGAGTTCATTATCATTTCAAATTGTCCTTGATATTATTTGATTTTTTGACTGAAACTAGTAGAAACTAGTGTATAATATATTATGATTTTTTAAACGAAACTTGCATATTGAAAAGTTTCATAGAATCTATTTTTCAGATTATTTTTCGCATGGATTACCAGTATAACCTTCCCTCGTAACGTATATAAAGGATTTTAAAAAATTGTATCGTTTCGAATAGTCTTGATTTAATTTGATTTTTTCACCCAAACTAGTATAAACTAGTGTATAATATATTATGATTTTTTAACAGAACCTTGCATTTCGAAAAGTTTCGTAGAATCTAATTTTCAGATTATTTTTTTCATGGATTTCCATCATAACCTTCCCTTGTAATTTATATAAAGGATTTAAAATGTTTTGTATCGTTTCGAACAGTCCTCGATTTAATTTGATTTTTTGACCAAAACTAGTATAAACAAGTGTATAATATATTATGATTTTTTGACCGAAACTTGCATTTCGAAAAGTTACGTAGAATCTAATTTTCAGATGATTTTTTTGAATGGATTTCCATCATAACCTTCCCTCGTAACATATATAAAGGATCTAAGAAGTTTCGTATCGTTTGGAACCGTCCTCGATTTAATTTGATTTTTTCACCAAAACTTGTATAAACTAGTGTATAATATATTATGATTTTTTGATCGAAACTTGCATTTCTAAAAGTTTCGTAGAATCTAATTTTCAGATGATTTTTTGCATGGACTTCCATCATAACCTTCCATAATAAAATATATAATTGATCTAAAAAGTTTTATATCATTTCAAAATGTCTTCGATATTATTTGATTTTTTGACCAAAACTAGTATAAACTAGTGTATAATATATTATGATTTTTTGACCGAAATTTGCATTTCGAAAGTTCATAGAATCTATTTTTCAGATGATTTTTCGCATGGACTACCAGTATAACCTTCCCTCGTAACATATATAAAGGATTTAAAAAAAAGATTATCGTTTCGAACAGTCCTTTATTTAATTTGGTTTTTTCACCCAAACTAGTATAAACTAGTGTATAATATATTATGATTTTTTGACCGAAACTTGCATTTCGAAAAGTTTCGTAGGATCTAATTTTCAGATTATTTTTTACATGGACTTCCTTCATAACCTTCCCTAATAAAATATATAAATGATCTAAAAAGTTCTTTATCATTTCAAATTGTCCTTGATATTTTTTGATTTTTTGACTGAAACTAGTATAAACTAGAGTATAATATATTATGATTTTTTAAACGAAACTTACATTTCGAAAAGTTTCATAGAATCTATTTTTCAGATGATTTTTCGCATGGACTACCAGTATAACGTTCCCTCGTAACATATATAAAGGATTTTAAAATTTTGTATCGTTTCGAATAGTCCTTGATTTAATTTGATTTTTTCACCCAAACAAGTATAAACAAGTGTATAATATATTATGATTTTTTGACCGAAACTTGCATTTCGAAAAGTTACGTAGAATCTAATTTTCAGATTATTTTTTTCATGGATTTCCATCATAACCTTCCCTTTTAACTTATATAAAGGATTTAAAATGTTTTGTATCGTTTCGAACAGTCCTCGATTTAATTTGATTTTTTGACCAAAACTAGTATAAACAAGTGTATAATATATTATGATTTTTTGACCGAAACTTGCATTTCGAAAAGTTACGTAGAATCTAATTTTCAGATGATTTTTTTGAATGGATTTCCATCATAACCTTCCCTCGTAACATATATAAAGGATCTAAGAAGTTTCATATCGTTTGGAACCGTCCTCGATTTAATTTGATTTTTTCACCAAAACTTGTATAAACTAGTGTATAATATATTATGATTTTTTGATCGAAACTTGCATTTCTAAAAGTTTCGTAGAATCTAATTTTCAGATGATTTTTTGCATGGACTTCCATCATAACCTTCCATAATAAAATATATAAATGATCTAAAAAGTTTTATACCATTTCAAAATGTCTTCGATATTATTTGATTTTTTGACCAAAACTAGTATAAACTAGTGTATAATATATTATGATTTTTTTACCGAAACTTGCATTTCAAAAAGTTTCATAGAATCTATTTTTCAGATGATTTTTCGCATGGACTACCAGTATAACCTTCCCTCGTAACATATATAAAGGATTTAAAAAAAAGTGTATTGTTTCGAACAGTCCTTTATTTAATTTGGTTTTTTCACCCAAACTAGTATAAACTAGTGTATAATATATTATGATTTTTTGACAGAAACTTGCATTTCGAAAAGTTTCGTAGAATCTAATTTTCAGATTATTTTTTACATGGACTTCCATCATAATCTTCCCTAATAAAATATATAAATGATCTAAAGAGTTCATTATCATTTCAAATTGTCCTTGATATTATTTGATTTTTTGACTGAAACTAGTAGAAACTAGTGTATAATATATTATGATTTTTTAAACGAAACTTGCATATTGAAAAGTTTCATAGAATCTATTTTTCAGATTATTTTTCGCATGGATTACCAGTATAACCTTCCCTCGTAACGTATATAAAGGATTTTAAAAAATTGTATCGTTTCGAATAGTCTTGATTTAATTTGATTTTTTCACCCAAACTAGTATAAACTAGTGTATAATATATTATGATTTTTTAACAGAACCTTGCATTTCGAAAAGTTTCGTAGAATCTAATTTTCAGATTATTTTTTTCATGGATTTCCATCATAACCTTCCCTTGTAATTTATATAAAGGATTTAAAATGTTTTGTATCGTTTCGAACAGTCCTCGATTTAATTTGATTTTTTGACCAAAACTAGTATAAACAAGTGTATAATATATTATGATTTTTTGACCGAAACTTGCATTTTGAAAAGTTACGTAGAATCTAATTTTCAGATGATTTTTTTGAATGGATTTCCATCATAACCTTCCCTCGTAACATATATAAAGGATCTAAGAAGTTTCGTATCGTTTGGAACCGTCCTCGATTTAATTTGATTTTTTCACCAAAACTTGTATAAACTAGTGTATAATATATTATGATTTTTTGATCGAAACTTGCATTTCTAAAAGTTTCGTAGAATCTAATTTTCAGATGATTTTTTGCATGGACTTCCATCATAACCTTCCATAATAAAATATATAATTGATCTAAAAAGTTTTATATCATTTCAAAATGTCTTCGATATTATTTGATTTTTTGACCAAAACTAGTATAAACTAGTGTATAATATATTATGATTTTTTGACCGAAATTTGCATTTCGAAAGTTCATAGAATCTATTTTTCAGATGATTTTTCGCATGGACTACCAGTATAACCTTCCCTCGTAACATATATAAAGGATTTAAAAAAAAGTGTATCGTTTCGAACAGTCCTTTATTTAATTTGGTTTTTTCACCCAAACTAGTATAAACTAGTGTATAATATATTATGATTTTTTGACCGAAACTTGCATTTCGAAAAGTTTCGTAGGATCTAATTTTCAGATTATTTTTTACATGGACTTCCATCATAACCTTCCCTAATAAAATATATAAATGATCTAAAAAGTTCTTTATCATTTCAAATTGTCCTTGATATTTTTTGATTTTTTGACTGAAACTAGTATAAACTAGAGTATAATATATTATGATT
Organism: Lathyrus aphaca; assembly: GCA_963966055.1. Classification (NCBI taxonomy): domain Eukaryota; kingdom Viridiplantae; phylum Streptophyta; class Magnoliopsida; order Fabales; family Fabaceae; genus Lathyrus; species Lathyrus aphaca. The sequence continues at coordinate 37,150,324 of OZ014522.1, read as the reverse complement.
TTTTAAACGAAACTTACATTTCGAAAAGTTTCATAGAATCTATTTTTCAGATGATTTTTCGCATGGACTACCAGTATAACGTTCCCTCGTAACATATATAAAGGATTTTAAAATTTTGTATCGTTTCGAATAGTCCTTGATTTAATTTGATTTTTTCACCCAAACAAGTATAAACAAGTGTATAATATATTATGATTTTTTGACCGAAACTTGCATTTCGAAAGGTTATGTAGAATCTAATTTTCAGATTATTTTTTTCATGGATTTCCATCATAACCTTCCCTTGTAACTTATATAAAGGATTTAAAATGTTTTGTATCGTTTCGAACAGTCCTCGATTTAATTTGATTTTTTGACCAAAACTAGAATAAACAAGTGTATAATATATTATGATTTTTTGACCGAAACTTGCATTTCGAAAAGTTACGTAGAATCTAATTTTCAGATGATTTTTTTGAATGGATTTCCATCATAACCTTCCCTCGTAACATATATAAAGGATCTAAGAAGTTTCGTATCGTTTGGAACCGTCCTCGATTTAATTTGATTTTTTCACCAAAACTTGTATAAACTAGTGTATAATATATTATGATTTTTTGATCGAAACTTGCATTTCTAAAAGTTTCGTAGAATCTAATTTTCAGATGATTTTTTGCATGGACTTCCATCATAACCTTCCCTAATAAAATATATAAATGATCTATAAAGTTCTTTATCATTTCAAATTGTCCTTGATATTTTTTGATTTTTTGACTGAAACTAGTATAAACTAGAGTATAATATATTATGATTTTTTAAACGAAACTTACATTTCGAAAAGTTTCATAGAATCTATTTTTCAGATGATTTTTCGCATGGACTACCAGTATAGCGTTCCCTCGTAACATATATAAAGGATTTTAAAATTTTGTATCGTTTCGAATAGTCCTTGATTTAATTTGATTTTTTCACCCAAACAAGTATAAACAAGTGTATAATATATTATGATTTTTTGACCGAAACTTGCATTTCGAAAGGTTACGTAGAATCTAATTTTCAGATTATTTTTTTCATGGATTTCCATCATAACCTTCCCTTGTAACTTATATAAAGGATTTAAAATGTTTTGTATCGTTTCGAACAGTCCTCGATTTAATTTGATTTTTTGACCAAAACTAGAATAAACAAGTGTATAATATATTATGATTTTTTGACCGAAACTTGCATTTCGAAAAGTTACGTAGAATCTAATTTTCAGATGATTTGTTTGAATGGATTTCCATCATAACCTTCCCTCATAACATATATAAAGGATCTAAGAAGTTTCGTATCGTTTGGAACCGTCCTCGATTTAATTTGATTTTTTCACCAAAACTTGTATAAACTAGTGTATAATATATTATGATTTTTTGATCGAAACTTGCATTTCTAAAAGTTTCGTAGAATCTAATTTTCAGATGATTTTTTGCATGGACTTCCATCATAACCCTCCATAATAAAATATATAAATGATCTAAAAAGTTTTATACCATTTCAAAATGTCTTCGATATTATTTGATTTTTTGACCAAAACTAGTATAAACTAGTGTATAATATATTATGATTTTTTGACCGAAACTTGCATTTCGAAAAGTTTCATAGAATCTATTTTTCAGATGATTTTTCGCATGGACTACCAGTATAACCTTCCCTCGTAACATATATAAAGGATTTAAAAAAAGTGTATTGTTTCGAACTGTCCTTTATTTAATTTGGTTTTTTCACCCAAACTAGTATAAACTAGTGTATAATATATTATGATTTTTTGACAGAAACTTGCATTTCGAAAAGTTTCGTAGAATCTAATTTTCAGATTATTTTTTACATGGACTTCCATCATAATCTTCCCTAATAAAATATATAAATGATCTAAAGAGTTCTTTATCATTTCAAATTGTCCTTGATATTATTTGATTTTTTGACTGAAACTAGTAGAAACTAGTGTATAATATATTATGATTTTTTAAACGAAACTTGCATATTGAAAAGTTTCATAGAATCTATTTTTCAGATTATTTTTCGCATGGATTACCAGTATAACCTTCCCTCGTAACTTATATAAAGGATTTAAAAAAATTGTATCGTTTCGAATAGTCTTGATTTAATTTGATTTTTTCACCCAAACTAGTATAAACTAGTGTATAATATATTATGATTTTTTAACAGAACCTTGCATTTCGAAAAGTTTCATAGAATCTAATTTTCAGATTATTTTTTCATGGATTTCCATCATAACCTTCCCTTGTAACTTATATAAAGAATTTAAAATGTTTTGTATCGTTTCGAACAGTCCTCGATTAATTTGATTTTTTGACCAAAACTAGTATAAACAAGTGTATAATATATTATGATTTTTTGACCGAAACTTGCATTTCGAAAAGTTACGTAGAATCTAATTTTCAGATGATTTTTTTGAATGGATTTCCATCATAACCTTCCCTCGTAACATATATAAAGGATCTAAGAAGTTTCGTATCGTTTGGAACCGTCCTCGATTTAATTTGATTTTTTCACCAAAACTTGTATAAACTAGTGTATAATATATTATGATTTTTTGATCGAAACTTGCATTTCTAAAAGTTTCGTAGAATCTAATTTTCAGATGATTTTTTGCATGGACTTCCATCATAACCTTCCATAATAAAATATATAAATGATCTAAAAAGTATTATACCATTTCAAAATGTCTTCGATATTATTTGATTTTTTGACCAAAACTAGTATAAACTAGTGTATAATATATTATGATTTTTTGACCGAAACTTGCATTTCGAAAAGTTTCATAGAATCTATTTTTCAGATGATTTTTCGCATGGACTACCAGTATAACCTTCCCTCATAACATATATAAAGGATTTAAAAAAAAGTGTATTGTTTCGAATATTCCTTTATTTAATTTGGTTTTTTCACCCAAACTAGTATAAACTAGTGTATAATATATTATGATTTTTTGACAGAAACTTGCATTTCGAAAAGTTTCGTATAATCTAATTTTCAGATTATTTTTTACATGGACTTCCATCATAATCTTCCCTAATAAAATATATAAATGATCTAAAGAGTTCTTTATCATTTCAAATTGTCCTTGATATTATTTGATTTTTTGACTGAAACTAGTAGAAACTAGTGTATAATATATTATGATTTTTTAAACGAAACTTGCATATTGAAAAGTTTCATAGAATCTATTTTTCAGATTATTTTTTGCATGGATTACCAGTATAACCTTCCCTCGTAACGTATATAAAGGATTTAAAAAAATTGTATCGTTTCGAATAGTCTTGATTTAATTTGATTTTTTCACCCAAACTTGTATAAACAAGTGTATAATATATTATGATTTTTTAACAGAACCTTGCATTTCGAAAAGTTTCGTAGAATCTAATTTTCAGATTATTTTTTTCATGGATTTCCATCATAACCTTCCCTTGTAATTTATATAAAGGATTTAAAATGTTTTGTATCGTTTCGAACAGTCCTCGATTTAATTTGATTTTTTGACCAAAACTAGTATAAACAAGTGTATAATATATTATGATTTTTTGACCGAAACTTGCATTTCGAAAAGTTACGTAGAATCTAATTTTCAGATGATTTTTTTGAATGGATTTCCATCATAACCTTCCCTCGTAACATATATAAAGGATCTAAGAAGTTTCGTATCGTTTGGAACCGTCCTCGATTTAATTTGATTTTTTCACCAAAACTTGTATAAACTAGTGTATAATATATTATGATTTTTTGATCGAAACTTGCATTTCTAAAAGTTTCGTAGAATCTAATTTTCAGATGATTTTTTGCATGGACTTCCATCATAACCCTCCATAATAAAATATATAAATGATCTAAAAAGTTTTATACCATTTCAAAATGTCTTCGATATTATTTGATTTTTTGACCAAAACTAGTATAAACTAGTGTATAATATATTATGATTTTTTGACCGAAACTTGCATTTCGAAAAGTTTCATAGAATCTATTTTTCAGATGATTTTTCGCATGGACTACCAGTATAACCTTCCCTCGTAACATATATAAAGGATTTAAAAAAAAGTGTATTGTTTCGAACTGTCCTTTATTTAATTTGGTTTTTTCACCCAAACTAGTATAAACTAGTGTATAATATATTATGATTTTTTGACAGAAACTTGCATTTCGAAAAGTTTCGTAGAATCTAATTTTCAGATTATTTTTTACATGGACTTCCATCATAATCTTCCCTAATAAAATATATAAATGATCTAAAGAGTTCTTTATCATTTCAAATTGTCCTTGATATTATTTGATTTTTTGACTGAAACTAGTAGAAACTAGTGTATAATATATTATGATTTTTTAAACGAAACTTGCATATTGAAAAGTTTCATAGAATCTATTTTTCAGATTATTTTTCGCATGGATTACCAGTATAACCTTCCCTCGTAACGTATATAAAGGATTTAAAAAAATTGTATCGTTTCGAATAGTCTTGATTTAATTTGATTTTTTCACCCAAACTAGTATAAACTAGTGTATAATATATTATGATTTTTTAACAGAACCTTGCATTTCGAAAAGTTTCGTAGAATCTAATTTTCAGATTATTTTTTCATGGATTTCCATCATAACCTTCCCTTGTAACTTATATAAAGAATTTAAAATGTTTTGTATCGTTTCGAACAGTCCTCGATTAATTTGATTTTTTGACCAAAACTAGTATAAACAAGTGTATAATATATTATGATTTTTTGACCGAAACTTGCATTTCGAAAAGTTACGTAGAATCTAATTTTCAGATGATTTTTTTGAATGGATTTCCATCATAACCTTCCCTCGTAACATATATAAAGGATCTAAGAAGTTTCGTATCGTTTGGAACCGTCCTCGATTTAATTTGATTTTTTCACCAAAACTTGTATAAACTAGTGTATAATATATTATGATTTTTTGATCGAAACTTGCATTTCTAAAAGTTTCGTAGAATCTAATTTTCAGATGATTTTTTGCATGGACTTCCATCATAACCTTCCATAATAAAATATATAAATGATCTAAAAAGTCTTATACCATTTCAAAATGTCTTCGATATTATTTGATTTTTTGACCAAAACTAGTATAAACTAGTGTATAATATATTATGATTTTTTGACCGAAACTTGCATTTCGAAAAGTTTCATAGAATCTATTTTTCAGATGATTTTTCGCATGGACTACCAGTATAACCTTCCCTCATAACATATATAAAGGATTTAAAAAAAAGTGTATTGTTTCGAACATTCCTTTATTTAATTTGGTTTTTTCACCCAAACTAGTATAAACTAGTGTATAATATATTATGATTTTTTGACAGAAACTTGCATTTCGAAAAGTTTCGTATAATCTAATTTTCAGATTACTTTTTACATGGACTTCCATCATAATCTTCCCTAATAAAATATATAAATGATCTAAAGAGTTCTTTATCATTTCAAATTGTCCTTGATATTATTTGATTTTTTGACTGAAACTAGTAGAAACTAGTGTATAATATATTATGATTTTTTAAACGAAACTTGCATATTGAAAAGTTTCATAGAATCTATTTTTCAGATTATTTTTTGCATGGATTACCAGTATAACCTTCCCTCGTAACGTATATAAAGGATTTAAAAAAATTGTATCGTTTCGAATAGTCTTGATTTAATTTGATTTTTTCACCCAAACTTGTATAAACTAGTGTATAATATATTATGATTTTTTAACAGAACCTTGCATTTCGAAAAGTTTCGTAGAATCTAATTTTCAGATTATTTTTTTCATGGATTTCCATCATAACCTTCCCTTGTAATTTATATAAAGGATTTAAAATGTTTTGTATCGTTTCGAACAGTCCTCGATTTAATTTGATTTTTTGACCAAAACTAGTATAAACAAGTGTATAATATATTATGATTTTTTGACCGAAACTTGCATTTCGAAAAGTTACGTAGAATCTAATTTTCAGATGATTTTTTTGAATGGATTTCCATCATAACCTTCCCCCGTAACATATATAAAGGATCTAAGAAGTTTCGTATCGTTTGGAACCGTCCTCGATTTAATTTGATTTTTTCACCAAAACTTGTATAAACTAGTGTATAATATATTATGATTTTTTGATCGAAACTTGCATTTCTAAAAGTTTCGTAGAATCTAATTTTCAAATGATTTTTTGCATGGACTTCCATCATAACCTTCCATAATAAAATATATAAATGATCTAAAAAGTTTTATATCATTTCAAAATGTCTTCGATATTATTTGATTTTTTGACCAAAACTAGTATAAACTAGTGTATAATATATTATGATTTTTTGACCGAAATTTGCATTTCGAAAGTTCATAGAATCTATTTTTCAGATGATTTTTCGCATGGACTACCAGTATAACCTTCCCTCGTAACATATATTAAAGGATTTAAAAAAAGTGTATCGTTTCGAACTGTCCTTTATTTAATTTGGTTTTTTCACCCAAACTAGTATAAACTAGTGTATAATATATTATGATTTTTTGACCGAAACTTGCATTTCGAAAAGTTTCGTAGGATCTAATTTTCAGATTATTTTTTACATGGACTTCCATCATAACCTTCCCTAATAAAATATATAAATGATCTAAAAAGTTCTTTATCATTTCAAATTGTCCTTGATATTTTTTGATTTTTTGACTGAAACTAGTATAAACTAGAGTATAATATATTATGATTTTTTAAACGAAACTTACATTTCGAAAAGTTTCATAGAATCTATTTTTCAGATGATTTTTCGCATGGACTATCAGTATAACGTTCCCTCGTAACATATATAAAGGATTTTAAAATTTTGTATCGTTTCGAATAGTCCTTGATTTAATTTGATTTTTTCACCCAAACAAGTATAAACAAGTGTATAATATATTATGATTTTTTGACCGAAACTTGCATTTCGAAATGTTACGTAGAATCTAATTTTCAGATTATTTTTTCATGGATTTCCATCATAACCTTCCCTTGTAACTTATATAAAGAATTTAAAATGTTTTGTATCGTTTCGAACAGTCCTCGATTAATTTGATTTTTTGACCAAAACTAGTATAAACAAGTGTATAATATATTATGATTTTTTGACCGAAACTTGCATTTCGAAAAGTTACGTAGAATCTAATTTTCAGATGATTTTTTTGAATGGATTTCCATCATAACCTTCCCTCGTAACATATATAAAGGATCTAAGAAGTTTCGTATCGTTTGGAACCGTCCTCGATTTAATTTGATTTTTTCACCAAAACTTGTATAAACTAGTGTATAATATATTATGATTTTTTGATCGAAACTTGCATTTCTAAAAGTTTCGTAGAATCTAATTTTCAGATGATTTTTTGCATGGACTTCCATCATAACCTTCCATAATAAAATATATAAATGATCTAAAAAGTTTTATACCATTTCAAAATGTCTTCGATATTATTTGATTTTTTGACCAAAACTAGTATAAACTAGCGTATAATATATTATGATTTTTTGACCGAAACTTGCATTTCGAAAAGTTTCATAGAATCTATTTTTCAGATGATTTTTCGCATGGACTACCAGTATAACCTTCCCTCGTATCATATATAAAGGATTTAAAAAAAAGTGTATCGTTTCGAACAGTCCTTTATTTAATTTGGTTTTTTCACCCAAACTAGTATAAACTAGTGTATAATATATTATGATTTTTTGACAGAAACTTGCATTTCGAAAAGTTTCGTAGAATCTAATTTTCAGATTATTTTTTTACATGGACTTCCATCATAACCTTCCCTAATAAAATATATAAATGATCTAAAGAGTTCTTTATCATTTCAAATTGTCCTTGATATTATTTGATTTTTTGACTGAAACTAGTAGAAACTAGTGTATAATATATTATGATTTTTTAAACGAAACTTGCATATTGAAAAGTTTCATAGAATCTATTTTTCAGATTATTTTTCGCATGGATTACCAGTATAACCTTCCCTCGTAACGTATATAAAGGATTTAAAAAAATTGTATCGTTTCGAACAGTCTTGATTTAATTTGATTTTTTCACCCAAACTAGTATAAACTAGTGTATAATATATTATGATTTTTTAACAGAAACTTGCATTTCGAAAAGTTTCGTAGAATCTAATTTTCAGATTATTTTTTTCGTGGATTTCCATCATAACCTTCCCTTGTAATTTATATAAAGGATTTAAAATGTTTTGTATCGTTTCGAACAGTCCTCGATTTAATTTGATTTTTTGACCAAAACTAGTATAAACAAGTGTATAATATATTATGATTTTTTGACCGAAACTTGCATTTCGAAAAGTTACGTAGAATCTAATTTTCAGATGATTTTTTTGAATGGATTTCCATCATAACCTTCCCTCGTAACATATATAAAGGATCTAAGAAGTTTCGTATCGTTTGGAACCGTCCTCGATTTAATTTGATTTTTTCACCAAAACTTGTATAAACTAGTGTATAATATATTATGATTTTTTGATCGAAACTTGCATTTCTAAAAGTTTCGTAGAATCTAATTTTCAAATGATTTTTTGCATGGACTTCCATCATAACCTTCCATAATAAAATATATAAATGATCTAAAAAGTTTTATATCATTTCAAAATGTCTTCGATATTATTTGATTTTTTGACCAAAACTAGTATAAACTAGTGTATAATATATTATGATTTTTTGACCGAAATTTGCATTTCGAAAGTTCATAGAATCTATTTTTCAGATGATTTTTCGCATGGACTACCAGTATAACCTTCCCTCGTAACATATATTAAAGGATTTAAAAAAAGTGTATCGTTTCGAACTGTCCTTTATTTAATTTGGTTTTTTCACCCAAACTAGTATAAACTAGTGTATAATATATTATGATTTTTTGACCGAAACTTGCATTTCGAAAAGTTTCGTAGGATCTAATTTTCAGATTATTTTTTACATGGACTTCCATCATAACCTTCCCTAATAAAATATATAAATGATCTAAAAAGTTCTTTATCATTTCAAATTGTCCTTGATATTTTTTGATTTTTTGACTGAAACTAGTATAAACTAGAGTATAATATATTATGATTTTTTAAACGAAACTTACATTTCGAAAAGTTTCATAGAATCTATTTTTCAGATGATTTTTCGCATGGACTATCAGTATAACGTTCCCTCGTAACATATATAAAGGATTTTAAAATTTTGTATCGTTTCGAATAGTCCTTGATTTAATTTGATTTTTTCACCCAAACAAGTATAAACAAGTGTATAATATATTATGATTTTTTGACCGAAACTTGCATTTCGAAATGTTACGTAGAATCTAATTTTCAGATTATTTTTTCATGGATTTCCATCATAACCTTCCCTTGTAACTTATATAAAGAATTTAAAATGTTTTGTATCGTTTCGAACAGTCCTCGATTAATTTGATTTTTTGACCAAAACTAGTATAAACAAGTGTATAATATATTATGATTTTTTGACCGAAACTTGCATTTCGAAAAGTTACGTAGAATCTAATTTTCAGATGATTTTTTTGAATGGATTTCCATCATAACCTTCCCTCGTAACATATATAAAGGATCTAAGAAGTTTCGTATCGTTTGGAACCGTCCTCGATTTAATTTGATTTTTTCACCAAAACTTGTATAAACTAGTGTATAATATATTATGATTTTTTGATCGAAACTTGCATTTCTAAAAGTTTCGTAGAATCTAATTTTCAGATGATTTTTTGCATGGACTTCCATCATAACCTTCCATAATAAAATATATAAATGATCTAAAAAGTTTTATACCATTTCAAAATGTCTTCGATATTATTTGATTTTTTGACCAAAACTAGTATAAACTAGCGTATAATATATTATGATTTTTTGACCGAAACTTGCATTTCGAAAAGTTTCATAGAATCTATTTTTCAGATGATTTTTCGCATGGACTACCAGTATAACCTTCCCTCGTATCATATATAAAGGATTTAAAAAAAAGTGTATCGTTTCGAACAGTCCTTTATTTAATTTGGTTTTTTCACCCAAACTAGTATAAACTAGTGTATAATATATTATGATTTTTTGACAGAAACTTGCATTTCGAAAAGTTTCGTAGAATCTAATTTTCAGATTATTTTTTTACATGGACTTCCATCATAACCTTCCCTAATAAAATATATAAATGATCTAAAGAGTTCTTTATCATTTCAAATTGTCCTTGATATTATTTGATTTTTTGACTGAAACTAGTAGAAACTAGTGTATAATATATTATGATTTTTTAAACGAAACTTGCATATTGAAAAGTTTCATAGAATCTATTTTTCAGATTATTTTTCGCATGGATTACCAGTATAACCTTCCCTCGTAACGTATATAAAGGATTTAAAAAAATTGTATCGTTTCGAACAGTCTTGATTTAATTTGATTTTTTCACCCAAACTAGTATAAACTAGTGTATAATATATTATGATTTTTTAACAGAAACTTGCATTTCGAAAAGTTTCGTAGAATCTAATTTTCAGATTATTTTTTTCGTGGATTTCCATCATAACCTTCCCTTGTAATTTATATAAAGGATTTAAAATGTTTTGTATCGTTTCGAACAGTCCTCGATTTAATTTGATTTTTTGACCAAAACTAGTATAAACAAGTGTATAATATATTATGATTTTTTGACCGAAACTTGCATTTCGAAAAGTTACGTAGAATCTAATTTTCAGATGATTTTTTTGAATGGATTTCCATCATAACCTTCCCTCGTAACATATATAAAGGATCTAAGAAGTTTCGTATCGTTTGGAACCGTCCTCGATTTAATTTGATTTTTTCACCAAAACTTGTATAAACTAGTGTATAATATATTATGATTTTTTGATCGAAACTTGCATTTCTAAAAGTTTCGTAGAATCTAATTTTCAGATGATTTTTTGCATGGACTTCCATCATAACCTTCCATAATAAAATATATAAATGATCTAAAAAGTTTTATACCATTTCAAAATGTCTTCGATATTATTTGATTTTTTGACCAAAACTAGTATAAACTAGTGTATAATATATTATGATTTTTTGACCGAAACTTGCATTTCGAAAAGTTTCATAGAATCTATTTTTCAGATGATTTTTCGCATGGACTACCAGTATAACCTTCCCTCGTATCATATATAAAGGATTTAAAAAAAAGTGTATCGTTTCGAACAGTCCTTTATTTAATTTGGTTTTTTCACCCAAACTAGTATAAACTAGTGTATAATATATTATGATTTTTTGACAGAAACTTGCATTTCGAAAAGTTTCATAGAATCTAATTTTCAGATTATTTTTTTACATGGACTTCCATCATAACCTTCCCTAATAAAATATATAAATGATCTAAAGAGTTCTTTATCATTTCAAAATATCCTTGATATTATTTGATTTTTTGACTGAAACTAGTATAAACTAGTGTATAATATATTATGATTTTTTAAACGAAACTTGCATATTGAAAAGTTTCATAGAATCTATTTTTCAGATTATTTTTCGCATGGATTACCAGTATAACCTTCCCTCGTAACGTATATAAAGGATTTAAAAAAATTGTATCGTTTCGAACAGTCTTGATTTAATTTGATTTTTTCACCCAAACTAGTATAAACTAGTGTATAATATATTATGATTTTTTAACAGAAACTTGCATTTCGAAAAGTTTCGTAGAATCTAATTTTCAGATTATTTTTTTCATGGATTTCCATCATAAACTTCCCTTGTAATTTATATAAAGGATTTAAAATGTTTTGTATCGTTTCGAACAGTCCTCGATTTAATTTGATTTTTTGACCAAAACTAGTATAAATAAGTGTATAATATATTATGATTTTTTGACCGAAACTTGCATTTCGAAAAGTTACGTAGAATCTAATTTTCAGATGATTTTTTTGAATGGATTTCCATCATAACCTTCCCTCGTAACATATATAAAGGATCTAAGAAGTTTCGTATCGTTTGGAACCGTCCTCGATTTAATTTGATTTTTTCACCAAAACTTGTATAAACTAGTGTATAATATATTATGATTTTTTGATCGAAACTTGCATTTCTAAAAGTTTCGTAGAATCTAATTTTCAGATGATTTTTTGCATGGACTTCCATCATAACCTTCCATAATAAAATATATAAATGATCTAAAAAGTTTTATATCATTTCAAAATGTCTTCGATATTATTTGATTTTTTGACCAAAACTAGTATAAACTAGTGTATAATATATTATGATTTTTTGACCGAAACTTGCATTTCGAAAGTTCATAGAATCTATTTTTCAGATGATTTTTCGCATGGACTACCAGTATAACCTTCCCTCGTAACATATATAAAGGATTTAAATAAAAGTGTATCGTTTCGAACAGTACTTTATTTAATTTGGTTTTTTCACCCAAACTAGTATAAACTAGTGTATAATATATTATGATTTTTTGACCGAAACTTGCATTTCGAAAAGTTTCGTAGGATCTAATTTTCAGATTATTTTTTACATGGACTTCCATCATAACCTTCCCTAATAAAATATATAAATGATCTAAAAAGTTCTTTATCATTTCAAATTGTCCTTGATATTTTTTGTTTTTTGACTGAAACTAGTATAAACTAGAGTATAATATATTACGATTTTTTAAACGAAACTTACATTTCGAAAAGTTTCATAGATTCTATTTTTCAGATGATTTTTCGCATGAACTACCAGTATAACGTTCCCTCGTAAAATATATAAAGGATTTTAAAATTTTGTATCGTTTCGAATAGTCCTTGATTTAATTTGATTTTTTCACCCAAACAAGTATAAACAAGTGTATAATATATTATGATTTTTTGACCGAAACTTGCATTTCGAAATGTTACGTAGAATCTAATTTTCAGATTGTTTTTTTCATGGATTTCCATCATAACCTTCCCTTGTAACTTATATAAAGGATTTAAAATGTTTTGTATGGTTTCGAACAGTCCTCGATTTAATTTGATTTTTTGACCAAAACTAGTATAAACAAGTGTATAATATATTATGATTTTTTGACCGAAACTTGCATTTCGAAAAGTTACGTAGAATCTAATTTTCAGATGATTTTTTTGAATGGATTTCCATCATAACCTTCCCTCGTAACATATATAAAGGATCTAAGAAGTTTCGTATCGTTTGGAACCGTCCTCGATTTAATTTGATTTTTTCACCAAAACTTGTATAAACTAGTGTATAATATATTATGATTTTTTGATCGAAACTTGCATTTCTAAAAGTTTCGTAGAATCTAATTTTCAGATGATTTTTTGCATGGACTTCCATCATAACCTTCCATAATAAAATATATAAATGATCTAAAAAGTTTTATACCATTTCAAAATGTCTTCGATATTATTTGATTTTTTGACCAAAACTAGTATAAACTAGTGTATAATATATTATGATTTTTTGACCGAAACTTGCATTTCGAAAAGTTTCATAGAATCTATTTTTAAAATGATTTTTCGCATGGACTACCAGTATAACCTTCCCTCGTAACATATATAAAGGATTTAAAAAAAAGTGTATCGTTTCGAACAGTCCTTTATTTAATTTGGTTTTTTCACCCAAACTAGTATAAACTAGTGTATAAATATTATGATTTTTTGACAGAAACTTGCATTTCGAAAAGTTTCGTAGAATCTAATTTTCAGATTATTTTTTACATGGACTTCCATCATAACCTTCCCTAATAAAATATATAAATGATCTAAAGAGTTCTTTATCATTTCAAAATATCCTTGATATTATTTGATTTTTTGACTGAAACTAGTATAAACTAGTGTATAATATATTATGATTTTTTAAACGAAACTTGCATATTAAAAAGTTTCATAGAATCTATTTTTCAGATTATTTTTCGCATGGATTACCAGTATAACCTTCCCTCGTAACGTATATAAAGGATTTAAAAAAATTGTATCGTTTCGAACAGTCTTGATTTAATTTGATTTTTTCACCCAAACTAGTATAAACTAGTGTATAATATATTATGATTTTTTAACAGAAACTTGCATTTCGAAAAGTTTCGTAGAATCTAATTTTCAGATTATTTTTTTCATGGATTTCCATCATAAACTTCCCTTGTAATTTATATAAAGGATTTAAAATGTTTTGTATCGTTTCGAACAGTCCTCGATTTAATTTGATTTTTTGACCAAAACTAGTATAAACAAGTGTATAATATATTATGATTTTTTGACCGAAACTTGCATTTCGAAAAGTTACGTAGAATCTAATTTTCAGATGATTTTTTTGAATGGATTTCCATCATAACCTTCCCTCGTAACATATATAAAGGATCTAAGAAGTTTCGTATCGTTTGGAACCGTCCTCGATTTAATTTGATTTTTTCACCAAAACTTGTATAAACTAGTGTATAATATATTATGATTTTTTGATCGAAACTTGCATTTCTAAAAGTTTCGTAGAATCTAATTTCCATATGATTTTTTGCATGGACTTCCATCATAACCTTCCATAATAAAATATATAAATGATCTAAAAAGTTTTATATCATTTCAAAATGTCTTCGATATTATTTGATTTTTTGACCAAAACTAGTATAAACTAGTGTATAATATATTATGATTTTTTGACCGAAACTTGCATTTCGAAAGTTCATAGAATCTATTTTTCAGATGATTTTTCGCATGGACTACCAGTATAACCTTCCCTCGTAACATATATAAAGGATTTAAAAAAAAGTGTATCGTTTCGAACAGTCCTTTATTTAATTTGGTTTTTTCACCCAAACTAGTATAAACTAGTGTATAATATATTATGATTTTTTGACCGAAACATGCATTTCGAAAAGTTTCGTAGGATCTAATTTTCAGATTATTTTTTACATGGACTTCCATCATAACCTTCCCTAATAAAATATATAAATGATCTAAAAAGTTCTTTATCATTTCAAATTGTCCTTGATATTTTTTGATTTTTTGACTGAAACTAGTATAAACTAGAGTATAATATATTATGATTTTTTAAACGAAACTTACATTTCGAAAAGTTTCATAGAATCTATTTTTCAGATGATTTTTCGCATGGACTACCAGTATAACGTTCCCTCGTAAAATATATAAAGGATTTTAAAATTTTGTATCGTTTCGAATAGTCCTTGATTTAATTTGATTTTTTCACCCAAACAAGTATAAACAAGTGTATAATATATTATGATTTTTTGACCGAAACTTGCATTTCGAAAAGTTACGTAGAATCTAATTTTCAGATTATTTTTTTCATGGATTTCCATCATAACCTTCCCTTGTAACTTATATAAAGGATTTAAAATGTTTTGTATCGTTTCGAACAGTCCTCGATTTAATTTGATTTTTTGACCAAAACTAGTATAAACAAGTGTATAATATATTATGATTTTTTGACCGAAACTTGCATTTCAAAAAGTTACGTAGAATCTAATTTTCAGATGATTTTTTTGAATGGATTTCCATCATAACCTTCCCTCGTAACATATATAAAGGATCTAAGAAGTTTCGTATCGTTTGGAACCGTCCTCGATTTAATTTGATTATTTCACCAAAACTTGTATAAACTAATGTATAATATATTATGATTTTTTGATCGAAACTTGCATTTCTAAAAGTTTCGTAGAATCTAATTTTCAGATGATTGTTTGCATGGACTTCCATCATAACCTTCCATAATAAAATATATAAATGATCTAAAAAGTTTTATACCATTTCAAAATGTCTTCGATATTATTTGATTTTTTGACCAAAACTAGTATAAACTAGTGTATAATATATTATGATTTTTTGACCGAAACTTGCATTTCGAAAAGTTTCATAGAATCTATTTTTCAGATGATTTTTCGCATGGACTACCAGTATAACCTTCCCTCGTAAGATATATAAAGGATTTTAAAAAAAGTATATCGTTTCGAACAGTCCTTTATTTAATTTGGTTTTTTCACCCAAACTAGTATAAACTAGTGTATAATATATTATGATTTTTTGACAGAAACTTGCATTTCGAAAAGTTTCGTAGAATCTAATTTTCAGATTATTTTTTACATGGACTTCCATCATAACCTTCCCTAATAAAATATATAAATGATCTAAAGAGTTCTTTATCATTTCAAATTGTCCTTGATATTATTTGATTTTTTGACTGAAACTAGTATAAACTAGTGTATAATATATTATGATTTTTTAAACGAAACTTGCATATTGAAAAGTTTCATAGAATCTATTTTTCAGATTATTTTTCGCATGGATTACCAGTATAACCTTCCCTCGTAACGTATATAAAGGATTTTAAAAAATTGTATCGTTTCGAACAGTCTTGATTTAATTTGATTTTTTCACCCAAACTTGTATAAACGAGTGTATAATATATTATGATTTTTTAACAGAAACTTGCATTTCGAAAAGTTTCGTAGAATCTAATTTTCAGATTATTTTTTTCATGGATTTCCATCATAACCTTCCCTTGTAACTTATATAAAGGATTTAAAATGTTTTGTATATTTTCGAACAGTCCTCGATTTAATTTGATTTTTTGACCAAAACTAGTATAAACAAGTGTATAATATATTATGATTTTTTGACCGAAACTTGCATTTCGAAAAGTTACGTAGAATCTAATTTTCAGATGATTTTTTGAATGGATTTCCATCATAACCTTCCCTCGTAACATATATAAAGGATCTAAGAAGTTTCGTATCGTTTGGAACCGTCCTCGATTTAATTTGATTTTTTCACCAAAACTAGTATAAACTAGTGTATAATATATTATGATTTTTTGATCGAAACTTGCATTTCTAAAAGTTTTGTAGAATCTAATTTTCAGATGATTTTTTGCATGGACTTCCATCATAACCTTCCATAATAAAATATATAAATGATCTAAAAAGTTTTATATCATTTCTAAATGTCTTCGATATTATTTGATTATTTGACCAAAACTAGTATAAACTAGTGTATAATATATTATGATTTTTTTACCGAAACTTGCATTTCGAAAAGTTTCATAGAATCTATTTTTTAGATGATTTTTCGCATGGACTACCAGTATAACCTTCCCTCGTAACATATATAAAGGATTTAAAAAGTTTTGTATCATTCCGAATAGTCCTTGATTTAATTTGATTTTTTCACCCAAACTAGTATAAACAAGTGTATAATATATTATGATTTTTTGACCGATACTTGCATTTCGAAAAGTTACGTATAATCTAATTTTCAGATGATTTTTTTTCATGGATTTCCATCATAACCTTCCCTCGTAACTTATATAAAGGATTTAAAAAGTTTTGTATCGTTTCGAACAGTCCTCAATTTAATTTGATTTTTTGACCAAAACTAGTATAAACAAGTGTATAATATATTATGATTTTTTGACCGAAACTTGCATTTCGAAAAGTTACGTAGAATCTAATTTTCAGATGATTTTTTTGAATGGATTTCCATCATAACCTTCCCTCGTAACATATATAAAGGATCTAAGAAGTTTCGTATCGTTTGGAACCGTCCTCGATTTAATTTGATTTTTTCACCAAAACTTGTATAAACTAGTGTATAATATATTATGATTTTTTGATCGAAACTTGCATTTCTAAAAGTTTCGTAGAATCTAATTTTCAGATGATTTTTTGCATGGACTTCCATCATAACCTTCCATAATAAAATATATAAATGATCTAAAAAGTTTTATATCATTTCAAAATGTCTTCGATATTATTTGATTTTATGACCAAAACTAGTATAAACTAGTGTATAATATATTATGATTTTTTGACGGAAACTTGCATTTCGAAAGTTCATAGAATCTATCTTTCATATGATTTTTCGCATGGACTACCAGTATAACCTTCCCTCGTAACATATATAAAGGATTTAAAAAAAAGTGTATCGTTTCGAACAGTCCTTTATTTAATTTGGTTTTTTCACCCAAACTAGTGTATAATATATTATGATTTTTTGACCGAAACTTGCATTTCGAAAAGTTTCGTAGGATCTAATTTTCAGATTATATTTTACATGGACTTCCATCATAACCTTCCCTAATAAAATATATAAATGATCTAAAAAGTTCTTTATCATTTCAAATTGTCCTTGATATTTTTTGATTTTTTGACTGAAACTAGTAAAAACTAGAGTATAATATATTATGATTTTTTAAACGAAACTTGCATTTCGAAAGTTTCATAGAATCTATTTTTCAGATGATTTTTCGCATGGACTACCAGTATAACGTTCCCTCGTAACATATATAAAGGATTTTAAAATTTTGTATCGTTTCGAATAGTCCTTGATTTAATTTGATTTTTTCACCCAAACAAGTATAAACAAGTGTATAATATATTATGATTTTTTGACCGAAACTTGCATTTCGAAAAGTTACGTAGAATCTAATTTTCAGATGATTTTTTGAATGGATTTCCATCATAACCTTCCCTCGTAACATATATAAAGGATCTAAGAAGTTTCGTATCGTTTGGAACCGTCCTCGATTTAATTTGATTTTTTCACCAAAACTAGTATAAACTAGTGTATAATATATTATGATTTTTTGATCGAAACTTGCATTTCTAAAAGTTTTGTAGAATCTAATTTTCAGATGATTTTTTGCATGGACTTCCATCATAACCTTCCATAATAAAATATATAAATGATCTAAAAAGTTTTATATCATTTCTAAATGTCTTCGATATTATTTGATTATTTGACCAAAACTAGTATAAACTAGTGTATAATATATTATGATTTTTTTACCGAAACTTGCATTTCGAAAAGTTTCATAGAATCTATTTTTTAGATGATTTTTCGCATGGACTACCAGTATAACCTTCCCTCGTAACATATATAAAGGATTTAAAAAGTTTTGTATCATTCCGAATAGTCCTTGATTTAATTTGATTTTTTCACCCAAACTAGTATAAACAAGTGTATAATATATTATGATTTTTTGACCGATACTTGCATTTCGAAAAGTTACGTATAATCTAATTTTCAGATGATTTTTTTTCATGGATTTCCATCATAACCTTCCCTCGTAACTTATATAAAGGATTTAAAAAGTTTTGTATCGTTTCGAACAGTCCTCAATTTAATTTGATTTTTTGACCAAAACTAGTATAAACAAGTGTATAATATATTATGATTTTTTGACCGAAACTTGCATTTCGAAAAGTTACGTAGAATCTAATTTTCAGATGATTTTTTTGAATGGATTTCCATCATAACCTTCCCTCGTAACATATATAAAGGATCTAAGAAGTTTCGTATCGTTTGGAACCGTCCTCGATTTAATTTGATTTTTTCACCAAAACTTGTATAAACTAGTGTATAATATATTATGATTTTTTGATCGAAACTTGCATTTCTAAAAGTTTCGTAGAATCTAATTTTCAGATGATTTTTTGCATGGACTTCCATCATAACCTTCCATAATAAAATATATAAATGATCTAAAAAGTTTTATATCATTTCAAAATGTCTTCGATATTATTTGATTTTATGACCAAAACTAGTATAAACTAGTGTATAATATATTATGATTTTTTGACCGAAACTTGCATTTCGAAAGTTCATAGAATCTATCTTTCATATGATTTTTCGCATGGACTACCAGTATAACCTTCCCTCGTAACATATATAAAGGATTTAAAAAAAAGTGTATCGTTTCGAACAGTCCTTTATTTAATTTGGTTTTTTCACCCAAACTAGTGTATAATATATTATGATTTTTTGACCGAAACTTGCATTTCGAAAAGTTTCGTAGGATCTAATTTTCAGATTATATTTTACATGGACTTCCATCATAACCTTCCCTAATAAAATATATAAATGATCTAAAAAGTTCTTTATCATTTCAAATTGTCCTTGATATTTTTTGATTTTTTGACTGAAACTAGTAAAAACTAGAGTATAATATATTATGATTTTTTAAACGAAACTTGCATTTCGAAAGTTTCATAGAATCTATTTTTCAGATGATTTTTCGCATGGACTACCAGTATAACGTTCCCTCGTAACATATATAAAGGATTTTAAAATTTTGTATCGTTTCGAATAGTCCTTGATTTAATTTGATTTTTTCACCCAAACAAGTATAAACAAGTGTATAATATATTATGATTTTTTGACCGAAACTTGCATTTCGAAAAGTTACGTAGAATCTAATTTTCAGATTATTTTTTTCATGGATTTCCATCATAACCTTCCCTTGTAACTTATATAAAGGATTTAAAATGTTTTGTATCGTTTCGAACAGTCCTCGATTTAATTTGATTTTTTGACCAAAACTTGTATAAACAAGTGTATAATATATTATGATTTTTTGACCGAAACTTGCATTTCGAAAAGTTACGTAGAATCTAATTTTCAGATGATTTTTTTGAATGGATTTCCATCATAACCTTCCCTCGTAACATATATAAAGGATCTAAGAAGTTTCGTATCGTTTGGAACCGTCCTCGATTTAATTTGATTTTTTCACCAAAACTTGTATAAACTAGTGTATAATATATTATGATTTTTTGATCGAAACTTGCATTTCTAAAAGTTTCGTAGAATCTAATTTTCAGATGATTGTTTGCATGGACTTCCATCATAACCTTCCATAATAAAATATATAAATGATCTAAAAAGTTTTATACCATTTCAAAATGTCTTCGATATTATTTGATTTTTTGACCAAAACTAGTATAAACTAGTGTATAATATATTATGATTTTTTGACAGAAACTTGCATTTCGAAAAGTTTCATAGAATCTATTTTTCAGATGATTTTTCGCATGGACTACCAGTATAACCTTCCCTCGTAACATATATAAAGGATTTTAAAAAAAGTATATCGTTTCGAACAGTCCTTTATTTAATTTGGTTTTTTCACCCAAACTAGTATAAACTAGTGTATAATATATTATGATTTTTTGACATAAACTTGCATTTCGAAAAGTTTCGTAGAATCTAATTTTCAGATTATTTTTTACATGGACTTCCATCATAACCTTCCCTAATAAAATATATAAATGATCTAAAGAGTTCTTTATCATTTCAAATTGTCCTTGATATTATTTGATTTTTTGACTAAAACTAGTATAAACTAGTGTATAATATATTATGATTTTTTAAACGAAACTTGCATATTGAAAAGTTTCATAGAATCTATTTTTCAGATTATTTTTTGCATGGATTACCAGTATAACCTTCCCTCGTAACGTATATAAAGGATTTAAAAAAATTGTATCGTTTCGAACAGTCTTGATTTAATTTAATTTTTTCACCCAAACTAGTATAAACTAGTGTATAATATATTATGATTTTTTAACAGAAACTTGCATTTCGAAAAGTTTCGTAGAATCTAATTTTCAGATTATTTTTTTCATGGATTTCCATCATAAACTTCCCTTGTAATTTATATAAAGGATTTAAAATGTTTTGTATCGTTTCGAACAGTCCTCGATTTAATTTGATTTTTTGACCAAAACTAGTATAAACAAGTGTATAATATATTATGATTTTTTGACCGAAACTTGCATTTCGAAAAGTTACGTAGAATCTAATTTTCAGATGATTTTTTTGAATGGATTTCCATCATAACCTTCCCTCGTAACATATATAAAGGATCTAAGAAGTT
This sequence comes from Lathyrus aphaca, assembly GCA_963966055.1. Classification (NCBI taxonomy): domain Eukaryota; kingdom Viridiplantae; phylum Streptophyta; class Magnoliopsida; order Fabales; family Fabaceae; genus Lathyrus; species Lathyrus aphaca. The sequence goes on along the minus strand of OZ014522.1, from coordinate 37,128,676 downwards.
TCGTATCGTTTGGAACCGTCCTCGATTTAATTTGATTTTTTCACCAAAAATTGTATAAACTAGTGTATAATATATTATGATTTTTTGATCGAAACTTGCATTTCTAAAAGTTTCGTAGAATCTAATTTTCAGATGATTTTTTGCATGGACTTCCATCATAACCTTCCATAATAAAATATATAAATGATCTAAAAAGTTTTATATCATTTCAAAATGTCTTCGATATTATTTGATTTTTTGACCAAAACTAGTATAAACTAGTGTATAATATATTATGATTTTTTGACCGAAACTTGCTTTTCGAAAAGTTTCATAGAATCTATTTTTCAGATGATTTTTCGCATGGACTACCAGTATAACCTTCCCTCGTAACATATATAAAGGATTTAAAAAAAAGTGTATCGTTTCGAACAGTACTTTATTTAATTTGGTTTTTTCACCCAAACTAGTATAAACTAGTGTATAATATATTATGATTTTTTGACATAAACTTGCATTTCGAAAAATTTCGTAGAATCTAATTTTCAGATTATTTTTTACATGGACTTCCATCATAACCTTCCCTAATAAAATATATAAATGATCTAAAGAGTTCTTTATCATTTCAAATTGTCCTTGATATTATTTGATTTTTTGACTGAAACTAGTATAAACTAGTGTATAATATATTATGATTTTTTAAACGAAACTTGCATATTGAAAAGTTTCATAGAATCTATTTTTCAGATTATTTTTCGCATGGATTACCAGTATAACCTTCCCTCGTAACGTATATAAAGGATTTAAAAAAATTGTATCGTTTCGAACAGTCTTGATTTAATTTAATTTTTTCACCCAAACTAGTATAAACTAGTGTATAATATATTATGATTTTTTAACAGAAACTTGCATTTCGAAAAGTTTCGTAGAATCTAATTTTCAGATTATTTTTTTCATGGATTTCCATCATAAACTTCCCTTGTAATTTATATAAAGGATTTAAAATGTTTTGTATCGTTTCGAACAGTCCTCGATTTAATTTGATTTTTTGACCAAAACTAGTATAAACAAGTGTATAATATATTATGATTTTTTGACCGAAACTTGCATTTCGAAAAGTTACGTAGAATCTAATTTTCAGATGATTTTTTTGAATGGATTTCCATCATAACCTTCCCTCGTAACATATATAAAGGATCTAAGAAGTTTCGTATCGTTTGGAACCGTCCTCGATTTAATTTGATTTTTTCACCAAAAATTGTATAAACTAGTGTATAATATATTATGATTTTTTGATCGAAACTTGCATTTCTAAAAGTTTCGTAGAATCTAATTTTCAGATGATTTTTTGCATGGACTTCCATCATAACCTTCCATAATAAAATATATAAATGATCTAAAAAGTTTTATATCATTTCAAAATGTCTTCGATATTATTTGATTTTTTGACCAAAACTAGTATAAACTAGTGTATAATATATTATGATTTTTTGACCGAAACTTGCATTTCGAAAGTTCTTAGAATCTATTTTTCAGATGATTTTTCGCATGGACTACCAGTATAACCTTCCCTCGTAACATATATAAAGGATTTAAAAAAAAGTGTATCGTTTCGAACAGTACTTTATTTAATTTGGTTTTTTCACCCAAACTAGTATAAACTAGTGTATAATATATTATGATTTTTTGACCGAAACTTGCATTTCGAAAAGTTTCGTAGGATCTAATTTTCAGATTATTTTTTACATTGACTTCCATCATAACCTTCCCTAATAAAATATATAAATGATCTAAAAAGTTCTTTATCATTTCAAATTGTCCTTGATATTTTTTGATTTTTTGACTGAAACTAGTATAAACTAGAGTATAATATATTATGATTTTTTAAACGAAACTTACATTTCGAAAAGTTTCATAGAATCTATTTTTCAGATGATTTTTCGCATGGACTACCAGTATAACGTTCCCTCGTAACATATATAAAGGATTTTAAAATTTTGTATCGTTTCGAATAGTCCTTGATTTAATTTGATTTTTTCACCCAAACAAGTATAAACAAGTGTATAATATATTATGATTTTTTGACCGAAACTTGCATTTCGAAAAGTTACGTAGAATCTAATTTTCAGATTATTTTTTTCATGGATTTCCATCATAACCTTCCCTTGTAACTTATATAAAGGATTTAAAATGTTTTGTATCGTTTCGAACAGTCCTCGATTTAATTTGAGTTTTTTGACCAAAACTAGTATAAACAAGTGTATAATATATTATGATTTTTTGACCGAAACTTGCATTTCGAAAAGTTACGTAGAATCTAATTTTCAGATGATTTTTTTGAATGGGTTTCCATCATAACCTTCCCTCGTAACATATATAAAGGATCTAAGAAGTTTCGTATCGTTTGGAACCGTCCTCGATTTAATTTGATTTTTTCACCAAAACTTGTATAAACTAGTGTATAATATATTATGATTTTTTGATCGAAACTTGCATTTCTAAAATTTTCGTAGAATCTAATTTTCAGATGATTGTATGCATGGACTTCCATCATAACCTTCCATAATAAAATATATAAATGATCTAAAAAGTTTTATACCATTTCAAAATGTCTTCAATATTATTTGATTTTTTGACCAAAACTAGTATAAACTAGTGTATAATAAATTATGATTTTTTGACCGAAACTTGCATTTCGAAAAGTTTCATAGAATCTATTTTTCAGATGATTTTTCGCATGGACTACCAGTATAACCTTCCCTCGTAACATATATAAAGGATTTTAAAAAAAGTATATCGTTTCGAACAGTCCTTTATTTAATTTGGTTTTTTCACACAAACTAGTATAAACTAGTGTATAATATATAATGATTTTTTGACAGAAACTTGCATTTCGAAAAGTTTCGTAGAATCTAATTTTCAGATTATTTTTTACATGGACTTCCATCATAACCTTCCCTAATAAAATATATAAATGATCTAAAGAGTTCTTTATCATTTCAAATTGTCCTTGATATATTTTGATTTTTTGACTGAAACTAGTAAAAACTAGAGTATAATATATTATGATTTTTTAAACGAAACTTGCATTTCGAAAGTTTCATAGAATCTATTTTTCAGATGATTTTTCGCATGGACTACCAGTATAACGTTCCCTCGTAACATATATAAAGGATTTTAAAATTTTGTATCGTTTCGAATAGTCCTTGATTTAATTTGATTTTTTCACCCAAACAAGTATAAACAAGTGTATAATATATTATGATTTTTTGACCGAAACTTGCATTTCGAAAAGTTACGTAGAATCTAATTTTCAGATTATTTTTTTCATGGATTTCCATCATAACCTTCCCTTGTAACTTATATAAAGGATTTAAAATGTTTTGTATCGTTTCGAACAGTCCTCGATTTAATTTGATTTTTTGACCAAAACTAGTATAAACAAGTGTATAATATATTATGAATTTTTGACCGAAACTTGCATTTCGAAAAGTTACGTAGAATCTAATTTTCAGATGATTTTTTTGAATGGATTTCCATCATAACCTTCCCTCGTAACATATATAAAGGATCTAAGAAGTTTCGTATCGTTTGGAACCGTCCTCGATTTAATTTGATTTTTTCACCAAAACTTGTATAAACTAGTGTATAATATATTATGATTTTTTGATCGAAACTTGCATTTCTAAAAGTTTCGTAGAATCTAATTTTCAGATGATTTTTTGCATGGACTTCCATCATAACCTTCCATAATAAAATATATAAATGATCTAAAAAGTTTTATATCATTTCAAAATGTCTTCGATATTATTTGATTTTTTGACCAAAACTAGTATAAACTAGTGTATAATATATTATGATTTTTTGACCGAAACTTGCATTTCGAAAGTTCTTAGAATCTATTTTTCAGATGATTTTTCGCATGGACTACCAGTATAACCTTCCCTCGTAACATATATAAAGGATTTAAAAAAAAGTGTATCGTTTCGAACAGTACTTTATTTAATTTGGTTTTTTCACCCAAACTAGTATAAACTAGTGTATAATATATTATGATTTTTTGACCGAAACTTGCATTTCGAAAAGTTTCGTAGGATCTAATTTTCAGATTATTTTTTACATTGACTTCCATCATAACCTTCCCTAATAAAATATATAAATGATCTAAAAAGTTCTTTATCATTTCAAATTGTCCTTGATATTTTTTGATTTTTTGACTGAAACTAGTATAAACTAGAGTATAATATATTATGATTTTTTAAACGAAACTTACATTTCGAAAAGTTTCATAGAATCTATTTTTCAGATGATTTTTCGCATGGACTACCAGTATAACGTTCCCTCGTAACATATATAAAGGATTTTAAAATTTTGTATCGTTTCGAATAGTCCTTGATTTAATTTGATTTTTTCACCCAAACAAGTATAAACAAGTGTATAATATATTATGATTTTTTGACCGAAACTTGCATTTCGAAAAGTTACGTAGAATCTAATTTTCAGATTATTTTTTTCATGGATTTCCATCATAACCTTCCCTTGTAACTTATATAAAGGATTTAAAATGTTTTGTATCGTTTCGAACAGTCCTCGATTTAATTTGAGTTTTTTGACCAAAACTAGTATAAACAAGTGTATAATATATTATGATTTTTTGACCGAAACTTGCATTTCGAAAAGTTACGTAGAATCTAATTTTCAGATGATTTTTTTGAATGGGTTTCCATCATAACCTTCCCTCGTAACATATATAAAGGATCTAAGAAGTTTCGTATCGTTTGGAACCGTCCTCGATTTAATTTGATTTTTTCACCAAAACTTGTATAAACTAGTGTATAATATATTATGATTTTTTGATCGAAACTTGCATTTCTAAAATTTTCGTAGAATCTAATTTTCAGATGATTGTATGCATGGACTTCCATCATAACCTTCCATAATAAAATATATAAATGATCTAAAAAGTTTTATACCATTTCAAAATGTCTTCAATATTATTTGATTTTTTGACCAAAACTAGTATAAACTAGTGTATAATAAATTATGATTTTTTGACCGAAACTTGCATTTCGAAAAGTTTCATAGAATCTATTTTTCAGATGATTTTTCGCATGGACTACCAGTATAACCTTCCCTCGTAACATATATAAAGGATTTTAAAAAAAGTATATCGTTTCGAACAGTCCTTTATTTAATTTGGTTTTTTCACACAAACTAGTATAAACTAGTGTATAATATATAATGATTTTTTGACAGAAACTTGCATTTCGAAAAGTTTCGTAGAATCTAATTTTCAGATTATTTTTTACATGGACTTCCATCATAACCTTCCCTAATAAAATATATAAATGATCTAAAGAGTTCTTTATCATTTCAAATTGTCCTTGATATATTTTGATTTTTTGACTGAAACTAGTAAAAACTAGAGTATAATATATTATGATTTTTTAAACGAAACTTGCATTTCGAAAGTTTCATAGAATCTATTTTTCAGATGATTTTTCGCATGGACTACCAGTATAACGTTCCCTCGTAACATATATAAAGGATTTTAAAATTTTGTATCGTTTCGAATAGTCCTTGATTTAATTTGATTTTTTCACCCAAACAAGTATAAACAAGTGTATAATATATTATGATTTTTTGACCGAAACTTGCATTTCGAAAAGTTACGTAGAATCTAATTTTCAGATTATTTTTTTCATGGATTTCCATCATAACCTTCCCTTGTAACTTATATAAAGGATTTAAAATGTTTTGTATCGTTTCGAACAGTCCTCGATTTAATTTGATTTTTTGACCAAAACTAGTATAAACAAGTGTATAATATATTATGAATTTTTGACCGAAACTTGCATTTCGAAAAGTTACGTAGAATCTAATTTTCAGATGATTTTTTTGAATGGATTTCCATCATAACCTTCCCTCGTAACATATATAAAGGATCTAAGAAGTTTCGTATCGTTTGGAACCGTCCTCGATTTAATTTGATTTTTTCACCAAAACTTGTATAAACTAGTGTATAATATATTATGATTTTTTGATCGAAACTTGCATTTCTAAAAGTTTCGTAGAATCTAATTTTCAGATGATTTTTTGCATGGACTTCCATCATAACCTTCCATAATAAAATATATAAATGATCTAAAAAGTTTTATATCATTTCAAAATGTCTTCGATATTATTTGATTTTTTGACCAAAACTAGTATAAACTAGTGTATAATATATTATGATTTTTTGACCGAAACTTGCATTTCGAAAGTTCTTAGAATCTATTTTTCAGATGATTTTTCGCATGGACTACCAGTATAACCTTCCCTCGTAACATATATAAAGGATTTAAAAAAAAGTGTATCGTTTCGAACAGTACTTTATTTAATTTGGTTTTTTCACCCAAACTAGTATAAACTAGTGTATAATATATTATGATTTTTTGACCGAAACTTGCATTTCGAAAAGTTTCGTAGGATCTAATTTTCAGATTATTTTTTACATTGACTTCCATCATAACCTTCCCTAATAAAATATATAAATGATCTAAAAAGTTCTTTATCATTTCAAATTGTCCTTGATATTTTTTGATTTTTTGACTGAAACTAGTATAAACTAGAGTATAATATATTATGATTTTTTAAACGAAACTTACATTTCGAAAAGTTTCATAGAATCTATTTTTCAGATGATTTTTCGCATGGACTACCAGTATAACGTTCCCTCGTAACATATATAAAGGATTTTAAAATTTTGTATCGTTTCGAATAGTCCTTGATTTAATTTGATTTTTTCACCCAAACAAGTATAAACAAGTGTATAATATATTATGATTTTTTGACCGAAACTTGCATTTCGAAAAGTTACGTAGAATCTAATTTTCAGATTATTTTTTTCATGGATTTCCATCATAACCTTCCCTTGTAACTTATATAAAGGATTTAAAATGTTTTGTATCGTTTCGAACAGTCCTCGATTTAATTTGAGTTTTTTGACCAAAACTAGTATAAACAAGTGTATAATATATTATGATTTTTTGACCGAAACTTGCATTTCGAAAAGTTACGTAGAATCTAATTTTCAGATGATTTTTTTGAATGGGTTTCCATCATAACCTTCCCTCGTAACATATATAAAGGATCTAAGAAGTTTCGTATCGTTTGGAACCGTCCTCGATTTAATTTGATTTTTTCACCAAAACTTGTATAAACTAGTGTATAATATATTATGATTTTTTGATCGAAACTTGCATTTCTAAAATTTTCGTAGAATCTAATTTTCAGATGATTGTATGCATGGACTTCCATCATAACCTTCCATAATAAAATATATAAATGATCTAAAAAGTTTTATACCATTTCAAAATGTCTTCAATATTATTTGATTTTTTGACCAAAACTAGTATAAACTAGTGTATAATATATTATGATTTTTTGACCGAAACTTGCATTTCGAAAAGTTTCATAGAATCTATTTTTCAGATGATTTTTCGCATGGACTACCAGTATAACCTTCCCTCGTAACATATATAAAGGATTTTAAAAAAAGTATATCGTTTCGAACAGTCCTTTATTTAATTTGGTTTTTTCACACAAACTAGTATAAACTAGTGTATAATATATAATGATTTTTTGACAGAAACTTGCATTTCGAAAAGTTTCGTAGAATCTAATTTTCAGATTATTTTTTACATGGACTTCCATCATAACCTTCCCTAATAAAATATATAAATGATCTAAAGAGTTCTTTATCATTTCAAATTGTCCTTGATATATTTTGATTTTTTGACTGAAACTAGTAAAAACTAGAGTATAATATATTATGATTTTTTAAACGAAACTTGCATTTCGAAAGTTTCATAGAATCTATTTTTCAGATGATTTTTCGCATGGACTACCAGTATAACGTTCCCTCGTAACATATATAAAGGATTTTAAAATTTTGTATCGTTTCGAATAGTCCTTGATTTAATTTGATTTTTTCACCCAAACAAGTATAAACAAGTGTATAATATATTATGATTTTTTGACCGAAACTTGCATTTCGAAAAGTTACGTAGAATCTAATTTTCAGATTATTTTTTTCATGGATTTCCATCATAACCTTCCCTTGTAACTTATATAAAGGATTTAAAATGTTTTGTATCGTTTCGAACAGTCCTCGATTTAATTTGATTTTTTGACCAAAACTAGTATAAACAAGTGTATAATATATTATGAATTTTTGACCGAAACTTGCATTTCGAAAAGTTACGTAGAATCTAATTTTCAGATGATTTTTTTGAATGGATTTCCATCATAACCTTCCCTCGTAACATATATAAAGGATCTAAGAAGTTTCGTATCGTTTGGAACCGTCCTCGATTTAATTTGATTTTTTCACCAAAACTTGTATAAACTAGTGTATAATATATTATGATTTTTTGATCGAAACTTGCATTTCTAAAAGTTTCGTAGAATCTAATTTTCAGATGATTTTTTGCATGGACTTCCATCATAACCTTCCATAATAAAATATATAAATGATCTAAAAAGTTTTATATCATTTCAAAATGTCTTCGATATTATTTGATTTTTTGACCAAAACTAGTATAAACTAGTGTATAATATATTATGATTTTTTGACCGAAACTTGCATTTCGAAAGTTCTTAGAATCTATTTTTCAGATGATTTTTCGCATGGACTACCAGTATAACCTTCCCTCGTAACATATATAAAGGATTTAAAAAAAAGTGTATCGTTTCGAACAGTACTTTATTTAATTTGGTTTTTTCACCCAAACTAGTATAAACTAGTGTATAATATATTATGATTTTTTGACCGAAACTTGCATTTCGAAAAGTTTCGTAGGATCTAATTTTCAGATTATTTTTTACATTGACTTCCATCATAACCTTCCCTAATAAAATATATAAATGATCTAAAAAGTTCTTTATCATTTCAAATTGTCCTTGATATTTTTTGATTTTTTGACTGAAACTAGTATAAACTAGAGTATAATATATTATGATTTTTTAAACGAAACTTACATTTCGAAAAGTTTCATAGAATCTATTTTTCAGATGATTTTTCGCATGGACTACCAGTATAACGTTCCCTCGTAACATATATAAAGGATTTTAAAATTTTGTATCGTTTCGAATAGTCCTTGATTTAATTTGATTTTTTCACCCAAACAAGTATAAACAAGTGTATAATATATTATGATTTTTTGACCGAAACTTGCATTTCGAAAAGTTACGTAGAATCTAATTTTCAGATTATTTTTTTCATGGATTTCCATCATAACCTTCCCTTGTAACTTATATAAAGGATTTAAAATGTTTTGTATCGTTTCGAACAGTCCTCGATTTAATTTGAGTTTTTTGACCAAAACTAGTATAAACAAGTGTATAATATATTATGATTTTTTGACCGAAACTTGCATTTCGAAAAGTTACGTAGAATCTAATTTTCAGATGATTTTTTTGAATGGGTTTCCATCATAACCTTCCCTCGTAACATATATAAAGGATCTAAGAAGTTTCGTATCGTTTGGAACCGTCCTCGATTTAATTTGATTTTTTCACCAAAACTTGTATAAACTAGTGTATAATATATTATGATTTTTTGATCGAAACTTGCATTTCTAAAATTTTCGTAGAATCTAATTTTCAGATGATTGTATGCATGGACTTCCATCATAACCTTCCATAATAAAATATATAAATGATCTAAAAAGTTTTATACCATTTCAAAATGTCTTCAATATTATTTGATTTTTTGACCAAAACTAGTATAAACTAGTGTATAATATATTATGATTTTTTGACCGAAACTTGCATTTCGAAAAGTTTCATAGAATCTATTTTTCAGATGATTTTTCGCATGGACTACCAGTATAACCTTCCCTCGTAACATATATAAAGGATTTTAAAAAAAGTATATCGTTTCGAACAGTCCTTTATTTAATTTGGTTTTTTCACACAAACTAGTATAAACTAGTGTATAATATATAATGATTTTTTGACAGAAACTTGCATTTCGAAAAGTTTCGTAGAATCTAATTTTCAGATTATTTTTTACATGGACTTCCATCATAACCTTCCCTAATAAAATATATAAATGATCTAAAGAGTTCTTTATCATTTCAAATTGTCCTTGATATATTTTGATTTTTTGACTGAAACTAGTAAAAACTAGAGTATAATATATTATGATTTTTTAAACGAAACTTGCATTTCGAAAGTTTCATAGAATCTATTTTTCAGATGATTTTTCGCATGGACTACCAGTATAACGTTCCCTCGTAACATATATAAAGGATTTTAAAATTTTGTATCGTTTCGAATAGTCCTTGATTTAATTTGATTTTTTCACCCAAACAAGTATAAACAAGTGTATAATATATTATGATTTTTTGACCGAAACTTGCATTTCGAAAAGTTACGTAGAATCTAATTTTCAGATTATTTTTTTCATGGATTTCCATCATAACCTTCCCTTGTAACTTATATAAAGGATTTAAAATGTTTTGTATCGTTTCGAACAGTCCTCGATTTAATTTGATTTTTTGACCAAAACTAGTATAAACAAGTGTATAATATATTATGAATTTTTGACCGAAACTTGCATTTCGAAAAGTTACGTAGAATCTAATTTTCAGATGATTTTTTTGAATGGATTTCCATCATAACCTTCCCTCGTAACATATATAAAGGATCTAAGAAGTTTCGTATCGTTTGGAACCGTCCTCGATTTAATTTGATTTTTTCACCAAAACTTGTATAAACTAGTGTATAATATATTATGATTTTTTGATCGAAACTTGCATTTCTAAAAGTTTCGTAGAATCTAATTTTCAGATGATTTTTTGCATGGACTTCCATCATAACCTTCCATAATAAAATATATAAATGATCTAAAAAGTTTTATATCATTTCAAAATGTCTTCGATATTATTTGATTTTTTGACCAAAACTAGTATAAACTAGTGTATAATATATTATGATTTTTTGACCGAAACTTGCATTTCGAAAGTTCTTAGAATCTATTTTTCAGATGATTTTTCGCATGGACTACCAGTATAACCTTCCCTCGTAACATATATAAAGGATTTAAAAAAAAGTGTATCGTTTCGAACAGTACTTTATTTAATTTGGTTTTTTCACCCAAACTAGTATAAACTAGTGTATAATATATTATGATTTTTTGACCGAAACTTGCATTTCGAAAAGTTTCGTAGGATCTAATTTTCAGATTATTTTTTACATTGACTTCCATCATAACCTTCCCTAATAAAATATATAAATGATCTAAAAAGTTCTTTATCATTTCAAATTGTCCTTGATATTTTTTGATTTTTTGACTGAAACTAGTATAAACTAGAGTATAATATATTATGATTTTTTAAACGAAACTTACATTTCGAAAAGTTTCATAGAATCTATTTTTCAGATGATTTTTCGCATGGACTACCAGTATAACGTTCCCTCGTAACATATATAAAGGATTTTAAAATTTTGTATCGTTTCGAATAGTCCTTGATTTAATTTGATTTTTTCACCCAAACAAGTATAAACAAGTGTATAATATATTATGATTTTTTGACCGAAACTTGCATTTCGAAAAGTTACGTAGAATCTAATTTTCAGATTATTTTTTTCATGGATTTCCATCATAACCTTCCCTTGTAACTTATATAAAGGATTTAAAATGTTTTGTATCGTTTCGAACAGTCCTCGATTTAATTTGAGTTTTTTGACCAAAACTAGTATAAACAAGTGTATAATATATTATGATTTTTTGACCGAAACTTGCATTTCGAAAAGTTACGTAGAATCTAATTTTCAGATGATTTTTTTGAATGGGTTTCCATCATAACCTTCCCTCGTAACATATATAAAGGATCTAAGAAGTTTCGTATCGTTTGGAACCGTCCTCGATTTAATTTGATTTTTTCACCAAAACTTGTATAAACTAGTGTATAATATATTATGATTTTTTGATCGAAACTTGCATTTCTAAAATTTTCGTAGAATCTAATTTTCAGATGATTGTATGCATGGACTTCCATCATAACCTTCCATAATAAAATATATAAATGATCTAAAAAGTTTTATACCATTTCAAAATGTCTTCAATATTATTTGATTTTTTGACCAAAACTAGTATAAACTAGTGTATAATATATTATGATTTTTTGACCAAAACTTGCATTTCGAAAAGTTTCATAGAATCTATTTTTCAGATGATTTTTCGCATGGACTACCAGTATAACCTTCCCTCGTAACATATATAAAGGATTTTAAAAAAAGTATATCGTTTCGAACAGTCCTTTATTTAATTTGGTTTTTTCACACAAACTAGTATAAACTAGTGTATAATATATTATGATTTTTTGACAGAAACTTGCATTTCGAAAAGTTTCGTAGAATCTAATTTTCAGATTATTTTTTACATGGACTTCCATCATAACCTTCCCTAATAAAATATATAAATGATCTAAAGAGTTCTTTATCATTTCAAATTGTCCTTGATATATTTTGATTTTTTGACTGAAACTAGTAAAAACTAGAGTATAATATATTATGATTTTTTAAACGAAACTTGCATTTCGAAAGTTTCATAGAATCTATTTTTCAGATGATTTTTCGCATGGACTACCAGTATAACGTTCCCTCTTAACATATATAAAGGATTTTAAAATTTTGTATCGTTTCGAATAGTCCTTGATTTAATTTGATTTTTTCACCCAAACAAGTATAAACAAGTGTATAATATATTATGATTTTTTGACCGAAACTTGCATTTCGAAAAGTTACGTAGAATCTAATTTTCAGATTATTTTTTTCATGGATTTCCATCATAACCTTCCCTTGTAACTTATATAAAGGATTTAAAATGTTTTGTATCGTTTCGAACAGTCCTCGATTTAATTTGATTTTTTGACCAAAACTAGTATAAACAAGTGTATAATATATTATGAATTTTTGACCGAAACTTGCATTTCGAAAAGTTACGTAGAATCTAATTTTCAGATGATTTTTTTGAATGGATTTCCATCATAACCTTCCCTCGTAACATATATAAAGGATCTAAGAAGTTTCGTATCGTTTGGAACCGTCCTCGATTTAATTTGATTTTTTCACCAAAACTTGTATAAACTAGTGTATAATATATTATGATTTTTTGATCGAAACTTGCATTTCTAAAAGTTTCGTAGAATCTAATTTTCAGATGATTTTTTGCATGGACTTCCATCATAACCTTCCATAATAAAATATATAAATGATCTAAAAAGTTTTATACCATTTCAAAATGTCTTCGATATTATTTGATTTTTTGACCAAAACTAGTATAAACTAGTGTATAATATATTATGATTTTTTGACCGAAACTTGCATTTCGAAAAGTTTCATAGAATCTATTTTTCAGATGATTTTTCACATGGACTACCAGTATAACCTTCACTCGTAACATATATAAAGGATTTAAAAAAAGTGTATCGTTTCGAACAGTCCTTTATTTAATTTGGTTTTTTCACCCAAACTAGTATAAACTAGTGTATAATATATTATGATTTTTTGACAGAAACTTGCATTTCGAAAAGTTTCGTAGAATCTAATTTTCAGATTATTTTTTACATGGACTTCCATTATAACCTTCCCTAATAAAATATATAAATGATCTAAAGAGTTTTTTATCATTTCAAATTGTCCTTGATATTATTTGATTTTATGACTGAAACTAGTATAAACTAGTGTATAATATATTATGATTTTTTAAACGGAACTTGCATATTGAAAAGTTTCATAGAATCTATTTTTCAGATTATTTTTCGCATGGATTACCAGTATAACCTTCCCTCGTAACGTATATAAAGGATTTAAAAAAATTGTATCGTTTCGAACAGTCTTGATTTAATTTGATTTTTTCACCCAAACTAGTATAAACTAGTGTATAATATATTATGATTTTTTAACAGAAACTTGCATTTCGAAAAGTTTCGTAGAATCAAATTTTCAGATTATTTTTTTCATGGATTTCCATCATAACCTTCCCTTGTAACTTATATAAAGGATTTAAAATGTTTTGTATCGTTTCGAACAGTCCTCGATTTAATTTGATTTTTTGACCAAAACTAGTATAAACAAGTGTATAATATATTATGATTTTTTGACCGAAACTTGCATTTCGAAAAGTTACGTAGAATCTAATTTTCAGATGATTTTTTGAATGGATTTCCATCATAACCTTCCCTCGTAACATATATAAAGGATCTAAGAAGTTTCGTATCGTTTGGAACCGTCCTCGATTTAATTTGATTTTTTCACCAAAACTTGTATAAACTAGTGTATAATATATTATGATTTTTTGATCGAAACTTGCATTTCTAAAAGTTTCGTAGAATCTAATTTTCAGATGATTTTTTGCATGGACTTCCATCATAACCTTCCATAATAAAATATATAAATGATCTAAAAAGTTTTATATCATTTCAAAATGTCTTCGATATTATTTGATTTTTTGACCAAAACTAGTATAAAATAGTGTATAATATATTATGATTTTTTGACCGAAACTTGCATTTCGAAAAGTTTCATAGAATCTATTTTTCAGATGATTTTTCGCATGGACTACCAGTATAACCTTCCCTCGTAACATATATAAAGGATTTTAAAAAAAGTATATCGTTTCGAACAGTCCTTTATTTAATTTGGTTTTTTCACCCAAACTAGTATAAACTAGTGTATAATATATTATGATTTTTTGACAGAAACTTGCATTTCGAAAATTTTCGTAGAATCTAATTTTCAGATTATTTTTTACATGGACTTCGATCATAACCTTCCCTAATAAAATATATAAATGATCTAAAGAGTTCTTTATCATTTCAAATTGTCCTTGATATTATTTGATTTTTTGACTGAAACTAGTATAAACTAGTGGATAATATATTATGATTTTTTAAACGAAACTTGCATATTGAAAAGTTTCATAGAATCTATTTTTCAGATTATTTTTCGCATGGATTACCAGTATAACCTTCCCTCGTAACGTATATAAAGGATTTAAAAAAATTGTATCGTTTCGAACAGTCTTGATTTAATTTAATTTTTTCACCCAAACTAGTATAAACTAGTGTATAATATATTATGATTTTTTAACAGAACCTTGCATTTCGAAAAGTTTCGTAGAATCTAATTTTCAGATTATTTTTTTCATGGATTTCCATCATAACCTTCCCTTGTAACTTATATAAAGGATTTAAAATGTTTTGTATCGTTTCGAACAGTCCTCGATTTAATTTGATTTTTTGACCAAAACTAGTATAAACAAGTGTATAATATATTATGATTTTTTGACCGAAACTTGCATTTCGAAAAGTTACGTAGAATCTAATTTTCAGATGATTTTTTTGAATGGATTTCCATCATAACCTTCCCTCGTAACATATATAAAGGATCTAAGAAGTTTCGTATCGTTTGGAACCGTCCTCGATTTAATTTGATTTTTTCACCAAAACTTGTATAAACTAGTGTATAATATATTATGATTTTTTGATCGAAACTTGCATTTCTTAAAGTTTCGTAGAATCTAATTTTCAGATGATTGTTTGCATGGACTTCCATCATAACCTTCCATAATAAAATATATAAATGATCTAAAAAGTTTTATACCATTTCAAAATGTCTTCGATATTATTTGATTTTTTGACCAAAACTAGTATAAACTAGTGTATAATATATTATGATTTTTTGACCGAAACTTGCATTTCGAAAAGTTTCATAGAATCTATTTTTCAGATGATTTTTCGCATGGACTACCAGTATAACCTTCCCTCGTAACATATATAAAGGATTTTAAAAAAAGTATATCGTTTCGAACAGTCCTTTATTTAATTTGGTTTTTTCACCCAAACTAGTATAAACTAGTGTATAATATATTATGATTTTTTGACAGAAACTTGCATTTCGAAAAGTTTCGTAGAATCTAATTTCCAGATTATTTTTTACATGGACTTCCATCATAACCTTCCCTAATAAAATATATAAATGATCTAAAGAGTTCTTTATCATTTCAAATTGTCCTTGATATTATTTGATTTTTTGACTGAAACTAGTATAAACTAGTGTATAATATATTATGATTTTTTAAACGAAACTTGCATATTGAAAAGTTTCATAGAATCTATTTTTCAGATTATTTTTCGCATGGATTACCAGTATAACCTTCCCTCGTAACGTATATAAAGGATTTAAAAAAATTGTATCGTTTCGAACAGTCTTGATTTAATTTAATTTTTTCACCCAAACTAGTATAAACTAGTGTATAATATATTATGATTTTTTAACAGAACCTTGCATTTCGAAAAGTTTCGTAGAATCTAATTTTCAGATTATTTTTTTCATGGATTTCCATCATAAACTTCCCTTGTAATTTATATAAAGGATTTAAAATGTTTTGTATCGTTTCGAACAGTCCTCGATTTAATTTGATTTTTTGACCAAAACTAGTATAAACAAGTGTATAATATATTATGATTTTTTGACCGAAACTTGCATTTCGAAAAGTTACGTAGAATCTAATTTTCAGATGATTTTTTTGAATGGATTTCCATCATAACCTTCCCTCGTAACATATATAAAGGATCTAAGAAGTTTCGTATCGTTTGGAACCGTCCTCGATTTAATTTGATTTTTTCACCAAAACTTGTATAAACTAGTGTATAATATATTATGATTTTTTGATCGGAACTTGCATTTCTAAAAGTTTCGTAGAATCTAATTTTCAGATGATTTTTTGCATGGACTTCCATCATAACCTTCCATAATAAAATATATAAATGATCTAAAAAGTTTTATACCATTTCAAAATGTCTTCGATATTATTTGATTTTTTGACCAAAACTAGTATAAACTAGTGTATAATATATTATGATTTTTTGACCGAAACTTGCATTTCGAAAGTTCATAGAATCTATTTTTCAGATGATTTTTCGCATGGACTACCAGTATAACCTTCTCTCGTAACATATATAAAGGATTTAAAAAAAAGTGTATCGTTTCGAACAGTACTTTATTTAATTTGGTTTTTTCACCCAAACTAGTATAAACTAGTGTATAATATATTATGATTTTTTGACCGAAACTTGCATTTCGAAAAGTTTCGTAGGATCTAATTTTTAGATTATTTTTTACATGGACTTCCATCATAACCTTCCCTAATAAAATATATAAATGATCTAAAAAGTTCTTTATCATTTCAAATTGTCCTTGATATTTTTTGATTTTTTGACTGAAACTAGTATAAACTAGAGTATAATATATTATGATTTTTTAAACGAAACTTACATTTCGAAAAGTTTCATAGAATCTATTTTTCAGATGATTTTTCGCATGGACCTACCAGTATAACGTTCCCTCGTAACATATATAAAGGATTTTAAAATTTTGTATCGTTTCGAATAGTCCTTGATTTAATTTGATTTTTTCACCCAAACAAGTATAAACAAGTGTATAATATATTATGATTTTTTTACCGAAACTTGCATTTCGAAAAGTTACGCAGAATCTAATTTTCAGATTATTTTTTTCATGGATTTCCATCATAACCTTCCCTTTTAACTTATATAAAGGATTTAAAATGTTTTGTATCGTTTCGAACAGTCCTCGATTTAATTTGATTTTTTGACCAAAACTAGTATAAACAAGTGTATAATATATTATGATTTTTTGACCGAAACTTGCATTTCGAAAAGTTACGTAGAATCTAATTTTCAGATGATTTTATTGAATGGATTTCCATCATAACCTTCCCTCGTAACATATATAAAGGATCTAAGAAGTTTCGTATCGTTTGGAACCGTCCTCGATTTAATTTGATTTTTTCACCAAAACTTGTATAAACTAGTGTATAATATATTATGATTTTTTGATCGAAACTTGCATTTCTAAAAGTTTCGTAGAATCTAATTTTCAGATGATTGTTTGCATGGACTTCCATCATAACCTTCCATAATAAAATATATAAATGATCTAAAAAGTTTTATACCATTTCAAAATGTCTTCGATATTATTTGATTTTTTGACCAAAACTAGTATAAACTAGTGTATAATATATTATGATTTTTTGACCGAAACTTGCATTTCGAAAAGTTTCATAGAATCTATTTTTCAGATGATTTTTCGCATGGACTACCAGTATAACCTTCCCTCGTAACATATATAAAGGATTTTAAAAAAAGTATATCGTTTCGAACAGTCCTTTATTTAATTTGGTTTTTTCACCCAAACTAGTATAAACTAGTGTATAATATATTATGATTTTTTGACCGAAACTTGCATTTCGAAAAGTTTCGTAGGATCTAATTTTTAGATTATTTTTTACATGGACTTCCATCATAACCTTCCCTAATAAAATATATAAATGATCTTAAAATTTCTTTATCATTTCAAATTGTCCTTGATATTTTTTGATTTTTTGACTGAAACTAGTATAAACTAGAGTATAATATATTATGATTTTTTAAACGAAACTTACATTTCGAAAAGTTTCATAGAATCTATTTTTCAGATGATTTTTCGCATGGACTACCAGTATAACGTTCCCTCGTAACATATATAAAGGATTTTAAAATTTTGTATCGTTTCGAATAGTCCTTGATTTAATTTGATTTTTTCACCCAAACAAGTATAAACAAGTGTATAATATATTATGATTTTTTGACCGAAACTTGCATTTCGAAAAGTTACGTAGAATCTAATTTTCAGATTATTTTTTTCATGGATTTCCATCATAACCTTCCCTTGTAACTTATATAAAGGATTTAAAATGTTTTGTATCGTTTCGAACAGTCCTCGATTTAATTTGATTTTTTGACCAAAACTAGTATAAACAAGTGTATAATATATTATGATTTTTTGACCGAAACTTGCATTTCGAAAAGTTACGTAGAATCTAATTTTCAGATGATTTTTTTGAATGGATTTCCATCATAACCTTCCCTCGTAACATATATAAAGGATCTAAGAAGTTTCGTATCGTTTGGAACCGTCCTCGATTTAATTTGATTTTTTCACCAAAACTTGTATAAACTAGTGTATAATATATTATGATTTTTTGATCGAAACTTGCATTTCTAAAAGTTTCGTAGAATCTAATTTTCAGATGATTTTTTGCATGGACTTCCATCATAACCTTCCATAATAAAATATATAAATGATCTAAAAAGTTTTATACCATTTCAAAATGTCTTCGATATTATTTGATTTTTTGACCAAAACTAGTATAAACTAGTGTATAATATATTATGATTTTTTGACCGAAACTTGCATTTCGAAAGTTCATAGAATCTATTTTTCAGATGATTTTTCGCATGGACTACCAGTATAACCTTCTCTCGTAACATATATAAAGGATTTAAAAAAAGTGTATCGTTTCGAACATTACTTTATTTAATTTGGTTTTTTCACCCAAACTAGTATAAACTAGTGTATAATATATTATGATTTTTTGACCGAAACTTGCATTTCGAAAAGTTTCGTAGGATCTAATTTTTAGATTATTTTTTACATGGACTTCCATCATAACCTTCCCTAATAAAATATATAAATGATCTAAAAAGTTCTTTATCATTTCAAATTGTCCTTGATATTTTTTGATTTTTTGACTGAAACTAGTATAAACTAGAGTATAATATATTATGATTTTTTAAACGAAACTTACATTTCGAAAAGTTTCATAGAATCTATTTTTCAGATGATTTTTCGCATGGACTACCAGTATAACGTTCTCTCGTAACATATATAAAGGATTTTAAAATTTTGTATCGTTTCGAATAGTCCTTGATTTAATTTGATTTTTTCACCCAAACAAGTATAAACAAGTGTATAATATATTATGATTTTTTGACCGAAACTTGCATTTCGAAAAGTTACGCAGAATCTAATTTTCAGATTATTTTTTTCATGGATTTCCATCATAACCTTCCCTTTTAACTTATATAAAGGATTTAAAATGTTTTGTATCGTTTCGAACAGTCCTCGATTTAATTTGATTTTTTGACCAAAACTAGTATAAACAAGTGTATAATATATTATGATTTTTTGACCGAAACTTGCATTTCGAAAAGTTACGTAGAATCTAATTTTCAGATGATTTTTTTGAATGGATTTCCATCATAACCTTCCCTCGTAACATATATAAAGGATCTAAGAAGTTTCGTATCGTTTGGAACCGTCCTCGATTTAATTTGATTTTTTCACCAAAACTTGTATAAACTAGTGTATAATATATTATGATTTTTTGATCGAAACTTGCATTTCTAAAAGTTTCGTAGAATCTAATTTTCAGATGATTGTTTGCATGGACTTCCATCATAACCTTCCATAATAAAATATATAAATGATCTAAAAAGTTTTATACCATTTCAAAATGTCTTCGATATTATTTGATTTTTTGACCAAAACTAGTATAAACTAGTGTATAATATATTATGATTTTTTGACCGAAACTTGCATTTCGAAAAGTTTCATAGAATCTATTTTTCAGATGATTTTTCGCATGGACTACCAGTATAACCTTCCCTCGTAACATATATAAAGGATTTTAAAAAAAGTATATCGTTTCGAACAGTCCTTTATTTAATTTGGTTTTTTCACCCAAACTAGTATAAACTAGTGTATAATATATTATGATTTTTTGACCGAAACTTGCATTTCGAAAAGTTTCGTAGGATCTAATTTTTAGATTATTTTTTACATGGACTTCCATCATAACCTTCCCTAATAAAATATATAAATGATCTAAAAATTTCTTTATCATTTCAAATTGTCCTTGATATTTTTTGATTTTTTGACTGAAACTAGTATAAACTAGAGTATAATATATTATGATTTTTTAAACGAAACTTACATTTCGAAAAGTTTCATAGAATCTATTTTTCAGATGATTTTTCGCATGGACTACCAGTATAACGTTCTCTCGTAACATATATAAAGGATTTTAAAATTTTGTATCGTTTCGAATAGTCCTTGATTTAATTTGATTTTTTCACCCAAACAAGTATAAACAAGTGTATAATATATTATGATTTTTTGACCGAAACTTGCATTTCGAAAAGTTACGCAGAATCTAATTTTCAGATTATTTTTTTCATGGATTTCCATCATAACCTTCCCTTTTAACTTATATAAAGGATTTAAAATGTTTTGTATCGTTTCGAACAGTCCTCGATTTAATTTGATTTTTTGACCAAAACTAGTATAAACAAGTGTATAATATATTATGATTTTTTGACCGAAACTTGCATTTCGAAAAGTTACGTAGAATCTAATTTTCAGATGATTTTTTTGAATGGATTTCCATCATAACCTTCCCTCGTAACATATATAAAGGATCTAAGAAGTTTCGTATCGTTTGGAACCGTCCTCGATTTAATTTGATTTTTTCACCAAAACTTGTATAAACTAGTGTATAATATATTATGATTTTTTGATCGAAACTTGCATTTCTAAAAGTTTCGTAGAATCTAATTTTCAGATGATTGTTTGCATGGACTTCCATCATAACCTTCCATAATAAAATATATAAATGATCTAAAAAGTTTTATACCATTTCAAAATGTCTTCGATATTATTTGATTTTTTGACCAAAACTAGTATAAACTAGTGTATAATATATTATGATTTTTTGACCGAAACTTGCATTTCGAAAAGTTTCATAGAATCTATTTTTCAGATGATTTTTCGCATGGACTACCAGTATAACCTTCCCTCGTAACATATATAAAGGATTTTAAAAAAAGTATATCGTTTCGAACAGTCCTTTATTTAATTTGGTTTTTTCACCCAAACTAGTATAAACTAGTGTATAATATATTATGATTTTTTGACCGAAACTTGCATTTCGAAAAGTTTCGTAGGATCTAATTTTTAGATTATTTTTTACATGGACTTCCATCATAACCTTCCCTAATAAAATATATAAATGATCTAAAAATTTCTTTATCATTTCAAATTGTCCTTGATATTTTTTGATTTTTTGACTGAAACTAGTATAAACTAGAGTATAATATATTATGATTTTTTAAACGAAACTTACATTTCGAAAAGTTTCATAGAATCTATTTTTCAGATGATTTTTCGCATGGACTACCAGTATAACGTTCTCTCGTAACATATATAAAGGATTTTAAAATTTTGTATCGTTTCGAATAGTCCTTGATTTAATTTGATTTTTTCACCCAAACAAGTATAAACAAGTGTATAATATATTATGATTTTTTGACCGAAACTTGCATTTCGAAAAGTTACGCAGAATCTAATTTTCAGATTATTTTTTTCATGGATTTCCATCATAACCTTCCGTTTTAACTTATATAAAGGATTTAAAATGTTTTGTATCGTTTCGAACAGTCCTCGATTTAATTTGATTTTTTGACCAAAACTAGTATAAACAAGTGTATAATATATTATGATTTTTTGACCGAAACTTGCATTTCGAAAAGTTACGTAGAATCTAATTTTCAGATGATTTTTTTGAATGGATTTCCATCATAACCTTCCCTCGTAACATATATAAAGGATCTAAGAAGTTTCGTATCGTTTGGAACCGTCCTCGATTTAATTTGATTTTTTCACCAAAACTTGTATAAACTAGTGTATAATATATTATGATTTTTTGATCGAAACTTGCATTTCTAAAAGTTTCGTAGAATCTAATTTTCAGATGATTGTTTGCATGGACTTCCATCATAACCTTCCATAATAAAATATATAAATGATCTAAAAAGTTTTATACCATTTCAAAATGTCTTCGATATTATTTGATTTTTTGACCAAAACTAGTATAAACTAGTGTATAATATATTATGATTTTTTGACCGAAACTTGCATTTCGAAAAGTTTCATAGAATCTATTTTTCAGATGATTTTTCGCATGGACTACCAGTATAACCTTCCCTCGTAACATATATAAAGGATTTTAAAAAAAGTATATCGTTTCGAACAGTCCTTTATTTAATTTGGTTTTTTCACCCAAACTAGTATAAACTAGTGTATAATATATTATGATATTTTGACCGAAACTTGCATTTCGAAAAGTTTCGTAGGATCTAATTTTTAGATTATTTTTTACATGGACTTCCATCATAACCTTCCCTAATAAAATATATAAATGATCTAAAAATTTCTTTATCATTTCAAATTGTCCTTGATATTTTTTGATTTTTTGACTGAAACTAGTATAAACTAGAGTATAATATATTATGATTTTTTAAACGAAACTTACATTTCGAAAAGTTTCATAGAATCTATTTTTCAGATTATTTTTCGCATGGACTACCAGTATAACGTTCCCTCGTAACATATATAAAGGATTTTAAAATTTTGTATCGTTTCGAATAGTCCTTGATTTAATTTGATTTTTTCACCCAAACAAGTATAAACAAGTGTATAATATATTATGATTTTTTGACCGAAACTTGCATTTCGAAAAGTTACGCAGAATCTAATTTTCAGATTATTTTTTTCATGGATTTCCATCATAACCTTCCCTTTTAACTTATATAAAGGATTTAAAATGTTTTGTATCGTTTCGAACAGTCCTCGATTTAATTTTATTTTTTGACCAAAAATAGTATAAACAAGTGTATAATATATTATGATTTTTTGACCGAAACTTGCATTTCGAAAAGTTACGTAGAATCTAATTTTCAGATGATTTTTTTGAATGGATTTCCATCATAACCTTCCCTCGTAACATATATAAAGGATCTAAGAAGTTTCGTATCGTTTGGAACCATCCTCGATTTAATTTGATTTTTTCACCAAAACTTGTATAAACTAGTGTATAATATATTATGATTTTTTGATCGAAACTTGCATTTCTAAAAGTTTCGTAGAATCTAATTTTCAGATGATTTTTTGCATGGACTTCCATCATAACCTTCCATAATAAAATATATAAATGATCTAAAAAGTTTTATACCATTTCAAAATGTCTTCGATATTATTTGATTTTTTGACCAAAACTAGTATAAACTAGTGTATAATATATTATGATTTTTTGACCGAAACTTGCATTTCGAAAAGTTTCATAGAATCTATTTTTCAGATGATATTTCGCATGGACTACCAGTATAACCTTCACTCGTAACATATATAAAGGATTTAAAAAAAAGTGTATCGTTTCGAACATTCCTTTATTTAATTTGGTTTTTTCACCCAAACTAGTATAAACTAGTGTATAATATATTATGATTTTTTGACCGAAACTTGCATTTCGAAAAGTTTCGTAGGATCTAATTTTTAGATTATTTTTTACATGGACTTCCATCATAACCTTCCCTAATAAAATATATAAATGATCTAAAAATTTCTTTATCATTTCAAATTGTCCTTGATATTTTTAGATTTTTTGACTGAAACTAGTATAAACTAGAGTATAATATATTATGATTTTTTAAACGAAACTTACATTTCGAAAAGTTTCATAGAATCTATTTTTCAGATGATTTTTCGCATGGACTACCAGTATAACGTTCCCTCGTAACATATATAAAGGATTTTAAAATTTTGTATCGTTTCGAATAGTCCTTGATTTAATTTGATTTTTTCACCCAAACAAGTATAAACAAGTGTATAATATATTATGATTTTTTGACCGAAACTTGCATTTCGAAAAGTTACGCAGAATCTAATTTTCAGATTATTTTTTTCATGGATTTCCATCATAACCTTCCCTTGTAACTTATATAAAGGATTTAAAATGTTTTGTATCGTTTCGAACAGTCCTCGATTTAATTTGATTTTTTGACCAAAACTAGTATAAACAAGTGTATAATATATTATGATTTTTTGACCGAAACTTGCATTTCGAAAAGTTACGTAGAATCTAATTTTCAGATGATTTTTTTGAATGGATTTCCATCATAACCTTCCCTCGTAACATATATAAAGGATCTAAGAAGTTTCGTATCGTTTGGAACCGTCCTCGATTTAATTTGATTTTTTCACCAAAACTTGTATAAACTAGTGTATAATATATTATGATTTTTTGATCGAAACTTGCATTTCTAAAAGTTTCGTAGAATCTAATTTTCAGATGATTTTTTGCATGGACTTCCATCATAACCTTCCATAATAAAATATATAAATGATCTAAAAAGTTTTATACCATTTCAAAATGTCTTCGATATTATTTGATTTTTTGACCAAAACTAGTATAAACTAGTGTATAATATATTATGATTTTTTGACCGAAACTTGCATTTCGAAAAGTTTCATAGAATCTATTTTTCAGATGATATTTCGCATGGACTACCAGTATAACCTTCACTCGTAACATATATAAAGGATTTAAAAAAAAGTGTATCGTTTCGAACATTCCTTTATTTAATTTGGTTTTTTCACCCAAACTAGTATAAACTAGTGTATAATATATTATGATTTTTTGACCGAAACTTGCATTTCGAAAAGTTTCGTAGGATCTAATTTTTAGATTATTTTTTACATGGACTTCCATCATAACCTTCCCTAATAAAATATATAAATGATCTAAAAATTTCTTTATCATTTCAAATTGTCCTTGATATTTTTAGATTTTTTGACTGAAACTAGTATAAACTAGAGTATAATATATTATGATTTTTTAAACGAAACTTACATTTCGAAAAGTTTCATAGAATCTATTTTTCAGATGATTTTTCGCATGGACTACCAGTATAACGTTCCCTCGTAACATATATAAAGGATTTTAAAATTTTGTATCGTTTCGAATAGTCCTTGATTTAATTTGATTTTTTCACCCAAACAAGTATAAACAAGTGTATAATATATTATGATTTTTTGACCGAAACTTGCATTTCGAAAAGTTACGTAGAATCTAATTTTCAGATTATTTTTTTCATGGATTTCCATCATAACCTTCCCTTGTAACTTATATAAAGGATTTAAAATGTTTTGTATCGTTTCGAACAGTCCTCGATTTAATTTGATTTTTTGACCAAAACTAGTATAAACAAGTGTATAATATATTATGATTTTTTGACCGAAACTTGCATTTCGAAAAGTTACGTAGAATCTAATTTTCAGATGATTTTTTTGAATGGATTTCCATCATAACCTTCCCTCGTAACATATATAAAGGATCTAAGAAGTTTCGTATCGTTTGGAACCGTCCTCGATTTAATTTGATTTTTTCACCAAAACTTGTATAAACTAGTGTATAATATATTATGATTTTTTGATCGAAACTTGCATTTCTAAAAGTTTCGTAGAATCTAATTTTCAGATGATTTTTTGCATGGACTTCCATCATAACCTTCCATAATAAAATATATAAATGATCTAAAAAGTTTTATACCATTTCAAAATGTCTTCGATATTATTTGATTTTTTGACCAAAACTAGTATAAACTAGTGTATAATATATTATGATTTTTTGACCGAAACTTGCATTTCGAAAAGTTTCATAGAATCTATTTTTCAGATGATTTTTCGCATGGACTACCAGTATAACCTTCCCTCGTAACATATATAAAGGATTTAAAAAAAAGTATATCGTTTCGAACATTCCTTTATTTAATTTGGTTTTTTCACCCAAACTAGTATAAACTAGTGTATAATATATTATGATTTTTTGACCGAAACTTGCATTTCGAAAAGTTTCGTAGAATCTAATTTTCAGATTATTTTTTACATGGACTTCCATCATAACCTTCCCTAATAAAGTATATAAATGATCTAAAGAGTTCTTTATCATTTCAAATTGTCCTTGATATTATTTGATTTTTTGACTGAAACTAGTATAAACTAGTGTATAATATATTATGATTTTTTAAACGAAACTTGCATATTGAAAAGTTTCATAGAATCTATTTTTCAGATTATTTTTCGCATGGACTACCAGTATAACCTTCCCTCGTAACGTATATAAAGGATTTAAAAAAATTGTATCGTTTCGAATAGTCTTGATTTAATTTAATTTTTTCACCCAAACTAGTATAAACTAGTGTATAATATATTATGATTTTTTAACAGAACCTTGCATTTCGAAAAGTTTCGTAGAATCTAATTTTCAGATTATTTTTTTCATGGATTTCCATCATAAACTTCCCTTGTAATTTATATAAAGGATTTAAAATGTTTTGTATCGTTTCGAACAGTCCTCGATTTAATTTGATTTTTTGACCAAAACTAGTATAAACAAGTGTATAATATATTATGATTTTTTGACCGAAACTTGCATTTCGAAAAGTTACGTAGAATCTAATTTTCAGATGATTTTTTTGAATGGATTTCCATCATAACCTTCCCTCGTAACATATATAAAGGATCTAAGAAGTTTCGTATCGTTTGGAACCGTCCTCGATTTAATTTGATTTTTTCACCAAAACTTGTATAAACTAGTGTATAATATATTATGATTTTTTGATCGAAACTTGCATTTCTAAAAGTTTCGTAGAATCTAATTTTCAGATGATTTTTTGCATGGACTTCCATCATAACCTTCCATAATAAAATATATAAATGATCTAAAAAGTTTTATACCATTTCAAAATGTCTTCGATATTATTTGATTTTTTGACCAAAACTAGTATAAACTAGTGTATAATATATTATGATTTTTTGACCGAAACTTGCATTTCGAAAAGTTTCATAGAATCTATTTTTCAGATGATTTTTCGCATGGACTACCAGTATAACCTTCCCTCGTAACATATATAAAGGATTTAAAAAAAAGTGTATCGTTTCGAACATTCCTTTATTTAATTTGGTTTTTTCACCCAAACTAGTATAAACTAGTGTATAATATATTATGATTTTTTGACCGAAACTTGCATTTCGAAAAGTTTCGTAGGATCTAATTTTTAGATTATTTTTTACATGGACTTCCATCATAACCTTCCCTAATAAAATATATAAATGATCTAAAAATTTCTTTATCATTTCAAATTGTCCTTGATATTTTTAGATTTTTTGACTGAAACTAGTATAAACTAGAGTATAATATATTATGATTTTTTAAACGAAACTTACATTTCGAAAAGTTTCATAGAATCTATTTTTCAGATGATTTTTCGCATGGACTACCAGTATAACGTTCCCTCGTAACATATATAAAGGATTTTAAAATTTTGTATCGTTTCGAATAGTCCTTGATTTAATTTGATTTTTTCACCCAAACAAGTATAAACAAGTGTATAATATATTATGATTTTTTGACCGAAACTTGCATTTCGAAAAGTTACGTAGAATCTAATTTTCAGATTATTTTTTTCATGGATTTCCATCATAACCTTCCCTTGTAACTTATATAAAGGATTTAAAATGTTTTGTATCGTTTCGAACAGTCCTCGATTTAATTTGATTTTTTGACCAAAACTAGTATAAACAAGTGTATAATATATTATGATTTTTTGACCGAAACTTGAATTTCGAAAAGTTACGTAGAATCTAATTTTCAGATGATTTTTTTGAATGGATTTCCATCATAACCTTCCCTCGTAACATATATAAAGGATCTAAGAAGTTTCGTATCGTTTGGAACCGTCCTCGATTTAATTTGATTTTTTCACCAAAACTTGTATAAACTAGTGTATAATATATTATGATTTTTTGATCGAAACTTGCATTTCTAAAAGTTTCGTAGAATCTAATTTTCAGATGATTGTTTGCATGGACTTCCATCATAACCTTCCATAATAAAATATATAAATGATCTAAAAAGTTTTATACCATTTCAAAATGTCTTCGATATTATTTGATTTTTTGACCAAAACTAGTATAAACTAGTGTATAATATATTATGATTTTTTGACAGAAACTTGCATTTCGAAAAGTTTCATAGAATCTATTTTTCAGATGATTTTTCGCATGGACTACCAGTATAACCTTCCCTCGTAACATATATAAAGGATTTTAAAAAAAGTATATCGTTTCGAACAGTCCTTTATTTAATTTGGTTTTTTCACCCAAACTAGTATAAACTAGTGTATAATATATTATGATTTTTTGACCGAAACTTGCATTTCGAAAAGTTTCGTAGAATCTAATTTTCAGATTATTTTTTACATGGACTTCCATCATAACCTTCCCTAATAAAGTATATAAATGATCTAAAGAGTTCTTTATCATTTCAAATTGTCCTTGATATTATTTGATTTTTTGACTGAAACTAGTATAAACTAGTGTATAATATATTATGATTTTTTAAACGAAACTTGCATATTGAAAAGTTTCATAGAATCTATTTTTCAGATTATTTTTCGCATGGATTACCAGTATAACCTTCCCTCGTAACGTATATAAAGGATTTAAAAAAATTGTATCGTTTCGAATAGTCTTGATTTAATTTAATTTTTTCACCCAAACTAGTATAAACTAGTGTATAATATATTATGATTTTTTAACAGAACCTTGCATTTCGAAAAGTTTCGTAGAATCTAATTTTCAGATTATTTTTTTCATGGATTTCCATCATAAACTTCCCTTGTAATTTATATAAAGGATTTAAAATGTTTTGTATCGTTTCGAACAGTCCTCGATTTAATTTGATTTTTTGACCAAAACTAGTATAAACAAGTGTATAATATATTATGATTTTTTGACCGAAACTTGCATTTCGAAAAGTTACGTAGAATCTAATTTTCAGATGATTTTTTTGAATGGATTTCCATCATAACCTTCCCTCGTAACATATATAAAGGATCTAAGAAGTTTCGTATCGTTTGGAACCGTCCTCGATTTAATTTGATTTTTTCACCAAAACTTGTATAAACTAGTGTATAATATATTATGATTTTTTGATCGAAACTTGCATTTCTAAAAGTTTCGTAGAATCTAATTTTCAGATGATTTTTTGCATGGACTTCCATCATAACCTTCCATAATAAAATATATAAATGATCTAAAAAGTTTTATATCATTTCAAAATGTCTTCGATATTATTTGAGTTTTTGACCAAAACTAGTATAAACTAGTGTATAATATATTATGATTTTTTGACCGAAACTTGCATTTCGAAAAGTTTCATAGAATCTATTTTTTAGATGATTTTTCGCATGGACTACCAGTATAACCTTCCCTCGTAACATATATAAAGGATTTAAAAAGTTTTGTATCATTCCGAATAGTCCTTGATTTAATTTGATTTTTTCACCCAAACTAGTATAAACTAGTGTATAATATATTATGATTTTTTGACCGAAACTTACATTTCGAAAAGTTACGTATAATCTAATTTTCAGATGATTTTTTTCATGGATTTCCATCATAACCTTCCCTCGTAACTTATATAAAGGATTTAAAAAGTTTTGTATCGTTTCGAACAGTCCTCGATTTAATTTGATTTTTTGACCAAAACTAGTATAAACAAGTGTATAATATATTATGATTTTTTGACCGAAACTTGCATTTCGAAAAGTTACGTAGAATCTAATATTCAGATGATTTTTTTGAATGGATTTCCTTCATAACCTTCCCTCGTAACATATATAAAGGATCTAAGAAGTTTCGTATCGTTTGGAACCGTCCTCGATTTAATTTGATTTTTTCACCAAAACTTGTATAAACTAGTGTATAATATATTATGATTTTTTGATCGAAACTTGCATTTCTAAAAGTTTTGTAGAATCTAATTTTCAGATGATTTTTTGCATGGACTTCCATCATAACCTTCCATAATAAAATATATAAATGATCTAAAAGGTTTTATATCATTTCAAAATGTCTTTGATATTATTTGATTTTTTGACCAAAACTAGTATAAACTAGTGTATAATATATTATGATTTTTTGACCGAAACTTGCATTTCGAAAGTTCATAGAATCTATTTTTCATATGATTTTTCGCATGGACTACCAGTATAACCTTCCCTCGTAACATATATAAAGGATTTTAAAAAAAGTGTATCGTTTCGAACAGTCCTTTATTTAATTTGGTTTTTTCACCCAAACTAGTATAAACTAGTGTATAATATATTATGATTTTTTGACCGAAACTTGCATTTCGAAAAGTTTCGTAGGATCTAATTTTCAGATTATATTTTACATGGACTTCCATCATAACCTTCCCTAATAAAATATATAAATGATCTAAAAAGTTCTTTATCATTTCAAATTGTCCTTGATATTTTTTGATTTTTTGACTGAAACTAGTAAAAACTAGAGTATAATATATTATGATTTTTTAAACGAAACTTGCATTTCGAAAGTTTCATAGAATCTATTTTTCAGATGTTTTTTCGCATGGACTACCAGTATAACGTTCCCTCGTAACATATATAAAGGATTTTAAAATTTTGTATAGTTTCGAATAGTCCTTGATTTAATTTGATTTTTTCACCCAAACAAGTATAAACAAGTGTATAATATATTATGATTTTTTGACCGAAACTTGCATTTCGAAAAGTTACGTAGAATCTAATTTTCAGATTATTTTTTTCATGGATTTCCATCATAACCTTCCCTTGTAACTTATATAAAGGATTTAAAATGTTTTGTATCGTTTCGAACAGTCCTCAATTTAATTTGATTTTTTGACCAAAACTAGTATAAACAAGTGTATAATATATTATGATTTTTTGACAGAAACTTGCATTTCGAAAAGTTACGTAGAATCTAATTTTTAGATGATTTTTTTGAATGGATTTCCATCATAACCTTCCCTCGTAACATATATAAAGGATCTAAGAAGTTTCGTATCGTTTGGAACCGTCCTCGATTTAATTTGATTTTTTCACCAAAACTTGTATAAACTAGTGTATAATATATTATGATTTTTTGATCGAAACTTGCATTTCTAAAAGTTTTGTAGAATCTAATTTTCAGATGATTTTTTGCATGGACTTCCATCATAACCTTCCATAATAAAATATATAAATGATCTAAAAGGTTTTATATCATTTCAAAATGTCTTTGATATTATTTGATTTTTTGACCAAAACTAGTATAAACTAGTGTATAATATATTATGATTTTTTGACCGAAACTTGCATTTCGAAAGTTCATAGAATCTATTTTTCATATGATTTTTCGCATGGACTACCAGTATAACCTTCCCTCGTAACATATATAAAGGATTTTAAAAAAAGTGTATCGTTTCGAACAGTCCTTTATTTAATTTGGTTTTTTCACCCAAACTAGTATAAACTAGTGTATAATATATTATGATTTTTTGACCGAAACTTGCATTTCGAAAAGTTTCGTAGGATCTAATTTTCAGATTATATTTTACATGGACTTCCATCATAACCTTCCCTAATAAAATATATAAATGATCTAAAAAGTTCTTTATCATTTCAAATTGTCCTTGATATTTTTTGATTTTTTGACTGAAACTAGTAAAAACTAGAGTATAATATATTATGATTTTTTAAACGAAACTTGCATTTCGAAAGTTTCATAGAATCTATTTTTCAGATGATTTTTCGCATGGACTACCAGTATAACGTTCCCTCGTAACATATATAAAGGATTTTAAAATTTTGTATCGTTTCGAATAGTCCTTGATTTAATTTGATTTTTTCACCCAAACAAGTGTATAATATATTATGATTTTTTGACCGAAACTTGCATTTCGAAAAGTTACGTAGAATCTAATTTTCAGATTATTTTTTTCATGGATTTCCATCATAACCTTCCCTTGTAACTTATATAAAGGATTTAAAATGTTTTGTATCGTTTCGAACAGTCCTCGATTTAATTTGATTTTTTGACCAAAACTAGTATAAACAAGTGTATAATATATTATGATTTTTTGACCGAAACTTGCATTTCGAAAAGTTACGTAGAATCTAATTTTCAGATGATTTTTTTGAATGGATTTCCATCATAACCTTCCCTCGTAACATATATAAAGGATCTAAGAAGTTTCGTATCATTTGGAACCGTCCTCGATTTAATTTGATTTTTTCACCAAAACTTGTATAAACTAGTGTATAATATATTATGATTTTTTGATCGAAACTTGCATTTCTAAAAGTTTCGTAGAATCTAATTTTCAGATGATTGTTTGCATGGACTTCCATCATAACCTTCCATAATAAAATATATAAATGATCTAAATAGTTTTATACCATTTCAAAATGTCTTCGATATTATTTGATTTTTTGACCAAAACTAGTATAAACTAGTGTATAATATATTATGATTTTTTGACCGAAACTTGCATTTCGAAAAGTTTCATAGAATCTATTTTTCAGATGATATTTCGCATGGACTACCAGTATAACCTTCACTCGTAACATATATAAAGGATTTAAAAAAAAGTGTATCGTTTCGAACATTCCTTTATTTAATTTGGTTTTTTCACCCAAACTAGTATAAACTAGTGTATAATATATTATGATTTTTTGACCGAAACTTGCATTTCGAAAAGTTTCGTAGGATCTAATTTTTAGATTATTTTTTACATGGACTTCCATCATAACCTTCCCTAATAAAATATATAAATGATCTAAAAATTTCTTTATCATTTCAAATTGTCCTTGATATTTTTTGATTTTTTGACTGAAACTAGTATAAACTAGAGTATAATATATTATGATTTTTTAAACGAAACTTCCATTTCGAAAAGTTTCATAGAATCTATTTTTCAGATGATTTTTCGCATGGACTACCAGTATAACGTTCCCTCGTAACATATATAAAGGATTTTAAAATTTTGTATCGTTTCGAATAGTCCTTGATTTAATTTGATTTTTTCACCCAAACAAGTATAAACAAGTGTATAATATATTATTATTTTTTGACCGAAACTTGCATTTCGAAAAGTTACGTAGAATCTAATTTTCAGATTATTTTTTTCATGGATTTCCATCATAACCTTCCCTTGTAACTTATATAAAGGATTTAAAATGTTTTGTATCGTTTCGAACAGTCCTCGATTTAATTTGATTTTTTGACCAAAACTAGTATAAACAAGTGTATAATATATTATGATTTTTTGACCGAAACTTGCATTTCGAAAACTTACGTAGAATCTAATTTTCAGATGATTTTTTTGAATGGATTTCCATCATAACCTTCCCTCGTAACATATATAAAGGATCTAAGAAGTTTCGTATCGTTTGGAACCGTCCTCGATTTAATTTGATTTTTTCACCAAAACTTGTATAAACTAGTGTATAATATATTATGATTTTTTGATCGAAACTTGCATTTCTAAAAGTTTCGTAGAATCTAATTTTCAGATGATTGTTTGCATGGACTTCCATCATAACCTTCCATAATAAAATATATAAATGATCTAAAAAGTTTTATACCATTTCAAAATGTCTTCGATATTATTTGATTTTTTGACCAAAACTAGTATAAACTAGTGTATAATATATTATGATTTTTTGACAGAAACTTGCATTTCGAAAAGTTTCATAGAATCTATTTTTCAGATGATTTTTCGCATGGACTACCAGTATAACCTTCCCTCGTAACATATATAAAGGATTTTAAAAAAAGTATATCGTTTCGAACAGTCCTTTATTTAATTTGGTTTTTTCACCCAAACTAGTATAAACTAGTGTATAATATATTATGATTTTTTGACCGAAACTTGCATTTCGAAAAGTTTCGTAGAATCTCATTTTCAGATTATTTTTTACATGGACTTCCATCATAACCTTCCCTAATAAAGTATATAAATGATTTAAAGAGTTCTTTATCATTTCAAATTGTCCTTGATATTATTTGATTTTTTGACTGAAACTAGTATAAACTAGTGTATAATATATTATGATTTTTTAAACGAAACTTGCATATTGAAAAGTTTCATAGAATCTATTTTTCAGATTATTTTTCGCATGGATTACCAGTATAACCTTCCCTCGTAACGTATATAAAGGATTTAAAAAAATTGTATCGTTTCGAATAGTCTTGATTTAATTTAATTTTTTCACCCAAACTAGTATAAACTAGTGTATAATATATTATGATTTTTTAACAGAACCTTGCATTTCGAAAAGTTTCGTAGAATCTAATTTTCAGATTATTTTTTTCATGGATTTCCATCATAAACTTCCCTTGTAATTTATATAAAGGATTTAAAATGTTTTGTATCGTTTTGAACAGTCCTCGATTTAATTTGATTTTTTGACCAAAACTAGTATAAACAAGTGTATAATATATTATGATTTTTTGACCGAAACTTGCATTTCGAAAAGTTACGTAGAATCTAATTTTCAGATGATTTTTTTGAATGGATTTCCATCATAACCTTCCCTCGTAACATATATAAAGGATCTAAGAAGTTTCGTATCGTTTGGAACCGTCCTCGATTTAATTTGATTTTTTCACCAAAACTTGTATAAACTAGTGTATAATATATTATGATTTTTTGATCGAAACTTGCATTTCTAAAAGTTTCGTAGAATCTAATTTTCAGATGATTTTTTGCATGGACTTCCATCATAACCTTCCATAATAAAATATATAAATGATCTAAAAAGTTTTATATCATTTCAAAATGTCTTCGATATTATTTGATTTTTTGACCAAAACTAGTATAAACTAGTGTATAATATATTATGATTTTTTGACCGAAACTTGCATTTCGAAAAGTTTCATAGAATCTATTTTTTAGATGATTTTTCGCATGGACTACCAGTATAACCTTCCCTCGTAACATATATAAAGGATTTAAAAAGTTTTGTATCATTCCGAATAGTCCTTGATTTAATTTGATTTTTTCACCCAAACTAGTATAAACTAGTGTATAATATATTATGATTTTTTGACCGAAACTTACATTTCGAAAAGTTACGTATAATCTAATTTTCAGATGATTTTTTTCATGGATTTCCATCATAACCTTCCCTCGTAACTTATATAAAGGAT
Source organism: Lathyrus aphaca (assembly GCA_963966055.1). Taxonomy (NCBI): domain Eukaryota; kingdom Viridiplantae; phylum Streptophyta; class Magnoliopsida; order Fabales; family Fabaceae; genus Lathyrus; species Lathyrus aphaca. The sequence goes on along the minus strand of OZ014522.1, from coordinate 37,092,886 downwards.
TTAAAAAGTTTTGTATCGTTTCGAACAGTCCTCGATTTAATTTGATTTTTTGACCAAAACTAGTATAAACAAGTGTATAATATATTATGATTTTTTGACCGAAACTTGCATTTCGAAAAGTTACGTAGAATCTAATTTTCAGATGATTTTTTTGAATGGATTTCCATCATAACCTTCCCTCGTAACATATATAAAGGATCTAAGAAGTTTCGTATCGTTTGGAACCGTCCTCGATTTAATTTGATTTTTTCACCAAAACTTGTATAAACTAGTGTATAATATATTATGATTTTTTGATCGAAACTTGCATTTCTAAAAGTTTCGTAGAATCTAATTTTCAGATGATTTTTTGCATGGACTTCCATCATAACCTTCCATAATAAAATATATAAATGATCTAAAAGGTTTTATATCATTTCAAAATGTCTTTGATATTATTTGATTTTTTGACCAAAACTAGTATAAACTAGTGTATAATATATTATGATTTTTTGACCGAAACTTGCATTTCGAAAGTTCATAGAATCTATTTTTCATATGATTTTTCGCATGGACTACCAGTATAACCTTCCCTCGTAACATATATAAAGGATTTTAAAAAAAGTGTATCGTTTCGAACAGTCCTTTATTTAATTTGGTTTTTTCACCCAAACTAGTATAAACTAGTGTATAATATATTATGATTTTTTGACCGAAACTTGCATTTCGAAAAGTTTCGTAGGATCTAATTTTCAGATTATATTTTACATGGACTTCCATCATAACCTTCCCTAATAAAATATATAAATGATCTAAAAATTTCTTTATCATTTCAAATTGTCCTTGATATTTTTTGATTTTTTGACTGAAACTAGTAAAAACTAGAGTATAATATATTATGATTTTTTAAACGAAACTTGCATTTCGAAAGTTTCATAGAATCTATTTTTCAGATGTTTTTTCGCATGGACTACCAGTATAACGTTCCCTCGTAACATATATAAAGGATTTTAAAATTTTGTATCGTTTCGAATAGTCCTTGATTTAATTTGATTTTTTCACCCAAACAAGTATAAACAAGTGTATAATATATTATGATTTTTTGACCGAAACTTGCATTTCGAAAAGTTACGTAGAATCTAATTTTCAGATTATTTTTTTCATGGATTTCCATCATAACCTTCCCTTGTAACTTATATAAAGGATTTAAAATGTTTTGTATCATTTCGAACAGTCCTCAATTTAATTTGATTTTTTGACCAAAACTAGTATAAACAAGTGTATAATATATTATGATTTTTTGACCGAAACTTGCATTTCGAAAAGTTACGTAGAATCTAATTTTCAGATGATTTTTTTGAATGGATTTCCATCATAACCTTCCCTCGTAACATATATAAAGGATCTAAGAAGTTTCGTATCGTTTGGAACCGTCCTCGATTTAATTTGATTTTTTCACCAAAACTTGTATAAACTAGTGTATAATATATTATGATTTTTTGATCGAAACTTGCATTTCTAAAAGTTTCGTAGAATCTAATTTTCAGATGATTTTTTGCATGGACTTCCATCATAACCTTCCATAATAAAATATATAAATGATCTAAAAAGTTTTATACCATTTCAAAATGTCTTCGATATTATTTGATTTTTTGACCAAAACTAGTATAAACTAGTGTATAATATATTATGATTTTTTGATCGAAACTTGCATTTCTAAAAGTTTTGTAGAATCTAATTTTCAGATGATTGTTTGCATGGACTTCCATCATAACCTTCCATAATAAAATATATAAATGATCTAAAAAGTTTTATACCATTTCAAAATGTCTTCGATATTATTTGATTTTTTGACCAAAACTAGTATAAACTAGTGTATAATATATTATGATTTTTTGACCGAAACTTGCATTTCGAAAAGTTTCATAGAATCTATTTTTCAGATGATTTTTCGCATGGACTACCAGTATAACCTTCCCTCGTAACATATATAAAGGATTTTAAAAAAAGTATATCGTTTTGAACAGTCCTTTATTTAATTTGATTTTTTCACCCAAACTAGTATAAACTAGTGTATAATATATTATGATTTTTTGACAGAAACTTGCATTTCGAAAAGTTTCGTAGAATCTAATTTTCAGATTATTTTTTACATGGACTTCCATCATAATCTTCCCTAATAAAATATATAAATGATCTAAAGAGTTCTTTATCATTTCAAATTGTCCTTGATATTATTTGATTTTTTGACTGAAACTAGTATAAACTAGTGTATAATATATTATGATTTTTTAAACGAAACTTGCATATTGAAAAGTTTCATAGAATCTATTTTTCAGATTATTTTTCGCATGGATTACCAGTATAACCTTCCCTCATAACGTATATAAAGGATTTAAAAAAATTGTATCGTTTCGAACAGTCTTGATTTAATTTGATTTTTTCACCCAAACTAGTATAAACTAGTGTATAATATATTATGATTTTTTAACAGAAACTTGCATTTCGAAAAGTTTCGTAGAATCTAATTTTCAGATTATTTTTTTCATGGATTTCCATCATAAACTTCCCTTGTAATTTATATAAAGGATTTAAAATATTTTGTATCGTTTCGAACAGTCCTCGATTTAATTTGATTTTTTGACCAAAACTAGTATAAACAAGTGTATAATATATTATGATTTTTTGACCGAAACTTGCATTTCGAAAAGTTACGTAGAATCTAATTTTCAGATGATTTTTTTGAATGGATTTCCATCATAACCTTCCCTCGTAACATATATAAAGGATCTAAGAAGTTTCGTATCGTTTGGAACCGTCCTCGATTTAATTTGATTTTTTCACCAAAACTTGTATAAACTAGTGTATAATATATTATGATTTTTTGATCGAAACTTGCATTTCTAAAAGTTTCGTAGAATCTAATTTTCAGATGATTTTTTGCATGGACTTCCATCATAATCTTCCATAATAAAATATATAAATGATCTAAAAAGTTTTATATCATTTCAAAATGTCTTCGATATTATTTGATTTTTTGACCAAAACTAGTATAAACTAGTGTATAATATATTATGATTTTTTGACCGAAACTTGCATTTCGAAAGTTCATAGAATCTATTTTTCATATGATTTTTCGCATGGACTACCAGTATATCCTTCCCTCGTAACATATATAAAGGATTTAAAAAAAAGTGTATCGTTTCGAACAGTCCTTTATTTAATTTGGTTTTTTCACCCAAACTAGTATAAACTAGTGTATAATATATTATGATTTTTTGACCGAAACTTGCATTTCGAAAAGTTTCGTAGGATCTAATTTTCAGATTATATTTTACATGGACTTCCATCATAACCTTCCCTAATAAAATATATAAATGATCTAAAAAGTTCTTTATCATTTCAAATTGTCCTTGATATTTTTTGATTTTTTGACTGAAACTAGTAAAAACTAGAGTATAATATATTATGATTTTTTAAACGAAACTTGCATTTCGAAAGTTTCATAGAATCTATTTTTCAGATGATTTTTCGCATGGACTACCAGTATAACGTTCCCTCGTAACATATATAAAGGATTTTAAAATTTTGTATCGTTTCGAATAGTCCTTGATTTAATTTGATTTTTTCACCCAAACAAGTATAAACAAGTGTATAATATATTATGATTTTTTGACCGAAACTTGCATTTCGAAAAGTTACGTAGAATCTAATTTTCAGATTATTTTTTTCATGGATTTCCATCATAACCTTCCCTTGTAACTTATATAAAGGATTTAAAATGTTTTGTATCGTTTCGAACAGTCCTCGATTTAATTTGATTTTTTGACCAAAACTAGTATAAACAAGTGTATAATATATTATGATTTTTTGACCGAAACTTGCATTTCGAAAAGTTACGTAGAATCTAATTTTCAGATGATTTTTTTGAATGGATTTCCATCATAACCTTCCCTCGTAACATATATAAAGGATCTAAGTTTCGTATCGTTTGGAACCGTCCTCGATTTAATTTGATTTTTTCACCAAAACTTGTATAAACTAGTGTATAATATATTATGATTTTTTGATCGAAACTTGCATTTCTAAAAGTTTCGTAGAATCTAATTTTCAGATGATTTTTTGCATGGACTTCCATCATAACCTTCCATAATAAAATATATAAATGATCTAAAAAGTTTTATATCATTTCAAAATGTCTTTGATATTATTTGATATTTTGACCAAAACTAGTATAAACTAGTGTATAATATATTATGATTTTTTAAACGAAACATACATTTCGAAAAGTTTCATAGAATCTATTTTTCAGATGATTTTTCGCATGGACTACCAGTATAACGTTCCCTCGTAACATATATAAAGGATTTTAAAATTTTGTATCGTTTCGAATAGTCCTTGATTTAATTTTATTTTTTCACCCAAACAAGTATAAACAAGTGTATAATATATTATGATTTTTTGACCGAAACTTGCATTTCGAAAAGTTACGTAGAATCTAATTTTCAGATTATTTTTTTCATGGATTTCCATCATAACCTTCCCTTGTAACTTATATAAAGGATTTAAAATGTTTTGTATCGTTTCGAACAGTCCTCGATTTAATTTGATTTTTTAACCAAAACTAGTATAAACAAGTGTATAATATATTGATTTTTTGACCGAAACTTGCATTTCGAAAAGTTACGTAGAATCTAATTTTCAGATGATTTTTTTGAATGGATTTCCATCATAACCTTCCCTCGTAACATTTATAAAGGATCTAAGAAGTTTCGTATCGTTTGGAACCGTCCTCGATTTAATTTGATTTTTTCACCAAAACTTGTATAAACTTGTGTATAATATATTATGATTTTTTGATCGAAACTTGCATTTCTAAAAGTTTCGTAGAATCTAATTTTCAGATGATTTTTTGCATGGACTTCCATCATAACCTTCCATAATAAAATATATAAATGATCTAAAAAGTTTTATACCATTTCAAAATGTCTTCGATATTATTTGATTTTTTGACCAAAACTAGTATAAACTAGTGTATAATATATTATGATTTTTTGACCGAAACTTGCATTTCGAAAAGTTTCATAGAATCTATTTTTCAGATGATTTTTCGCATGGACTACCAGTATAACCTTCACTCGTAACATATATAAAGGATTTAAAAAAAAGTGTATTGTTTCGAACAGTCCTTTATTTAATTTGGTTTTTTCACCCAAACTAGTATAAACTAGTGTATAATATATTATGATTTTTTGACAGAAACTTGCATTTCGAAAAGTTTCGTAGAATCTAATTTTCAGATTATTTTTTACATGGACTTCCATTATAACCTTCCCTCGTAACTTATATAAAGGATTTAAAAAGTTTTGTATCGTTTCGAACAGTCCTCGATTTAATTTGATTTTTTGACCAAAACTAGTATAAACAAGTGTATAATATATTGATTTTTTGACCGAAACTTGCATTTCGAAAAGTTACGTAGAATCTAATTTTCAGATGATTTTTTTGAATGGATTTCCATCATAACCTTCCCTCGTAACATATATAAAGGATCTAAGAAGTTTCGTATCGTTTGGAACCGTCCTCGATTTAATTTGATTTTTTCACCAAAACTTGTATAAACTAGTGTATAATATATTATGATTTTTTGATCGAAACTTGCATTTCTAAAAGTTTCGTAGAATCTAATTTTCAGATGATTTTTTGCATGGACTTCCATCATAACCTTCCATAATAAAATATATAAATGATCTAAAAAGTTTTATATCATTTCAAAATGTCTTTGATATTATTTGATTTTTTGACCAAAACTAGTATAAACTAGTGTATAATATATTATGATTTTTTGACCGAAACTTGCATTTCGAAAGTTCATAGAATCTATTTTTCATATGATTTTTCGCATGGACTACCAGTATAACCTTCCCTCGTAACATATATAAAGGATTTAAAAAAAAGTTTATCGTTTCGAACAGTCCTTTATTTAATTTGGTTTTTTCACCCAAACTAGTATAAACTAGTGTATAATATATTATGATTTTTTGACCGAAACTTGCATTTCGAAAAGTTTCGTAGGATCTAATTTTCAGATTATATTTTACATGGACTTCCATCATAACCTTCCCTAATAAAATATATAAATGATCTAAAAAGTTCTTTATCATTTCAAATTGTCCTTGATATTTTTTGATTTTTTGACTGAAACTAGTAAAAACTAGAGTATAATATATTATGATTTTTTAAACGAAACTTGCATTTCGAAAGTTTCATAGAATCTATTTTTCAGATGATTTTTCGCATGGACTACCAGTATAACGTTCCCTCGTAACATATATAAAGGATTTTAAAATTTTGTATCGTTTCGAATAGTCCTTGATTTAATTTGATTTTTTCACCCAAACAAGTGTATAATATATTATGATTTTTTGACCGAAACTTGCATTTCGAAAAGTTACGTAGAATCTAATTTTCAGATTATTTTTTTCATGGATTTCCATCATAACCTTCCCTTGTAACTTATATAAAGGATTTAAAATGTTTTGTATCGTTTCGAACAGTCCTCGATTTAATTTGATTTTTTGACCAAAACTAGTATAAACAAGTGTATAATATATTATGATTTTTTGACCGAAACTTGCATTTCGAAAAGTTACGTAGAATCTAATTTTCAGATGATTTTTTTGAATGGATTTCCATCATAACCTTCCCTCGTAACATATATAAAGGATCTAAGAAGTTTCGTATCATTTGGAACCGTCCTCGATTTAATTTGATTTTTTCACCAAAACTTGTATAAACTAGTGTATAATATATTATGATTTTTTGATCGAAACTTGCATTTCTAAAAGTTTCGTAGAATCTAATTTTCAGATGATTTTTTGCATGGACTTCCATCATAACCTTCCATAATAAAATATATAAATGATCTAAAAAGTTTTATACCATTTCAAAATGTCTTCGATATTATTTGATTTTTTGACCAAAACTAGTATAAACTAGTGTATAATATATTATGATTTTTTGACCGAAACTTGCATTCCGAAAAGTTTCATAGATTCTATTTTTCAGATGATTTTTCGCATGGACTACCAGTATAACCTTCACTCGTAACATATATAAAGGATTTAAAAAAAAGTGTATTGTTTCGAACAGTCCTTTATTTAATTTGGTTTTTTCACCCAAACTAGTATAAACTAGTGTATAATATATTATGATTTTTTGACAGAAACTTGCATTTCGAAAAGTTTCGTAGAATCTAATTTTCAGATTATTTTTTACATGGACTTCCATTATAACCTTCCCTCGTAACTTATATAAAGGATTTAAAAAGTTTTGTATCGTTTCGAACAGTCCTCGATTTAATTTGATTTTTTGACCAAAACTAGTATAAACAAGTGTATAATATATTGATTTTTTGACCGAAACTTGCATTTCGAAAAGTTACGTAGAATCTAATTTTCAGATGATTTTTTTGAATGGATTTCCATCATAACCTTCCCTCGTAACATATATAAAGGATCTAAGAAGTTTCGTATCGTTTGGAACCGTCCTCGATTTAATTTGATTTTTTCACCAAAACTTGTATAAACTAGTGTATAATATATTATGATTTTTTGATCGAAACTTGCATTTCTAAAAGTTTCGTAGAATCTAATTTTCAGATGATTTTTTGCATGGACTTCCATCATAACCTTCCATAATAAAATATATAAATGATCTAAAAAGTTTTATATCATTTCAAAATGTCTTTGAAATTATTTGATTTTTTGACCAAAACTAGTATAAACTAGTGTATAATATATTATGATTTTTTGACCGAAACTTGCATTTCGAAAGTTCATAGAATCTATTTTTCATATGATTTTTCGCATGGACTACCAGTATAACCTTCCCTCGTAACATATATAAAGGATTTAAAAAAAAGTTTATCGTTTCGAACAGTCCTTTATTTAATTTGGTTTTTTCACCCAAACTAGTATAAACTAGTGTATAATATATTATGATTTTTTGACCGAAACTTGCATTTCGAAAAGTTTCGTAGGATCTAATTTTCAGATTATATTTTACATGGACTTCCATCATAACCTTCCCTAATAAAATATATAAATGATCTAAAAAGTTCTTTATCATTTCAAATTGTCCTTGATATTTTTTGATTTTTTGACTGAAACTAGTAAAAACTAGAGTATAATATATTATGATTTTTTAAACGAAACTTGCATTTCGAAAGTTTCATAGAATCTATTTTTCAGATGATTTTTCGCATGGACTACCAGTATAACGTTCCCTCGTAACATATATAAAGGATTTTAAAATTTTGTATCGTTTCGAATAGTCCTTGATTTAATTTGATTTTTTCACCCAAACAAGTGTATAATATATTATGATTTTTTGACCGAAACTTGCATTTCGAAAAGTTACGTAGAATCTAATTTTCAGATTATTTTTTTCATGGATTTCCATCATAACCTTCCCTTGTAACTTATATAAAGGATTTAAAATGTTTTGTATCGTTTCGAACAGTCCTCGATTTAATTTGATTTTTTGACCAAAACTAGTATAAACAAGTGTATAATATATTATGATTTTTTGACCGAAACTTGCATTTCGAAAAGTTACGTAGAATCTAATTTTCAGATGATTTTTTTGAATGGATTTCCATCATAACCTTCCCTCGTAACATATATAAAGGATCTAAGAAGTTTCGTATCATTTGGAACCGTCCTCGATTTAATTTGATTTTTTCACCAAAACTTGTATAAACTAGTGTATAATATATTATGATTTTTTGATCGAAACTTGCATTTCTAAAAGTTTCGTAGAATCTAATTTTCAGATGATTTTTTGCATGGACTTCCATCATAACCTTCCATAATAAAATATATAAATGATCTAAAAAGTTTTATACCATTTCAAAATGTCTTCGATATTATTTGATTTTTTGACCAAAACTAGTATAAACTAGTGTATAATATATTATGATTTTTTGACCGAAACTTGCATTTCGAAAAGTTTCATAGAATCTATTTTTCAGATGATTTTTCGCATGGACTACCAGTATAACCTTCACTCGTAACATATATAAAGGATTTAAAAAAAAGTGTATCGTTTCGAACAGTCCTTTATTTAATTTGGTTTTTTCACCCAAACTAGTATAAACTAGTGTATAATATATTATGATTTTTTGACAGAAACTTGCATTTCGAAAAGTTTCGTAGAATCTAATTTTCAGATTATTTTTTACATGGACTTCCATAATAACCTTCCCTAATAAAATATATAAATGATCTAAAGAGTTCTTTATCATTTCAAATTGTCCTTGATATTATTTGATTTTTTGACTGAAACTAGTATAAACTAGTGTATAATATATTATGATTTTTTAAACGAAACTTGCATATTGAAAAGTTTCATAGAATCTATTTTTCAGATTATTTTTCGCATGGATTACCAGTATAACCTTCCCTCGTAACGTATATAAAGGATTTAAAAAAATTGTATCGTTTCGAACAGTCTTGATTTAATTTAATTTTTTCACCCAAACTAGTATAAACTAGTGTATAATATATTATGATTTTTTAACAGAACCTTGCATTTCGAAAAGTTTCGTAGAATCTAATTTTCAGATTATTTTTTTCATGGATTTCCATCATAAACTTCCCTTGTAATTTATATAAAGGATTTAAAATGTTTTGTATCGTTTCGAACAGTCCTCGATTTAATTTGATTTTTTGACCAAAACTAGTATAAACAAGTGTATAATATATTATGATTTTTTGACCGAAACTTGCATTTCGAAAAGTTACGTAGAATCTAATTTTCAGATGATTTTTTTGAATGGATTTCCATCATAACCTTCCCTCGTAACATATATAAAGGATCTAAGAAGTTTCATATCGTTTGGAACCGTCCTCGATTTAATTTGATTTTTTCACCAAAACTTGTATAAACTAGTGTATAATATATTATGATTTTTTGATCGGAACTTGCATTTCTAAAAGTTTCGTAGAATCTAATTTTCAGATGATTTTTTGCATGGACTTCCATCATAACCTTCCATAATAAAATATATAAATGATCTAAAAAGTTTTATATCATTTCAAAATGTCTTCGATATTATTTGATTTTTTGACCAAAACTAGTATAAACTAGTGTATAATATATTATGATTTTTTGACCGAAACTTGCATTTCGAAAGTTCATAGAATCTATTTTTCAGATGATTTTTCGCATGGACTACCAGTATAACCTTCCCTTGTAACATATATAAAGGATTTAAAAAAAAGTGTATCGTTTCGAACAGTACTTTATTTAATTTGGTTTTTTCACCCAAACTAGTATAAACTAGTGTATAATATATTATGATTTTTTGACCGAAACTTGCATTTCGAAAAGTTTCGTAGGATCTAATTTTTAGATTATTTTTTACATGGACTTCCATCATAACCTTCCCTAATAAAATATATAAATGATCTAAAAAGTTCTTTATCATTTCAAATTGTCCTTGATATTTTTTGATTTTTTGACTGAAACTAGTATAAACTAGAGTATAATATATTATGATTTTTTAAACGAAACTTACATTTCGAAAAGTTTCATAGAATCTATTTTTCAGATGATTTTTCGCATGGACTACCAGTATAACGTTCCCTCGTAACATATATAAAGGATTTTAAAATTTTGTATCGTTTCGAATAGTCCTTGATTTAATTTGATTTTTTCACCCAAACAAGTATAAACAAGTGTATAATATATTATGATTTTTTGACCGAAACTTGCATTTCGAAAAGTTACGTAGAATCTAATTTTCAGATTATTTTTTTCATGGATTTCCATCATAACCTTCCCTTGTAACTTATATAAAGGATTTAAAATGTTTTGTATCGTTTCGAACAGTCCTCGATTTAATTTGATTTTTTGACCAAAACTAGTATAAACAAGTGTATAATATATTATGATTTTTTGACCGAAACTTGCATTTCGAAAAGTTACGTAGAATCTAATTTTCAGATGATTTTTTTGAATGGATTTCCATCATAACCTTCCCTCGTAACATATATAAAGGATCTAAGAAGTTTCGTATCGTTTGGAACCGTCCTCGATTTAATTTGATTTTTTCACCAAAACTTATATAAACTAGTGTATAATATATTATGATTTTTTGATCGAAACTTGCATTTCTAAAAGTTTCGTAGAATCTAATTTTCAGATGATTGTTTGCATGGACTTCCATCATAACCTTCCATAATAAAATATATAAATGATCTAAAAAGTTTTATACCATTTCAAAATGTCTTCGATATTATTTGATTTTTTGACCAAAACTAGTATAAACTAGTGTATAATATATTATGATTTTTTGACCGAAACTTGCATTTCGAAAAGTTTCATAGAATCTATTTTTCAGATGATTTTTCGCATGGACTACCAGTATAACCTTCCCTCGTAACATATATAAAGGATTTTAAAAAAAGTATATCGTTTCGAACAGTCCTTTATTTAATTTGGTTTTTCCACCCAAACTAGTATAAACTAGTGTATAATATATTATGATTTTTTGACAGAAACTTGCATTTCGAAAAGTTTCGTAGAATCTAATTTTCAGATTTTTTTTTACATGGACTTCCATCATAACCTTCCCTAATAAAATATATAAATGATCTAAAGAGTTCTTTATCATTTCAAATTGTCCTTGATATTATTTGATTTTTTGACTGAAACTAGTATAAACTAGTGTATAATATATTATGATTTTTTAAACGGAACTTGCATATTGAAAAGTTTCATAGAATCTATTTTTCAGATTATTTTTCGCATGGATTACCAGTATAACCTTCCCTCGTAACGTATATAAAGGATTTAAAAAAATTGTATCGTTTCGAACAGTCTTGATTTAATTTGATTTTTTCACCCAAACTAGTATAAACTAGTGCATAATATATTATGATTTTTTAACAGAAACTTGCATTTCGAAAAGTTTCGTAGAATCTAATTTTCAGATTATTTTTTTCATGGATTTCCATCATAAACTTCCCTTGTAATTTATATAAAGGATTTAAAATGTTTTGTATCGTTTCGAACAGTCCTCGATTTAATTTGATTTTTTGACCAAAACTAGTATAAACAAGTGTATAATATATTATGATTTTTTGACCGAAACTTGCATTTCGAAAAGTTACGTAGAATCTAATTTTCAGATGATTTTTTGAATGGATTTCCATCATAACCTTCCCTCGTAACATATATAAAGGATCTAAGAAGTTTCGTATCGTTTGGAACCGTCCTCGATTTAGTTTGATTTTTTCACCAAAACTTGTATAAACTAGTGTATAATATATTATGATTTTTTGATCGAAACTTGCATTTCTAAAAGTTTCGTAGAATCTAATTTTCAGATGATTTTTTGCATGGACTTCCATCATAACCTTCCATAATAAAATATATAAATGATCTAAAAAGTTTTATATCATTTCAAAATGTCTTCGATATTATTTGATTTTTTGACCAAAACTAGTATAAACTAGTGTATAATATATTATGATTTTTTGACCGAAACTTGCATTTCGAAAAGTTTCATAGAATCTATTTTTTAGATGATTTTACGCATGGACTACCAGTATAACCTTCCCTCGTAACATATATAAAGGATTTAAAAAGTTTTGTATCATTCCGAATAATCCTTTATTTAATTTGATTTTTTCACCCAAACTAGTATAAACTAGTGTATAATATATTATGATTTTTTGACCGAAACTTACATTTCGAAAAGTTACGTATAATCTAATTTTCAGATGATTTTTTTCATGGATTTCCATCATAACCTTCCCTCGTAACTTATATAAAGGATTTAAAAAGTTTTGTATCGTTTCGAACAGTCCTCGATTTAATTTGATTTTTTGACCAAAACTAGTATAAACAAGTGTATAATATATTATGATTTTTTGACCGAAACTTGCATTTCGAAAAGTTACGTAGAATCTAATTTTCAGATGATTTTTTTGAATGGATTTCCATCATAACCTTCCCTCGTAACATATATAAAGTATCTAAGAAGTTTCGTATCGTTTGGAACCGTCCTCGATTTAATTTGATTTTTTCACCAAAACTTGTATAAACTAGTGTATAATATATTATGATTTTTTGATCGAAACTTGCATTTCTAAAAGTTTCGTAGAATCTAATTTTCAGATGATTTTTTGCATGGACTTCCATCATAACCTTCCATAATAAAATATATAAATGATCTAAAAAGTTTTATATCATTTCAAAATGTCTTTGATATTATTTGATTTTTTGACCAAAACTAGTATAAACTAGTGTATAATATATTATGATTTTTTGACCGAAACATGCATTTCGAAAGTTCATAGAATCTATTTTTCATATGATTTTTCGCATGGACTACCAGTATAACCTTCCCTCGTAACATATATAAAGGATTTAAAAAAAAGTGTATCGTTTCGAACAGTCCTTTATTTAATTTGGTTTTTTCACCCAAACTAGTATAAACTAGTGTATAATATATTATGATTTTTTGATCGAAACTTGCATTTCGAAAAGTTTCGTAGGATCTAATTTTCAGATTATATTTTACATGGACTTCCATCATAACCTTCCCTAATAAAATATATATATGATCTAAAAAGTTCTTTATCATTTCAAATTGTCCTTGATATTTTTTGATTTTTTGACTGAAACTAGTAAAAACTAGAGTATAATATATTATGATTTTTTAAACGAAACTTGCATTTCGAAAGTTTCATAGAATCTATTTTTCAGATGATTTTTCGCATGGACTACCAGTATAACGTTCCCTCGTAACATATATAAAGGATTTTAAAATTTTGTATCGTTTCGAATAGTCCTTGATTTAATTTGATTTTTTCACCCAAACAAGTGTATAATATATTATGATTTTTTGACCGAAACTTGCATTTCGAAAAGTTACGTAGAATCTAATTTTCAGATTATTTTTTTCATGGATTTCCATCATAACCTTCCCTTGTAACTTATATAAAGGATTTAAAATGTTTTGTATCGTTTCGAACAGTCCTCGATTTAATTTGATTTTTTGACCAAAACTAGTATAAACAAGTGTATAATATATTATGATTTTTTGACCGAAACTTGCATTTCGAAAAGTTACGTAGAATCTAATTTTTAGATGATTTTTTTGAATGGATTTCCATCATAACCTTCCCTCGTAACATATATAAAGGATCTAAGAAGTTTCGTATCGTTTGGAACCGTCCTCGATTTAATTTGATTTTTTCACCAAAACTTGTATAAACTAGTGTATAATATATTATGATTTTTTGATCGAAACTTGCATTTCTAAAAGTTTCGTAGAATCTAATTTTCAGATGATTTTTTGCATGGACTTCCATCATAACCTTCCATAATAAAATATATAAATGATCTAAAAAGTTTTATACCATTTCAAAATGTCTTCGATATTATTTGATTTTTTGACCAAAACTAGTATAAACTAGTGTATAATATATTATGATTTTTTGACCGAAACTTGCATTTCGAAAAGTTTCATAGAATCTATTTTTCAGATGATTTTTCGCATGGACTACCAGTATAACCTCACTCGTAACATATATAAAGGATTTAAAAAAAAGTGTATCGTTTCGAACAGTCCTTTATTTAATTTGGTTTTTTCACCCAAACTAGTATAAACTAGTGTATAATATATTATGATTTTTTGACAGAAACTTGCATTTCGAAAAGTTTCGTAGAATCTAATTTTCAGATTATTTTTTACATGGACTTCTATCATATCCTTCCCTAATAAAATATATAAATGATCTAAAGAGTTCTTTATCATTTCAAATTGTCCTTGATATTATTTGATTTTTTGACTGAAACTAGTATAAACTAGTGTATAATATATTATGATTTTTTAAACGGAACTTGCATATTGAAAAGTTTCATAGAATCTATTTTTCAGATTATTTTTCGCATGGATTACCAGTATAACCTTCCCTCGTAACGTATATAAAGGATTTAAAAAAATTGTATCGTTTCGAACAGTCTTGATTTAATTTGATTTTTTCACCCAAACTAGTATAAACTAGTGTATAATATATTATGATTTTTTAACAGAAACTTGCATTTCGAAAAGTTTCGTAGAATCTAATTTTCAGATTATTTTTTTCATGGATTTCCATCATAACCTTCCCTTGTAACTTATATAAAGGATTTAAAATGTTTTGTATCGTTTCGAACAGTCCTCGATTTAATTTGATTTTTTGACCAAAACTAGTATAAACAAGTGTATAATATATTGTGATTTTTTGACCGAAACTTGCATTTCGAAAAGTTACGTAGAATCTAATTTTCAGATGATTTTTTGAATGGATTTCCATCATAACCTTCCCTCGTAACATATATAAAGGATCTAAGAAGTTTCGTATCGTTTGGAACCGTCCTCGATTTAATTTGATTTTTTCACCAAAACTTGTATAAACTAGTGTATAATATATTATGATTTTTTGATCGAAACTTGCATTTCTAAAAGTTTCGTAGAATCTAATTTTCAGATGATTTTTTGCATGGACTTCCATCATAACCTTCCATAATAAAATATATAAATGATCTAAAAAGTTTTATATCATTTCAAAATGTCTTTGATATTATTTGATTTTTTGACCAAAACTAGTATAAACTAGTGTATAATATATTATGATTTTTTGACCGAAACTTGCATTTCGAAAGTTCATAGAATCTATTTTTCATATGATTTTTCGCATGGACTACCAGTATAACCTTCCCTCGTAACATATATAAAGGATTTAAAAAAAAGTTTATCGTTTCGAACAGTCCTTTATTTAATTTGGTTTTTTCACCCAAACTAGTATAAACTAGTGTATAATATATTATGATTTTTTGACCGAAACTTGCATTTCGAAAAGTTTCGTAGGATCTAATTTTCAGATTATATTTTACATGGACTTCCATCATAACCTTCCCTAATAAAATATATAAATGATCTAAAAAGTTCTTTATCATTTCAAATTGTCCTTGATATTTTTTGATTTTTTGACTGAAACTAGTAAAATCTAGAGTATAATATATTATGATTTTTTAAACGAAACTTGCATTTCGAAAGTTTCATAGAATCTATTTTTCAGATGATTTTTCGCATGGACTACCAGTATAACGTTCCCTCGTAACATATATAAAGGATTTTAAAATTTTGTATCGTTTCGAATAGTCCTTGATTTAATTTGATTTTTTCACCCAAACAAGTGTATAATATATTATGATTTTTTGACCGAAACTTGCATTTCGAAAAGTTACGTAGAATCTTATTTTCAGATTATTTTTTTCATGGATTTCCATCATAACCTTCCCTTGTAACTTATATAAAGGATTTAAAATGTTTTGTATCGTTTCGAACAGTCCTCGATTTAATTTGATTTTTTGACCAAAACTAGTATAAACAAGTGTATAATATATTATGATTTTTTGACCGAAACTTGCATTTCGAAAAGTTACGTAGAATCTAATTTTTAGATGATTTTTTTGAATGGATTTACATCATAACCTTCCCTCGTAACATATATAAAGGATCTAAGAAGTTTCGTATCGTTTGGAACCGTCCTCGATTTAATTTGATTTTTTCACCAAAACTTGTATAAACTAGTGTATAATATATTATGATTTTTTGATCGAAACTTGCATTTCTAAAAGTTTCGTAGAATCTAATTTTCAGATGATTGTTTGCATGGACTTCCATCATAACCTTCCATAATAAAATATATAAATGATCTAAAAAGTTTTATACCATTTCAAAATATCTTCGATATTATTTGATTTTTTGACCAAAACTAGTATAAACTAGTGTATAATATATTATGATTTTTTGACCGAAACTTGCATTTCGAAAAGTTTCATAGAATCTATTTTTCAGATGATTTTTCGCATGGACTACCAGTATAACCTCACTCGTAACATATATAAAGGATTTAAAAAAAAGTGTATCGTTTCGAACAGTCCTTTATTTAATTTGGTTTTTTCACCCAAACTAGTATAAACTAGTGTATAATATATTATGATTTTTTGACAGAAACTTGCATTTCGAAAAGTTTCGTAGAATCTAATTTTCAGATTATTTTTTACATGGACTTCCATCATAACCTTCCCTAATAAAATATATAAATGATCTAAAGAGTTCTTTATCATTTCAAATATTCCTTGATATTATTTGATTTTATGACTGAAACTAGTATAAACTAGTGTATAATATATTATGATTTTTTAAACGGAACTTGCATATTGAAAAGTTTCATAGAATCTATTTTTCAGATTATTTTTCGCATGGATTACCAGTATAACCTTCCCTCTTAACGTATATAAAGGATTTAAAAAAATTGTATCGTTTCGAACAGTCTTGATTTAATTTGATTTTTTCACCCAAACTAGTATAAACTAGTGTATAATATATTATGATTTTTTAACAGAAACTTGCATTTCGAAAAGTTTCGTAGAATCTAATTTTCAAATTATTTTTTTCATGGATTTCCATCATAACCTTCCCTTGTAACTTATATAAAGGATTTAAAATGTTTTGTATCGTTTCGAACAGTCCTCGATTTAATTTGATTTTTTGACCAAAACTAGTATAAACAAGTGTATAATATATTGTGATTTTTTGACCGAAACTTGCATTTCGAAAAGTTACGTAGAATCTAATTTTCAGATGATTTTTTGAATGGATTTCCATCATAACCTTCCCTCGTAACATATATAAAGGATCTAAGAAGTTTCGTATCGTTTGGAACCGTCCTCGATTTAATTTGATTTTTTCACCAAAACTTGTATAAACTAGTGTATAATATATTATGATTTTTTGATCGAAACTTGTATTTCTAAAAGTTTCGTAGAATCTAATTTTCAGATGATGTTTTGCATGGACTTCCATCATAACCTTCCATAATAAAATATATAAATGATCTAAAAAGTTTTATATCATTTCAAAATGTCTTCGATATTATTTGATTTTTTGACCAAAACTAGTATAAAGTAGTGTATAATATATTATGATTTTTTGACCGAAACTTGCATTTCGAAAAGTTTCATAGAATTTATTTTTCAGATGATTTTTCGCATGGACTACCAGTATAACCTTCCCTCGTAACATATATAAAGGATTTAAAAAAAAGTGTATCGTTTCGAACAGTCCTTTATTTAATTTGGTTTTTTCACCCAAACTAGTATAAACTAGTGTATAATATATAATGATTTTTTGACAGAAACTTGCATTTCGAAAAGTTTCGTAGAATCTAATTTTCAGATTATTTTTTACATGGACTTCCATCATAACCTTCCCTAATAAAATATATAAATGATCTAAAGAGTTCTTTATCATTTCAAATTGTCCTTGATATTATTTGATTTTTTGACTGAAACTAGTATAAACTAGTGTATAATATATTATGATTTTTTAAACGAAACTTGCATATTGAAAAGTTTTATAGAATCTATTTTTCAGATTATTTTTCGCATGGATTACCAGTATAACCTTCCCTCGTAACGTATATAAAGGATTTAAAAAAATTGTATCGTTTCGAACAGTCTTGATTTAATTTGATTTTTTCACCCAAACTAGTATAAACTAGTGTATAATATATTATGATTTTTTAACAGAAACTTGCATTTCGAAAAGTTTCGTAGAATCTAATTTTCAGATGATTTTTTGCATGGACTTCCATCATAACCTTCCCTAATAAAATATATAAATGATTTAAAAAGTTCTTTATCATTTCAAATTGTCCTCGATATTATTTGATTTTTTGACTGAAACTAGTATAAACTAGTGTATAATATATTATGATTTTTTGACCGAAACTTGCATTTCGAAAAGTTTCATAGAATCTATTTTTCAGATGATTTTTCGCATGGACTACCAGTATAACCTTCGCTCGTAACATATATAAAGGATTTTAAAAAAATTGTATCGTTTCGAACAGTCCTTGATTTAATTTGATTTTTTCACCCAAACTATAATAAACTAGTGTATAATATATTATGATTTTTTGACAGAAACTTGCATTTCGAAAAGTTTCGTAGAATCTAATTTTCAGATGATTTTTTAATGGACATCCATCATAACCTTCCTTCATAGATATATAAATAATCTAAGAAGTTTCGTATCATTTCAAACATTCCTCGATATAATTTGATTTTTTTACCGAAACAAGTATAAACTAGTGTATAATATATTTTGATTTTTTGACCAAAACTTGCATTTCTAAAAGTTTCGTAGAATCTAATTTTCAGATGATTTTTTGCATGGACTTCCATCATAACCTTCCCTAAAAAAATATATAAATGATCTAAAAAGTTCTATATCATTTCAAATTTTCCTCGATATTATTTTATTTTTTGACTGAAACTAGTATAAACTAATGTATAATATATTATGATTTTTTGACCGAAACTTGCATTTCGAAAAGTTTCATAGAATCTAATTTTCAGATGATTTTTTGCAAGGTCTTCCACCATAACTTTCCTTCATAAAATATATAAATTATCTAAGAAATTTCGTACCATTTCAAACTATCCTCGATTTAATTTGATTTTTTTACCAAAACTAGTATAAACTAGTGTATAATAATATATTATGATTTTTTGACCGAAACTTGCAATTCGAAAAGTTACATAGAATCTAATTTTCAGATGATTTTTTTGCATGGATTTCCATCACAACCTTCCCTCGTAACATATATAAAGGATCTAAGAAGTTTCGTATCATTTGGAACCGTCCTCGATTTAATTTGATTTTTTCACCAAAACTAGTATAAACTAGTGTATAATATATTATGATTTTTTGACCGAAACTTGCATTTCTAAATGTTTCGTAGAATCTAATTTTCAGATGATTTTTTGCATGGACTTCCATCATAACCTACCATAATAAAATATATAAATGATCTAAAAAGTTTTATATCATTTCAAAAGGTCTTCAATATTATTTGATTTTTATACTAAAACTAGTATAAACTAGTGTATAATATATTATGAATTTTTGACCGAAACTTGCATTTCAAAAGGTCTTTATTGTTTTATTGTCGTTGGTTTGTGACTGGTAGGAAGTGAGAGAAGATTCTCATATCTAGGAGTTCCTAGGTAGAAGTTAGCACTTGAAGTGATTAGGTGGGAAGTTGTAAACGGGGGAGTTTAGCTTTAAATTAATAGTATTATAATGGATTTCCTTCCTATTTTAGTAGTCCCTAGATGTAGGTGAGTTGTATCTAACTGGGTTAACAACTACTGATGATATTTATCATTCTGTCATTTAAGTTTATTGCATATTTTATTGAGTGTTCAATCTGTCTTGATTCCAGTGTTGTGATATCTGTCTCAACATCTGGTATCTGCGTGTCATAATTTCAATATCCTATAAAACAAGTTGGCCGATTTATCAAAGGCCGAGAAACTTAAGAGCTTTGGATGTAAATAGTTGGTAAATTTATGCTCCAAATCTCCATTTTATATTCTTGTTGTACGACGTCCTTGTATGGACATGTTTATAATATTAAATCTAAGGGCTAGTCATAATTTTACATGTCTTACAACTTGTTTACTCTTTGGTTGTGATTGAGTACAATTATCTTACTCGATATAGATTGGAAATTTCATCTCATATGACAGAAAATAGAACAAAAAATAATTATTCATAAGCTTATCAGACACAAAAATTTATCTACTTAAACAATAGTATAAAACAAACTTCAAAATTATGTTACGACAGCTTCAAAAGAACAAAAACACAAACAAGAAAGTTTTTATTGACAGTCATATAGACAAAATCACAACAAAAATTTATTTTTCATATCTTTTTACCAGATTATATAAATGACATGAATGTTAATTTTCATTATAGAAGAACTCAAAATGAAGTTTCACTATATGAAATCCATTATTCCACATCTACCTTCTTGCTTATAAATTTTCAATTTAACTGCTTTCTTCATGCTACAAGCACTCAAACTTGTGATCTTGATATCAGTACTTCCATTATTGAAAGCATAAATGAATGCCTTATCATTGATAGCCAATGTTGGATAAACTCTAGCTGTAATTCATGCATTTCCTTCTCCACCAAAACTCTCTACCACAGAGTGATCAATCTGTAATAAAAAGGTAGAAACTCATTTATTAGAAGTTGACTTTTATGCTTCATTCATTATATTTTTCTACTAATGGAATTGTTGTGGACCACTCTATAATTAAAAAGAAAATGACATTTATGTTTGAAAAAAGTATGTACATAATCTACATACTAGATATGGAAAATAAGGTATTTCACAAAATAGATGAACATGGTGATGATGTTGGAGGTAGCAAGCTTAATGTACATATTATTTGTGTAGATATGGAAAATAAGGTATTATTCTACTTCATTCTTTTTGCTAGATAGTTCTCATTATCTCGTTTGCTTCATGTTGTTTTTGTTGATTGTTCTCGTTTTTTCAAATTTGTCTTCAATGCATTAACAAAGAGCATACTTTGACTATGGGACATATTGTTTGTGTAGAAATGGAAAAAGGTATAAGAAGTATGAAGTTGTGATGGAAACTTCATCCACCTTATACTTTTTCACCATTGCTTCACGAATAAGATATTTTTCAAACTCAGGATGATTCACAAGCTAGGTGAACTTCATTGTAATGGTACATATGGCAACAATGTATCTTGTTTGTTTAACTTTACCTTTTGCTAGTTTTGTTTTGAATACTATCTAAGTTTCTTTTATTTGAAATAGCTGAAGCTATTTAGTAAAGATGATACATGGTGATGATGATGGTGGTAGCAAGCGTATAGTTTGAGTATTAAGGTACATATATATATATATATATATATATATATATATATATATATATATATATATATATATATATATATATATATGTATGTATATATATACATATATATATATATATACATATATATATATATATACATATATATATATATACATATATATACACACACACACACACACATATATATATATATATATATATATATATATATATATATATATATATATATATATATATATATATATAAGTCATTTTGATATTGTATATGAAATTTAGTTTATCATATACTATGTATATTGTTTGTTTCACTATCCTTTTATTGAAAATGCAATCATTTAAATTGACATAGAAACGTATAATCTGAAAATTAAGATGAATTTGAAAACCAACCTATATCAATCAATATTTTCCGAATAGCATGCATCTCATTTAGCACAGTTTATATTCCTTAACACAAATATATGATTCAATGGTCTATTTGCTTCAATTCATAGATATCTACAATTCTACTATACCTCATCGTCGTCACTTATCATCGTAATTGTTATGATCATGATTGTTATGATGATAAAATCGCGATGATAAGCGGCGATGATGAGGTAAACTATAATAAAATATATCGATGGATTGAAGGAAACCGACCATTGAACCATATTTGTGTTAAAGAACATAAAATATGCACGATGAGACGCATGCAATTCGGAAAACAGTGGTGTGTTTAAAATGGTTTTCAAGAACAGTTTAATTCTCAGATTATATAGTTCTTTACCAATTTCAATGGTTGTATTTATGTAATTAGGTGTATGGAAAAATAAGCAATATACATTTGTATTTAATAAAATAAGGGTACATTCCACAACGGTTGAAACTTATAACCGTTGTGATATTCAGTATTTATTACAATAGTTGTTATACCTAACCGTTGCAATATGTCGTGCACTTTTCAGAATACAACAAAGATCCCAGATCCATGATTATAAGTAGTGTACTTACAACAACACTCTATATAACAACTCCTTGATCTGCGTCATTATACGTAATTTCCAACTGTTGTTAAATGGGTTTTCCGTAGTAGTGTCTGATTCATTTGATTTCCATGATTTCTCATTTACTCTCTGATTCATCAATTCGTATCCTCTTCAGGTCACTAAATCAGGAGCATTTGAAATCAAATATAGAGATATGTTGCATTTGATCCAGTCAATTATCGTTTCAAATTTCCAGATCTATGATTCCCTCAAGAACTCCGTGAAGCAAATGTAGAAAAGATCTTAGGTCTAAATCCAGATCTACAATGAAATTAGCATAAAGTGAAGGCCATTTCCTTGAAGATAATACAAAAGTTTCACAGTCCAACTATCAATCTAACATCACATCTATCTCACATGACCAACATAATACTTAATGTGGCAACATCTAAGATGCAACGAGATCATAGTTAATGACCGACGTAGGTCCAGTATCGGGGCGCCTCCTATGTTGGAACAAGTTTGGTTCTACAACTATCCATAAATTTTGATGATAACAAAGTGTAGAGAACAATTTTGTAATCTAACTATTTTGTTAAGTGTGCGTAAAATTGGAAATGGACTTTGACTCTGAAGATGTCTTGACTTCGGGCCAATGGATAAAAACATGTGTACAATTAAGTCAACTCTAATATATAAAGTCAACTCTAATAAAATCTATGGCTACCAGCTTTTGAGAATCTCTTAACCCAGTTTTCCAAACACTTTGAAGTCTCACCAAAGTTCTGAAGGATGACTTTTATCTCTACTCAAGCTTCAATCCACTTGCATAATAAGCCTCTGACTATAACATATATATCAAAATGTCAACGATGTTTAATGTGACATAAGTACAAAAGCAAATCTATTTTCTATGTAAACTACTATAATTTATACTAAAGAAGCTTCTCACTTCCCATTAACCTTGTCAACTCTCTGCTGCAAGCGCTACTCCATTGTTGCATAAGAAGTGACCTTCATACAATATTCACATAAAGGATCTTCCATCTTCACCTCCCAACGGATAAATTTACTTTTATATAAAGAGGTCTTTGAAGATTGAAAAATAAATAACACATGCACGGAATAAATCATCAACATTTACACTCATAATACATATATAGAAAAATATAAAAGAAATGTTTCTCGCACTTATACTTAGAACATAAACTCATTGAATATTCTTGTTAAGTTTATATTGGGTTTAAACTTGTGTATCTTCTTATTGAAGTAATTATAAACACAAAAACAAGTTATATTAACTGTTGTTAATTTTCTTGAGTGACTAATGTTAGTCTGAACACTCAATAGGTCATTGACGGCTAGTATTTAGATTGTAATTCCTTGAGAGACTAGGGTATAGTGAGAATTCTGTAAATGTCTTACACAATTGGTCTTTGAGTTGTATAATCAGTTTGATTATTGATTTAAGTCTTTATTGAAGACGAAATCACTCTGGTGGATCGACTGGAGTAACTTCGTTAACAACGAATCTGAATAAAAATACTTGTGTTCTTATCTTTATTATTGTTCTTGTTGTTTGTTTTATTGGATAACAAAAAAAAGTTAAAACCAAAAACCCCAATTTAGTTAATATATATTTCAAAACAACATTTTTTAAATTATTCAAATTATATTAAAAATCAAAAATAACTTTTACTTTGATATATCCAAACACAAATAAATTCATATTTAATTTAATTTTAAAATTCACTTATGTCAAAATTGATTTCGTTTCAGCTTTCTATTTTATTTTATGTGTGATTTAGTTAAACTAGAGGTGTTATCTTAAAAGATTGAATAAAAATAAATGTTAAAGATGGAATAATTTTTCTAAAACATTGTTATTATTTATTAATTAAAAATTAAATTTTACATTTTATTGAAAATATATCTAATAATAAAAAAATATAAGAAAAAATAATATTCACTCATAAATTTTAAATAACACAACATAATTTAAATTTAAAATATATTAAAAAATATAGGTATAAATTAGACACAAAAGAGGTTCTGGAAAAACTATCAGAACAATTGACATCCGGAAAAACAATCGAATAAGCAAGGTCATATCCAGAAAAGCAATCAGATAGGCACAAAAAGGGTTATGGAAAAACAATCAGAAAAATAGACATATCCGTAAAAGCAATCAGATAAGAAAAAAGTCAAATCTTATGGAACGTCAGATAAGACATAAAAGTATATGTTTGGTAGGGGCCAAATAAGTTGAACTTTGACCACAGGGTAAGACGTTGATAGCAACACGGCCTCTGGTGAATGCAAATTAGGACGAAAAACTCTTGATATGCATCGTATATGAATTTTGTTATGATGTATGATCAAATGCATGTAATGCAGATGATGACGACGTGACTTGACTCTTTTGGGGAGTGGAGGAGATTGGAAGACTGATTCCTTGACACGGAGATCAGTGCCACTCTGTTTGAGGGTTAAAGATGTTGTTACTGAACACATCTTTGCCACATTAGTAAACAGTATCAAGTTGATGATCCTTGGAGGAAGGATATAGAGCTTCTTGGGGATTCTTTAAGTAAATTGTCCCCAAATTAGCTTACTGATGTAGATGAACTAATCATTTCTTCAACATCATTGATTATGGAAATGATTGCTTTACTGTGAGCTTGGAGGGTTTGCCCCAGTATGAGTATTGAAAGAATTTTGGGATAAACCAATTCTGAGAAGGACTTGCACTGAATAACAAATCTTGAGCTCATTCTCAATAGGTTTTGGAAGGAACTTGCCCCTGATAGGATCACTGACCAAGTTTCTTAATTATTTGAAAATTCCTCAAGAGGAAAGCTAGTTTGCAAACAAAAAATTTTATTCAAACATGGTAATATTAATGCAAAGTTTAATGCAATTTTTTTTTTGAAATCAAAATCATTGTTGGAATGATGCAAAGCATATAAATCACTGGTCAAAACACGGTTCTTTAAGACATTCAAAATGAAAGGTAAAGCAAATGTATGGTACCAAAACAAATGATTTGCAAAAATTATTTGAGTCAGTTTACGCGACCTTGTTGTAGTATGCTTTCAAAATAAACTTACTTCAGTTAGGTCTTTCAAGGGTTGTAACATAGCCTAGTTAATAGTATATGAAACAAAGGATAAAGGCTCAAAGTTATTTGTACCTACCCAATCTTCATGATGATCTTCAGTCATACGCTCAGTTAACTCCAACTATGCGCTCAGGTTCCAAGAGGTTGGGAATTATACTAATGTTAATGATGATGATGATGATGATTTAGAAATCAAGGGACTCTTGAGATGGAAGACATTGCTTCCTTACACCATTTAGTTGTTTTTTCCATTAAGGACTTTCATGGTGAGGACTGGGGATTTAAGGACCTCTTATCTTTATTATCCCTAACTTTTTCCTGACTATTTTTTGAAGTTTACAATCAGTGGGATGCCTTAGTTTTTGTCTATGTTTCCTTCATAGGATTTGACTTAGCGGGGTTTTTATTTTGCTTTTTTCCTTTTCTGAGAAAGAAGTTTACAGTTTGTCTTAATGATTATGGTGAACCATCATGGGCTTTTGATTTGAAAGACATTTTCGACACTTTCTTGTTGTGTGAGAAGGAAAGCTTGTGAATGCAGCCTTTATTGAAAGGTGGCTTGCATGAAGCTCTTGTATTTGAATGCACAACCTAGTTATCTGAGAACTACCCATCCCTAGGTTAAGATTGCAGGTTTTTTTTTTAAATAAAGATACTTCAACTTCAAGGCTCAAAAGGGTTGGTGAGGGATTAACTTCCTTATTTCTCTAGTGTTTAGGAATAGAAAGAATGTCTTACATCGTTAGCAAAGTTTATTTGAAAGTATACAAACAACAATTATGGGTATTTCGTTTTCATCATACTCCCTCAAATTTTTGCATAAACAGTAGTTTGATAATAGAAAGTGAACAAGAGATATATATTGAAAGAGAAAGCATAAAGATGCAAACAACAGATATAAATGAATTGGATCAATATATTGCAATGCTCAATTCATTAACATGGAAGTACAAACAGAATTTGAAATCAAACATTTAATATAATTAAAGGAAAATGAAAACAGAAAGAAACAAGGTCTAGTGACAAATCAACAACAAGGATGAGTTGTCATGTTCAGCATGATGTTGTGACATGTGCCAGGAGGGACATGTTATACCAGAAGATTAGGATTGTGGAGATTTGTTATTTAAAGTGTGTGATATGGTCTAGCTCTAGTATACACACGTTCGCAATCCAAGGATGATATTTTAGGAACTTCTGTCTATGATAGATGTGTTTGTATTTCATAAAAAGGATCTTGGAGCCATTTTAGGAAAATTTATATTCAGTTCCTATTTGTGTGCAGAAGTCATTGCAGAAGATTATGCAGAATATTTGCAGCTGCTGTTTTGGATCTATTACGATTTTTAAGCCTAAGCTCATGCTTCTCAAAGAGTATTTATAAGAAATACTTTTAACCTAGAAAGGGTGTCAGGTGTGTGCCGCATTTTTGTGATATTTCTAGGATTTTTCTTTTGTTCTTTGTATTCCTCTCTTATGTCTTTTGACATCTGAGTAGGATTGTGTTAATCATTGATTGTGGGCATCTCTTTTATCTCTTTGATATTAGAGTTGGACTATCTTAGTTGAGTTGTACTTGTAAGCAAGAGTGAATTTTTTGTCCTTGAAATGTGACTTATTTTTGTTCTTTATTGTTGTATTGTCATTGGTTTGTGATTGGTAGGAAGTGAGAGAAGATTCTCATATCTAGGAGTTCCTAGGTAGAAGTTAACACGAGTAGTGATTAGGTGGAAAGTTGTAAATTGTGGAATTGCACCGAACTGGATTAATAACTACTAGTATTATTTATCATTTTGCCACTAAAATTTATCTGCTTAAACAATAGGATAAAACAGACTTCAAAAGAACAAAAACACAAATGAAAAGTTGTTGTTGACAGTCATATAGACAAAATCACAACAAACATTTATTTTTCATATCTTTTTACAAGATTATATAAATGACATGAATGTTAATTTTCATTATAGAAGAACTCAAAATGAAGTTTCACTATATGAAATCCATTATTCCACATCTACTTTCTTTGCTTATAATTTTCCATTTAACTGTGCTTTCTTCATGCTCCAAGCACTCAAACTTGTGATCTTGATATCACTAGTTCCATTATTGAAAGCATAAATGAATGCTTTATCATTGATAGCCAATGTTGGATAAACTCTAGCTGTAATGCATGCCTTTCCTTCTCCACCAAAACTCTCTACCACAGAGTGATCAATCTGTAAAAAAAAGGTATAAACTCATTTATTAGTAGTTGAATTTTATGCTTCATTCATTATATTTTTCTACTGATGGAACTTTTGTGGACCACTCTACAATTAAAAGAAAATGACATTTATGTTTGAAAAAGTATGTACATAATCAATTATATAACTTACCAAAGTTCTCAATGACAGCTTCTCATGAAGAACATCCACATCTATAAAACTTCCATAAGTTGTCAAATCATTATCTTTATTCAAAGAAGACCTGTTAATTAAAAATGCATTTTTTATAAGATAGTGTTGAAATTGAAACTCAATTTTGAATATATGAAGAAGGTTAAGGAAAAACCTGCTTTGGTCACTACAAAAGAGGACCAAGTTTTTGTTTTGAAATCTGAATATTCTAAAGAACACTGATGTGAACTCTTGTAACCCCTTTGAAGCAAAAACCAACAAACCAAAAGGTCCTAAACCACTTTTTACTGATGTACCCTTTTGGCTACACAGAATTTGAGGGTCTGTCAATTTCTCCAAAACTTCAGCCTCTCCAATGTTGTTCTTAGTCACTTCAAATGAAATTTCAACATCAGCCTGCATAAGTTAAATAACTGATTAAATCATCTAATCGTCAATATCAATGAAACACGAACACATACATCAAACATGACAATGACGCTGACACCGAAACGTTCACACAGATAATAACATGTTTTTTTCCAGAGGTCTTGGTGCAATAATATTCTAATAATTAAGAAAGCATGGCTTACTTGTGATGCTGTGACACCTTTAATTTGCATCAGTTCATTTCCCTTGAGAATTTTGGTGGGCCAGTAGACATGATTTTCTCGCAGCTTCTCAATTTCTACAACCGGCCACTGTACCAACTGTTTTCCTGACTTATGTAACCAAATAGTCCTTGGAATTGTCTGCAAAATTGTTATTAATTATTGAATTATTCAAACTTGATAATGTAGATTAACTATGCTAAACATATTTATATGATCATTAAATTCATTTGTATATTAAACTAAACTGTTCTAGTCAACTGTATTAAAATAATTGCATGGAGCATATTTTCATTCATGATCTTAGCTGGAACATGATATACATTAAACCATAGTCAATAAAATAAACTTAAAATAAATTATTAAGTTAAAAGTCTATAATCAAAACTATATATTATAAAATAAAATAAAAAATAAAGAAAATTATTATAACAAACTCACATGAATTCCAGACCATCCTTTCTTGATATCATCAGCAACACTTGAAGATTCATTAGCCCAACCAAGCAAAACCCTTCTATCCTTCTCATAATCAAAGAAAGTTTTTGACGCATAATATTTCCCATAATCATATCTAAAAATATATTGAATTTCAACTTCTTCAAAACCTTTATCAGGAACAAATCGGTCGGTTACCTCGTCGTAACTTCCGATAAGATAATAATCATGTTTTTTATCGTCTAAACTAACTTTAAGAACATGTCTAACAGAATCGTCATTCAACGATGTATCAACACCGTGAATCCCATTTTTCAACACAGGAAAAAAATCAGGACACTCCCACATTCCGGTGCCATTAGCGGAATGCAAAGGGTATTTAGATTTATGCCAGTTAACAAAATCTTTGCTCTTATACAAAATTGCAATACCTCTAGTACTTCTTTTGCTTCCAATAAGAATTCTCCATTTTCTATCTTTTCCTAACCAACCAGTGGTTGGATCTCTAAATGAACTTGAATTGATTTTATTTTCTCTGGTTGGTTCCATTACTGGATTTTGTGGTGACTTTATCCATTCCCTAAGAAAAGGGTCAGAGAAATCTTTAGGGTATGCTAAATTTTGAACTTGTTGGTTGAGTTTGTTGATTCCTGTGTATAGAATTGATGGTTTGTTACCATGAAGGATTGTGGTTGATCCTGACCAACAACCGTTTATATCGGACGGTTGAGATGGAAAGATGGCTGGGTCTAGTGGGGTCCAGTTAATAAGATCAGTTGAAATGGAATGAGCCCATACTATATTTCCCCATTGTGCACCTTTAGGGTTGTATTGATAGAATAAATGATAAACTCCTTTGTAAAGCAATGGACCTAAAAAAATATCATACAAAAAAAAAATCTTGATATCAATAATAATTTTATAAAATTAAATAAATTAAGTATATCACATGTGTCAGGATCGTATTGATTTAAGAGACTGATATATGTCAGTGGTGAGATAACAATGACATATATTAGACATCTGATCTACCTTGTTCCGATTTATATATTTTTCTAAATCAATAAAAATATAATCATCTTCTTTGAATGTCATTGGAGTTATTGTTGACATTTTTTTATTGTTGAAATGTCATTTTCCTATTGATTTGGCATGTGATTTGCTTACAGGTGATGCATGTTATATATGGCCATGTATGTGATGATATTTTTTTTAAGCTTTGGGAGTGCCGTTTGTATTATTATTTTGAACATTTCAACATTTTGAGTTTTGACTAATCATATTTTTAATTAATTTCACAAATAGTTTGAGACGATCTCTGAGGCATTGAAAGACACAAACATTAGATTCAATAATGACACATTTTAAATTTGAAGTGTCTAATCTATGATCTATGATGATAGTATGATGGAATTAAGATGGATCCATAAAAGAATTGAACTAACCATTAGGATCTGCAAATCCACACATCCATTTAAGCAAAACATGTCAAAGAACAAGAACAAAAACCCAAAAGAAGAATATGTTAGAGATGTAAAATATTTAACAAAAAATAATAATATTAATTAAGAGCATATAAATTACCATTTATCCAATTCTTTGGAGGTTGAAAATGATAACCAGTTCTATAAGGTTGATTTGTGGAATATTCATCAGAAGATAAACTCTCAAGGTTTCTATAAACATGGTGAGTAGCTTCAATAGGAAGAACACCATTAACATAAATGAAAGTAAAGAGAGGTAATAGCCAAATTGTAGAGAGTATAGTCATGGTGGCAATAAATAGTTATGTTGAAATGTGGAGAAAATTACAAGGCCATGGTATCTATTTATATATAGAATAAGGGACTATGCTTGAATCTTGTGACCAATGGAAAAG
The DNA here is from genome assembly GCA_963966055.1 of Lathyrus aphaca. Classification (NCBI taxonomy): domain Eukaryota; kingdom Viridiplantae; phylum Streptophyta; class Magnoliopsida; order Fabales; family Fabaceae; genus Lathyrus; species Lathyrus aphaca. Next base: position 37,061,676 of record OZ014522.1, on the reverse strand, counting down.
AGTATATATTATTTAATGTATATTATAATATAATAACAAGTGATTTTTTTAATAATACATAAGTAAGTATGATCATGTGAGAGAAGCAACCAAGAAAGCGTGTAGTCTTAATTGTCAAAGGTATTTAAGAAGTATTTAATTATTTTTCGGGTTCAATAAGCAATGTTTTATATTTAAATCCATGTTGAAAGATATGCCTATAATTATTATTTGAAGGTTGTTTAATATACAAAATTACTCAAAAATAAAATAAAATAAAATTACTCTAAAACAAAAAATATATATACTTACTGTATTGTACTTTTTAATTTTTATTTTAATATTATTTACATATACTATATTAAAAAAATATTATATCAACTGAATTTTTTAACTATTTATTATCTGAATTTACATTTTTTTATCTCTCTCTGCAGTAAATAGTTAAGAATAATACATATTTTAAATTTTAATTTTTTTATAAAATAAAGTAGTTTATTAGTAGTATATAATGTTATATTATTTTTATAATATTTTACAATATTATATATATATATATATATATATATATATATATATATATATATATATATATATATATATATATATATATATATATATATATATATATATATATATATATATATATATATATATATATATATCTTCCAAAACATCTCCAGAACTTTATATTTATATTTTGATATATTCCCAAGTTGTCTTGGATGTCCTTTGGAAATAAATGTTCTTTTGAAAGCTAATGTCTTTTGTTGGAGAGTGTTTTGCGATAGACTTCCTTTTAGAGTAAAGTTGTCGGTGAGGGGAATAATATCTGATTCATATGACATTGTTTGTGTCTTTTGTTTTAATGTCATTGAAGACATCAATCATATTTTTTTGTATGAGTTTAAGTATTGTGATGGTTTGGCGGAAGATTACGGATTGGGTAGATATACCTTGCTTGGAAGAGATTAATGTGCAAGACCATTTCTTAGAGTGGTTTGTAAAGACAGTGGGGAAATCCTTTAAATCTTCGGCCTGTATAATTTGGATTGCGATTTGTTGTTCTATATGGTGGATGCATAATCAAATTATATTCAATGATTGTATTGGTAAACATGAAACTAGATGAAGTTTGTTGTCACCGTTGTTTCTTCATTTACTAACATTTTATTTATGAATCTATGAAGAAAAAAAATACAAGGTGGATGAAGTTTCCATCAAAGTTTCATGCTTCTTGTACTTTCTTTTCATAGCTACACAAACATTATGTACGAAAGGCAAAGTATGGTCTTTGTTAAGGTAGTGAAGAAGAATCTGAAAAAATGAGAAAAATCAACAAAAACAACATGCAACAAACGAGATAATGGGAAATATCTAACAATAAATGGAAGAAGAAGAATACCTTAATGTATGAAGCACAAGATTCACGAATAATGGTGAAGAAGAAGAGAAAAAATGAGTTCTAGGGTTTCGCTATGAAGGAAACGACGCTACTGTCAATAAGTGAAAGTTAATTCGCTTATATATGGGTAAACAATTTCACAACGGTTAACAATAAGGACCGTAATGATAAGTATTTATTATAATAAATATATCACAACAGTTAACTAGAAGAACCGTAGTGATAACCCTTTTATTTGTGAATTTTAAAATAAATAAAAAATAAAAAGTGTGCCTTAACGTTAAAGGAATAAAATATTTTATGGCGTTGAGGTTCGAACCAATGAAAGTTTGATTTTATCACAACGGTTGGTTTTGTAACCGCTATTATATACAAATAATTTTTAATCAAAAAACAAAATAAATATGGTAGCGTCTTAGTAAAGATATGTCACCACGGTGTAGAGAAAAACCGTGGTGACCATGACGTTGTTGAATGTGTGTTTTGTAGTTGTGGAAGTGGTGCAGCTTCATAAAGTTGAAGGGCTTCACTCTTAAATTCTCATGAAAAGGATATGAGACACAAGGCCTTACTAAATGTATCATATTGATAATTCGAACAATGGTACCGAGATTTCATGCGTGAGTTATACACGCTTGTTCTAATGAATAATTGGTTCAAAGCTTGTCTACCAATCCATTCGGGGATGAGTGAAAACTTAACTTACTAAGTAATGGTTCAAATTGTAATATACCTTTATCTGAAACCATAAAATTTCTAGAATAATGATTTAGATATATTGTGAAAATGGTGGGGATTGTTGGAGAAATTTCCAAAATATTAAATTAATAAAATAAATGGCCAAAAGTTGTAACTGTTTAGAATTAAACCAAAGACTCCATAATGATTGGGTGCATGGTCATATGGTGCAACGACCAAATCAACACAATTTTTCGTGAAAAAGTTTGTTATTATTGATATATAATGGTTCGTGAATAGTCATATTGAAACCATTGAAACATTGTTTCTCCTCACCAATTGGTACAAGTTTTTCTATAAATAGAGATACTTGTTATGCATAAAATACATACAAAAATTACTTGTTTCAAGTGTCAAAAATCATATCTAAGTTATTCTTTTATTTTTCTAGGGCACGAGAATAAATGAGGAAATTTTATTTCGTAAAATATCATTGATCGATATGCTTAATGTGAATGTGTGATTCATGTTAAGGTATTCAAAGTATCCTGAAGGGAATTCGCAGGTTAACCCATTTGCATCCAATTTGTCTGAATTGGTGGGGACGAATCTGTAATACCCCGTATTTTAATAAATACTATGGATAATATTTATTAAGATTAATAGGGTTTTGGTGTGCTCTGAGAGTTTTCAACTTAAATAATTAGAGCAACTGACAAACTCAAATTAATTAATTAGTATTATCTGACTCAGAGATTTTAATAAATATTTGACTCAGAGACATTTTTGGATAATCTCAATTTGGACCCGTTAGATTACTAACAATTTGTTATATCAGTATAACAATTGTTTGTTTTATAAGATAAAAACAATTGTGTGTGTGTGTGTGTGTGTGTGTGTGTGTGTGTTAACATGCTTAAAATAAAATAAGTATTGTGAGGAAACCTTACCATAAACCAATAGTATGACCTAGTAATGTAACCAGAAATTGTTAGATGGTAAAACTTGTGAGTTATTGGAAATAAAAGATATAGATTGTGAGATGTTTAGAACTACCCTAGGTTGATGCGAAACCGTTGGAAGGGTGAGTATAGGCTTGAGGTGGGTATTACACTGAGCCCCACGGGAAGCATGGTTTAGGCTTGAGGTGGATATTACAATGTTGCACCCCAAAATTTGCCCTCACAATATAAGACTTTGTGTTCTAAGAAGGTTCACAAGGTTCACAAGTTCCCCAACACTTACAAGGCCTTTCATGAGGTTCATGAATTCTACAAGTTACTTTATGAAGGTTCACAAGGTTCATAAGCTTCTCAACAGTTACAAGACCTTTCATGAGGTTCATGAAGTCTACAAGTCACTTCTTGAAGGATCACAAGGTTCACAAGGTTCACAAGTCCCACAACACTTGTATAACCTTTCATGAGGTTCATGAAGTCTACAAATTGCTTCTTGAAGGTTCACAAGGTTCACAAGTCCCACAACACTTGTATAACCTTTCATGAGGTTCATGAAGTCTACAAGTTGCTTCTTGAAGGTTCACAAGGTTCACAAGGTTCACAAGCTTCACAATACCTCCCATGAGTATCACAAGACATCTTATGAAGATTCACAAGGTTCACAAAGTTCACAATCGGTCAAAGAAGTTGACAATTCCCTCAGACAATGCACCTCCTAAGCAGTGTATCCAGAACTAGGGTTTTGACTTTAATCAGGCTAAATGGACTTCCAATACCTCAAGTGAGTTTCATAACATCTTATATGTGTGTAATAACCTCCATGACAAGTTTCAAGACTTTTCTCAAAAGTTTGCTCAGTCAGATGATCAGATAAGTCAAAATCAGTCAATGCAGTTAAAAAGTCAAACTGAGGTCAACTGTGGTCAAACCAAAGTCAAACTTCATGATTTTTTGCCAACATCAAGTATATGAAGTAAAATTCATCATTTGATCAAGGGTTGATCATGATTCATCAAGGAGATTCCAGATCATCAATAATCAGGAGTTTCTAAATTAGGGTTTCCTTAGTAAAAGTCAACTGAACTTTGACCAGGCATAACTTTCACATACTTCATCACCAAGTCTCCATCCAAAGCTCATTTTGAAGGAAATTGAATTCCCTACAACTTTGATGTTGAAGGTTAAGCCCAAAAATGCTTCATTTGAAAGATATGAGCTAAGACATTATAGGTCATTTCAAAAGTCAACAAAAAGTCAACAACTTCAAAAGGGCATAACTTGAGATTGGTAAATGATATGGACCTGAAACCAATGGGGTTGTTCAGAGGACTCTTCAAGCTTTCCAAAAAGTCCAAGAACACCCTCACACCTTTAAAATTGAGGGAGATGTGCCCTTGCAAAGTTGGGAAATTTTGTGATGGTTTATGTTGAAAATGGAGGCTTAGAAGTAATTCTTTCCAAATGGGCTGCCCAATTCATGACCCAATCCATGTCACAACATCATGCACGACCCAATGGTGAGAAATTCTGATTTTTATATTTTTATTTGATATTTATTTGAATTTTATTCATTTTAAATCAAATTAAATCAAAATAAAATCTAAAAATCAAAGTTTGGGCATGATTCTTCTTTTAAAAATTAATCAATGCTGCTTAATATGATTTGATCTTGTCCAATTTCGTGCTAGACCAAATTAGAAGGCAAATATTTGATTTTTTCACACTTTAAGATCATGACATTCCTTCATTATGAAGTTTTCCAAAAGGCCCATAAATCCATCATCTTTTGACCTAAATTACATCTCCTATAAGTATACAAGAGAACCCTATTGCATTGCCACGAATTCTAGCAGCTCAAAGGTAAGTTTCACTTCAAAAAATTTCAAGCAAAAATTCAATTTTCGGATTCATCATCAAGGAGTGTTTAAAGGTATTTTACAGACATAGGAGGTTGCTTTGGACCTTACTAAACCTATCTCAATCATCAAGAACATCTGAAAGTCACTCATATGCCATGGCCGAACGCATTTTCATCTCCATAATATTTTTTTTCGATTCTGCATATTCAAGCATTATAACTTAAATTTGTTAATTGATTCGTGTTTATTGTGAAGCATTGAAGCTTTCTGGGCAATTTCCTTTGAGCTTCGTGACCATAATACCAAGTTGCCATGATTAGGGTTTGAGCATCCGAATTGGGGTTATGGGATACAGGCTATTTAAATGATTTCTATTGACATATTTAAATTGTATGAATGGTTCTGAATATATTGGGACAATCAATTTGAAAAAATCATGCAGGAATGGAGCAATATAACGTTCATAGGTTTTCCTGTGAAATAAAATTCGCAGGTAATCTCCTAGTAAATTTTGCAGCTGGTTTCGAAGGTCTCAAGGTTGAAGAAAGAGTTCTGGCGCGTGTTTTAAAAATTCAAATATTAAACTAAATATTTTATGAATTGTGTTTGGTCTGGTTATCACAGGTATGCTTGTGGCCCAGTGGAAGGAGGCGTAGGTATGCTGGCCATGTGACTTGTGTTCGAACCCTGCTTGGACCATTGTTTTTATTTTATTTTTCAGGGTAAAAGGAGGCATAATATATTATGATTCAAAGCCATTCAGCTAACAGATTGGCTCTTCCAGCCGGGTGGTGATGCATACACTTGCGAATGTAAAGGTCCTGGGTTCAATCCCTACCCCCAGGCCTTTTGGTTTTTTTTTTATTTTTCTGGATTTTGCATCATAAGGAACAAAACAAATCTCTGTCTCTCATCTCTTGCCTGCGCGCCAGTGGCCTAGTGGTTGTTATACTTGCTGGAAATCAAGCTGGCCTGGGTTCAAACCCCAGCCAGGTAAGTTTCCATATTTTTTCCTTTTATTTGTTTTTTAAGCATTATAATATTAAAATTAAATATATATTATATATGTTTCTAAAAACAATAAAAATAATAATGAAATATGTATGTCATTTTTTTTTCAAAAATATATTTTTTGTAAATTATGTCTCACCATTTTTGTGTTTAATTTATAATATGTATATATAAATTAGAATAAATTTTGTATATATATAAACCCTAATTCTCAAATCCTAAAAAATATCTTCCAATTAAACCCTAATTGTATTTATTTTCTAATTGATGATCTTTAAAATAATTCTAATTTATTTGTAAATATAGTTATAATTCAAATTAATTTTCTTTTAATGTTTAGAAATAATTTAATTTAGGATAATTATATTTTTGTATATGGTTAAAAATAATTTGTAAATATAATAACTAATAGAATTAAATTTTAAATGTGATATTTAAAATCTATCTTTTTCTTATGATATGTATATAAATATGAATATATGTTAATAATAATTAAAATTTTGTAATACATTTGAAAATAATTTAATAATTAGTATATGAATTAAAAATTATTTAGTTGTGTATGTTAATTTCTTCTTATATTATTTTTGGTTTCTATTATTACTATTAACTATATTGTTACTAATTTTTGCTTATTATAATTTTATTAACCTTTTAATTAATTTTTATTATTAACCATATTATTATTATTATATTTTTATACTTCTAACCTTGTTTATTATTTCTAATTATTCTTATTATTATTTTCACTAACTTTATATTTCTACTAACCTTATTTAATTTTTCTTATTATTTACTAACCCCAATATTTTATTATTAATTATTTGCTTATTATATTTATTTTGATTATATTTTGCTATTTATTTTATTGTAATTGCTTCCTTGGTGTAATTTTGCAAATATTTTAATTATTTAATTATTGTTATGGTTAGTAATTAGGGAGTGTAACAACATGTATGCAATATTAAAATAAATTTAGATAATTTTTAATCAAAGATAATTAAAATAAACACGTCACACACGTAAGTCGATTTTAATCGCCGTCTCACTTCCTAAGGTTATCCCTCAAGTTGCCTACGAATAATGGTCAAGTGGGGTGTATAAAGCAAGTCCCTTAAAATAAAAAATCATCAAAGTCCCTTATGGTTGCCTTTACGAATCGAGTCCCTTCGAAACAAATGATGATAGTCCCTACTTTATGCTTATTACACCCCACAATGGCCTTCAAAATCAGAATGTCCCTCACATGTCCCTTAACATCCAAGGTAAGGACTACCTACTCCTTCATAGTAGGGATAGTCTTACCAAGGAAAGGAAAAAGAACAATAAAGACTTTAAATTTTAGGGTAGGTTCCTCTTATGTACTTGCTCACTTCAAAAATTTTACAAACACTTAACATTTTCAAACAAATTTTCAAACAAGTTTTTACACATCCGTACATGGATTATTATTAACTATTCTGAAAATTTTTCTATTCACACACTACACTTTCAAAAACAATTTAAAGTGAGCTTAAGTACCTAAGAGCCCATGGATAACCATGGATGAAAAGGATGCTAATACCTTCCCTTTTCATAACCTACCCCCCGGACCCAAAATATTCTCTAAGGTCTTTCCTGTTCTTTTATAACCTTTCCTTATGGATAAAATAAAAGTCGGTGGCGACTCTTGCTATCCGCAACATTGCTTAAAGTCAGTTCTCCCACCGTGTTACAGAACTGGCGACTCTGCTGGGGATCTAAATTAAAGAGGGGTACCCTTAGGAATTAAGATCACTTTAAATTGTTTGCCTTGTTTGTTTTATATTACTTGTTGGGGTGCTCTTATGTGTGAAAGGTCCTAACCCGGATCTAGTGTACCTTAGGTAAATGGCAATAGACCAAGGAAACTGTACGACGTATATCGATACGGTTGATCTGGTGGCCATAGTTAGTGCGACTTCTTGGTTGGTGCTTATATTCCTTAAGTCAAGTTGAGGATAATATTGAGGCTGCCATATGTTGTCAATGCACTAACTAACTTTTAGAACCCTAGTTAACTCATCTTGGCCTTTAGAAAGTAGTGAGGTAACCGGCTTTGGTGCAGACTGAAGTTGGTTGACACTCGATGCTACGCTCATTGAGATCTTAAACTTGGAGGGTTTTGGTTGGCAAGTAAGTTGCCTTCTGATCAATCACCCTTGTGAAGGATCAATGATATTGAGATCCCTTAGAACCTGGTTACTTTTGTAGGACAGGATGAACCATCTAACTTCAGGGGAGGGTACTTACCTTTGAACCTCATGCAAGCCTTTAAACCTAGGGCTATGGTGTGACTTGTTTGTGTGTGCCACATGTTTGTGATTGAGCATAACATCATGACATCATCATACATCATAAGCATAGCATTTTCACTAACCATTTCAAGGACCAAAGGATTTATCTTTGTTCTTTGTTGCAGGTCATGGCTTCAGCTCGTAGAAACACCATCAGGATCAACTTTGTGGGGATACCTCCCAAGCTTAAAGAGTTGGTTTCTCAAGTGTCTGATCACTCCCGATTCAACAAGAGACATGGTCATCTATTGGATCTAGTCACTTCAGGGTTTAATGAAGACATGATGAGTGTTCTGTTTCAGTTCTTTGACCCTAAGCACCATTGCTTCACATTCCCTGACTACCAGCTGGTTCCAACCATGGAGGAATTCTCTAAACTTCTGGGTATACCTATTCTTGATCAAAGACCCTTCACAGGCTTGGAGAAAGAACTTAAACCAGAGGTTATTGCTGCAGCTCTACATCTGAAGAAGTCTGACATTGTTCTAGAAACGAGAAGTGGAGTTAAGGGTATTCTTGCCAAGGTACTAATGGATAAAGCTCAAATGTTCTTGAAGGCCATGAGCTATGATGCTTTTGAGGAGGTCTTAGCCTTGCTGATATATGGCTTAGTATTGTTCCCCAATCCAGATCAGTTCATAGATGTTCATGCCATCAACATTTTCCTGAGTCACAATCCAGTGCCTACATTGCTTGGAGATATCCTGCATTCTCTTCACACCCGTACTACAAGGGCAAGAGGAACTTTGATGTGCTGCATACCTTTGCTTTCTAGGTGGTTTATTTCTCACCTTCCTCGCTCAGTAATAAAAAATGAGCAAGGGTTCAGATGGTCCAAAAGGATCATGTCACTATCTCACTCAGATATCCATTGGTGCTCCAGATCTATGGAGAATGTCACCATCATTGACCGTTGTGGGGAGTTTCCTAATGTGCCACTTCTAGGCATAAGAGGAGGCATCACCTACAACCCCTCTCTAGCTTTACGACAGTTTGGTTACGCTCGGAGCGATGGTCCACATGACATGTTGATTCAGGGCATTGTGTTTGATTACGACAACGATCTTCAGGGTTACCGTCAGAGATTCATACGAGCTTGGGGAAAGGTAAACAGGATTGACAGCAAGACACTGGAGCCTAAGTACACTATTCCTATGGAGGCTTATCTCAGATGGGTACGATCTCGTGCTCAGACACTTATGATGCCATATCCTGCCGTCCTACCAGTTATCATGGAACCTGTTGCTGAAGGAGACACAGCTTATACCATCCTTCACCCAGACATGCCTACTGATATGGAAGACTTGCAGAGATCATGGATCCAACTGAAGGAGCAAAGGGATACTTTCGAGGCTCATTACAAAGTAAGCCAAGCAAGAGTCCTAGAGCTAACAAAGCAACTTCACGAGGAACGAAACCTCAACTCATACCTCAATACAAAGAGGAAACGTCCATGGGAGACTTAAAACCCCACCTTTTGTACTCATTTCACTTTCATCTTTTGTAAGCCTAAAAGGCAAAACAAGTTATTACTAATAAAAAGTTACTTTCTTGTTTGTTTAAGCAAATTTAAATCCTGCGGTCCTTGAAAGCATTGCATATGCATTACCATGTCATTTCATTGCATCACAGGTTTATAATTGTGCACAGGTTTCTCATTCTCTCGCTGTTTATTTCAGCAATGACTCTTGAACAATCAGTTAAGGATCTTCAGGCACAGAATACACAGTTCCAAGAGTTGATCCTGAACCTGACCAAGGGGCAGGATGAATTGAAGACACTGCTGGCTAAGGAGAAGAATCCTAAGGACAACAAAGATGATCAGCTGAAACAACTACAAGCTGAGATGACAGGAATGAGGATCCAGATGAATGGCCAGGTGGCTCTTATCCAAAGTTTAACTCAGGGGCAAGAAGAGCTGAAGACCTTCATCCAAAAATTTCAAAGTGATAGAGTCGGGGATCTAATTGTCAGTAAACCTCCATTAAGACAAGTTGATTTCCTTAAAAGAGGGATGAGGATAAAAGAGGGTGAGAGACAGGTTGCCATTGATTGTTCCTCAATTGAAGAAGAAAGACCTGATAAGGTTAACCTACTTCAACACCAGAAATGTAGAAGGCAGTTTATCAAGTTCAGCACTCCAATGTCACAAGTTTTGCAATGCCTGTTGGAGATGAAGCTAATTTCCTTGAAAAATTCTCCTCAAAATCCTAAAACCTCTTCTCCTCGCTATAATCCCAAGGCAAGGTGTGAGTATCACTCCAACAGTCCTGGACATGATACTAACAACTGCTGGATGTTGAAGAATAAGATTCAAGACCTAATTGACGAAGGAATACTCGAGGTTACTCCAGAAGGTCAAGTTGAATTTTACTATCGTCCATCAAACACCGAAGCTGCAAGACAAGTAGCCCAAAGTAACAAAAAAGGAGGAATACCTATGCCTAAGATATGGGGCACCTTGGGGCATCCAAGTGGTAAATTTGATTTCATGGTGAAGTATACTGCTCCTCAAAGTTCACAGATTGCAATTGAGGACATTCAGCCAACTGGATGGGACAACATTTGAATTTTCATTTGTAATTTCTTTTATTTGTTTGAACACTCACTATTATGTTAAACTTTTGTCTTCTTTAATGCATTGCATATGTTTGTCTTGAATTAATCCATTCGTTCCACTATATTTTGAATTATGCTTTTTATTTCTATCTTGTGATGTTTAACTCCTGATAAAGCTATAAGCCTGTAGAGGGAGGATGACGAAAACAATACCATAATCTTATGCAGTATGCTTTTGAATAGACTATGCTGACGATGTACAGGCATTGTTTCAATTCCTAAACAGTGGAGATATAAGGAAGTTAATCCCTAGTCAGACCTTTTGAGCCTATGAAGTAGGAGTTTTTATTCTCGCACAAATTAAAACCCTTATTCATAACATGGGGCAGGGTAGTTACTCAGTTAACTCAAATATGCCATTTATATGTGTTGTACACAATGAATGATGGTTCACTGTAATCATTAAACCTAATAGTCAATATCTAGCAAAAGAAAAGCTCACTAAGTCAAAACCTATGAAGGAGACTTAGTAAAACATCAAGACATCCCGCTGACTGTAACCTTGAAATAAGCAGTTCAGGCAAAAAGAAGGGATAATAAAGTCAAAAGAAAAAAAAAAGAGGTCACTATGAACCCTCAACAAAGAAAGATGGCTGAATGTTCAAATAAATTTTGGGTTTCTGAACCATCACAAATATCGGTGTTACAACTCCCAAACTGCTATGGAACTTCAATGCATGAGTTAACTGAGCATAGGACTGAAGAACATCATGGAGATTGGGTTGGGTACAAATAAAATTCGAGCCTTTATCCTTTGTTTCTTAAACCATGAACCAGGCCACGTTACAACCCTCTAAAAGTCCTAACTGAAGCATGGTTAGTTCGAAAGCGTACTGCTGCAAAAAGGTATTCTGACTCCTTTAGGGCTTGTCATAAAATTTGAGTTAATATCACAGTTTTCCCAAAAAAAAAAAAAAAAAGTTTTTCTAAAATAACCTGTTTCAAAACTTCAAGACAGACATAAGCATTGCATTTTTGAATATATTTGTTTGCATATACCTGAGTGTTTGACAGATGGAGAAACTTACAAGACGAATGTTCAATGAACCAAAGTCCTTCCGATAAACAAAGTTGCTTCCTGGATCAAAGTCCATGTATACAAAGGGGCATAGTCATGACCTCCCAAATCAAGGGGGCAGGCCATGATATTTCCTAACTCATTTGGGGCAATCAGGACAAGATTCAACTATGTTTAAGCAGCCAGAGGCAGATCTCCTCATCTATCTGAAATGCCAAGGGCATAGTCACTGTTTCCCAGTCAAGAGGCATACCAAGTTACTGTTCAATTCAGTTGGGGCAATTAAGTCCAGACTCAGCTGTGCTTAAAAGCTAGGGGCATTTTTCCTTGTACAGTTGAATTACCAAAGGTGACATTACAGAGTTTACAATGTTTATGGGGGCATTCTGTTTGTTTCTCTTGAGGTAGCTCACTGCAGATACTTCCATTATGGGACAATTCATCCTCAACCAAGGGGCAATGCTTTCTCTTCAAATCTAATACCTGGAGCGTATATGGTCCATTACAGTTTGAAGACACATTCCTCTCATTGTATTACTTTGATTCTCAGCTGAAACCATGATGGAAATTAATTGTCTACGCCGGTAGTATCAGATGGTGTCAGTATCATGTCTTCAGATCCAGCCATGAGGATTTCTGGGAAAGTACTCAGGAAAGTTAAAAAATTTCAGGAGTTCCAAATCCAATTGGTTATACACTCTCGAAGTTGAAATAATTTTGTGTTCAAAGTTCAGCTTTACTTTTCCCTCTGAATCCAGATTTACTTTTACCCTATTTACATAAGCGAAACGTCCATTGGTTGTGTTTGAATGCATGTATGCTTTTAATATGATTAATGTTTACCAGAAATGCATGAAAATGCAGTAATAGTATTTACTAAGGACGAATGAGGGAAGGATTTCAACGAAGCTTCGCCGGTTCACCTTTATAAGACAGTTACAAACCCTCAGTAGGACTAATCCATCTTCACAAAGTCTAATCTCCCCTGGAATTTATATCCATCTCTTTTGTCCTCATACGGATGTACGGGAAGTTACTTTCCAATAAGGGTACGACGAGCGAAGACGGGATATTATACTTATTCTACTATCAAACGAAGACGAAGGTTATATATACCTTACTATCCCCAACAACGGGAGGTTATATCTATACCTTGCTATCCCCAGCATATGGGAGGTTATCTATACTCTGCTATCCCCAGCAGACAGAGGGTATATATTCTTCAACAAGTAATCGGGATTTATTTTCCCTGGCCAGCAGTTATTATACGAAGATATCCATACGCTTCCGGCAGTATCATATCATACATACATCATTTACATCATACCATAACATACATATCCATATACATAATACATTACCTAAGTGCATCCTATCATACATGCATACATAAAGCATAAACTAATATCATTATACAAAAGCTACCTTGTTTCAGGTTAATTATCCAACAAACAAATTTATGAGCTCCAGGACTGCTTTATTGTCACCTCAGGGTTACTTTATCCTCCTGATAACTTCTCATTACTTCAAGACTGCTTTAGAGTTATCATTATTGATTGCTCTATCCTCCTGAAGCCATTACTTCAAGACTGCTTTAGAGTTATCATTATTGATTGCTCTATCCTCCTGAAGCCATTACTTCAAGACTGCTTTAGAGTTATCATTATTGATTGCTCTATCCTCCTGAAGCCATTACTTCAAGACTGCTTTAGAGTTATCATTATTGATTTCTCTATCCTCCTGAAGCCATTACTTCAAGACTGCTTTAGAGTTATCATTATTGATTGCTCTATCCTCCTGAAGCCATTACTTCAAGACTGCTTTAGAGTTATCATTATTGATTGCTCTATCCTCCTGAAGCCATTACTTCAAGACTGCTTTAGAGTTATCATTATTGATTGCTCTATCCTCCTGAAGCCATTACTTCAAGACTGCTTTAGAGTTATCATTATTGATTGCTCTATCCTCCTGAAGCCATTACTTCAAGACTGCTTTAGAGTTATCATTATTGATTGCTCTATCCTCCTGAAGCCATTACTTCAAGACTGCTTTAGAGTTATCATTATTGATTGCTCTATCCTCCTGAAGCCATTACTTCAAGACTGCTTTAGAGTTATCATTATTGATTGCTCTATCCTCCTGAAGCCATTACTTCAAGACTGCTTTAGAGTTATCATTATTGATTGCTCTATCCTCCTGAAGACGTATCACATTAGTATTTCAAGACTGCTTTAGAGCTATCCATTGCTCTATCCTCCTGAAATCATTACTTCAAGACTGCTTTAGAGTTATCATTATTGATTGCTCTATCCTCCTGAAGCCATTACTTCAAGACTGCTTTAGAGTTATCATTATTGATTGCTCTATCCTCCTGAAGCCATTACTTCAAGACTGCTTTAGAGTTATCATTATTGATTGCTCTATCCTCCTGAAGACGTATCACATTAGTATTTCAAGACTGCTTTAGAGCTATCCATTGCTCTATCCTCCTGAAATCATTACTTCAAGACTGCTTTAGAGTTATCATTATTGATTGCTCTATCCTCCTGAAGACGTATCACATTAGTATTTCAAGACTGCTTTAGAGCTATCCATTGCTCTATCCTCCTGAAATCATTACTTCAAGACTGCTTTAGAGTTATCATTATTGATTGCTCTATCCTCCTGAAGACGTATCACATTAGTATTTCAAGACTGCTTTAGAGCTATCCATTGCTCTATCCTCCTGAAATCATTACTTCAAGACTGCTTTAGAGTTATCATTGCTCTATCCTCCTGAAATCATATTATTACTTCAAGACTGCTTTAGGGTTATCATTATTGATTGCTCTATCCTCGTGAAGACATGCTGTTACATCAGTATTACTCCAGTATCCTGAAAGCATATCATCAATACCTCAGGACTGCTCCAGACTCTTGACAGCTTTCATTATACCTCCATATTTTGGACTGCTTTATCTTCCAAGAAATATATCTGAAGAACTTTCCCCTAGTGGCATCTTTAAGCCCACTCAATCATGTTCAACCAACCATCAATATCACTCTATGCACTGGTGAGTGCAAATTTTTGGGCTTTTGTGTTCAATCCCCTTCAACCTTCCAGGTCACGACTGGCAAATATACCAATCTAACCCCTCAGGTTTCAGAAAATTGAACAGGGGCAGCTGTTGCACCCCAAAATTTGCCCTCACAATATAAGACTTTGTGTTCTAAGAAGGTTCACAAGGTTCACAAGTTCCCCAACACTTACAAGGCCTTTCATGAGGTTCATGAAGTCTACAAGTTACTTTATGAAGGTTCACAAGGTTCATAAGCTTCTCAACAGTTACAAGACCTTTCATGAGGTTCATGAAGTCTACAAGTCACTTCTTGAAGGATCACAAGGTTCACAAGGTTCACAAGTCCCACAACACTTGTATAACCTTTCATGAGGTTCATGAAGTCTACAAATTGCTTCTTGAAGGTTCACAAGGTTCACAAGTCCCACAACACTTGTATAACCTTTCATGAGGTTCATGAAGTCTA
This sequence comes from Lathyrus aphaca, assembly GCA_963966055.1. NCBI lineage: Eukaryota > Viridiplantae > Streptophyta > Magnoliopsida > Fabales > Fabaceae > Lathyrus > Lathyrus aphaca. The sequence continues at coordinate 37,046,308 of OZ014522.1, read as the reverse complement.
CAAGTTGCTTCTTGAAGGTTCACAAGGTTCACAAGGTTCACAAGCTTCACAATACCTCCCATGAGTATCACAAGACATCTTATGAAGATTCACAAGGTTCACAAAGTTCACAATCGGTCAAAGAAGTTGACAATTCCCTCAGACAATGCACTTCCTAAGCAGTGTATCCAGAACTAGGGTTTTGACTTTAATCAGGCTAAATGGACTTCCAATACCTCAAGTGAGTTTCATAACATCTTATATGTGTGTAATAACCTCCATGACAAGTTTCAAGACTTTTCTCAAAAGTTTGCTCAGTCAGATGATCAGATAAGTCAAAATCAGTCAATGCAGTTAAAAAGTCAAACTGAGGTCAACTGTGGTCAAACCAAAGTCAAACTTCATGATTTTTTGCCAACATCAAGTATATGAAGTAAAATTCATCATTTGATCAAGGGTTGATCATGATTCATCAAGGAGATTCCAGATCATCAATAATCAGGAGTTTCTAAATTAGGGTTTCCTTAGTAAAAGTCAACTGAACTTTGACCAGGCATAACTTTCACATACTTCATCACCAAGTCTCCATCCAAAGCTCATTTTGAAGGAAATTGAATTCCCTACAACTTTGATGTTGAAGGTTAAGCCCAAAAATGCTTCATTTGAAAGATATGAGCTAAGACATTATAGGTCATTTCAAAAGTCAACAAAAAGTCAACAACTTCAAAAGGGCATAACTTGAGATTGGTAAATGATATGGACCTGAAACCAATGGGGTTGTTCAGAGGACTCTTCAAGCTTTCCAAAAAGTCCAAGAACACCCTCACACCTTTAAAATTGAGGGAGATGTGCCCTTGCAAAGTTGGGAAATTTTGTGATGGTTTATGTTGAAAATGGAGGCTTAGAAGTAATTCTTTCCAAATGGGCTGCCCAATTCATGACCCAATCCATGTCACAACATCATGCACGACCCAATGGTGAGAAATTCTGATTTTTATATTTTTATTTGATATTTATTTGAATTTTATTCATTTTAAATCAAATTAAATCAAAATAAAATCTAAAAATCAAAGTTTGGGCATGATTCTTCTTTTAAAAATTAATCAATGCTGCTTAATATGATTTGATCTTGTCCAATTTCGTGCTAGACCAAATTAGAAGGCAAATATTTGATTTTTTCACACTTTAAGATCATGACATTCCTTCATTATGAAGTTTTCCAAAAGGCCCATAAATCCATCATCTTTTGACCTAAATTACATCTCCTATAAGTATACAAGAGAACCCTATTGCATTGCCACGAATTCTAGCAGCTCAAAGGTAAGTTTCACTTCAAAAAATTTCAAGCAAAAATTCAATTTTCGGATTCATCATCAAGGAGTGTTTAAAGGTATTTTACAGACATAGGAGGTTGCTTTGGACCTTACTAAACCTATCTCAATCATCAAGAACATCTGAAAGTCACTCATATGCCATGGCCGAACGCATTTTCATCTCCATAATATTTTTTTTCGATTCTGCATATTCAAGCATTATAACTTAAATTTGTTAATTGATTCGTGTTTATTGTGAAGCATTGAAGCTTTCTGGGCAATTTCCTTTGAGCTTCGTGACCATAATACCAAGTTGCCATGATTAGGGTTTGAGCATCCGAATTGGGGTTATGGGATACAGGCTATTTAAATGATTTCTATTGACATATTTAAATTGTATGAATGGTTCTGAATATATTGGGACAATCAATTTGAAAAAATCATGCAGGAATGGAGCAATATAACGTTCATAGGTTTTCCTGTGAAATAAAATTCGCAGGTAATCTCCTAGTAAATTTTGCAGCTGGTTTCGAAGGTCTCAAGGTTGAAGAAAGAGTTCTGGCGCGTGTTTTAAAAATTCAAATATTAAACTAAATATTTTATGAATTGTGTTTGGTCTGGTTATCACAGGTATGCTTGTGGCCCAGTGGAAGGAGGCGTAGGTATGCTGGCCATGTGACTTGTGTTCGAACCCTGCTTGGACCATTGTTTTTATTTTATTTTTCAGGGTAAAAGGAGGCATAATATATTATGATTCAAAGCCATTCAGCTAACAGATTGGCTCTTCCAGCCGGGTGGTGATGCATACACTTGCGAATGTAAAGGTCCTGGGTTCAATCCCTACCCCCAGGCCTTTTGGTTTTTTTTTTATTTTTCTGGATTTTGCATCATAAGGAACAAAACAAATCTCTGTCTCTCATCTCTTGCCTGCGCGCCAGTGGCCTAGTGGTTGTTATACTTGCTGGAAATCAAGCTGGCCTGGGTTCAAACCCCAGCCAGGTAAGTTTCCATATTTTTTCCTTTTATTTGTTTTTTAAGCATTATAATATTAAAATTAAATATATATTATATATGTTTCTAAAAACAATAAAAATAATAATGAAATATGTATGTCATTTTTTTTTCAAAAATATATTTTTTGTAAATTATGTCTCACCATTTTTGTGTTTAATTTATAATATGTATATATAAATTAGAATAAATTTTGTATATATATAAACCCTAATTCTCAAATCCTAAAAAATATCTTCCAATTAAACCCTAATTGTATTTATTTTCTAATTGATGATCTTTAAAATAATTCTAATTTATTTGTAAATATAGTTATAATTCAAATTAATTTTCTTTTAATGTTTAGAAATAATTTAATTTAGGATAATTATATTTTTGTATATGGTTAAAAATAATTTGTAAATATAATAACTAATAGAATTAAATTTTAAATGTGATATTTAAAATCTATCTTTTTCTTATGATATGTATATAAATATGAATATATGTTAATAATAATTAAAATTTTGTAATACATTTGAAAATAATTTAATAATTAGTATATGAATTAAAAATTATTTAGTTGTGTATGTTAATTTCTTCTTATATTATTTTTGGTTTCTATTATTACTATTAACTATATTGTTACTAATTTTTGCTTATTATAATTTTATTAACCTTTTAATTAATTTTTATTATTAACCATATTATTATTATTATATTTTTATACTTCTAACCTTGTTTATTATTTCTAATTATTCTTATTATTATTTTCACTAACTTTATATTTCTACTAACCTTATTTAATTTTTCTTATTATTTACTAACCCCAATATTTTATTATTAATTATTTGCTTATTATATTTATTTTGATTATATTTTGCTATTTATTTTATTGTAATTGCTTCCTTGGTGTAATTTTGCAAATATTTTAATTATTTAATTATTGTTATGGTTAGTAATTAGGGAGTGTAACAACATGTATGCAATATTAAAATAAATTTAGATAATTTTTAATCAAAGATAATTAAAATAAACACGTCACACACGTAAGTCGATTTTAATCGCCGTCTCACTTCCTAAGGTTATCCCTCAAGTTGCCTACGAATAATGGTCAAGTGGGGTGTATAAAGCAAGTCCCTTAAAATAAAAAATCATCAAAGTCCCTTATGGTTGCCTTTACGAATCGAGTCCCTTCGAAACAAATGATGATAGTCCCTACTTTATGCTTATTACACCCCACAATGGCCTTCAAAATCAGAATGTCCCTCACATGTCCCTTAACATCCAAGGTAAGGACTACCTACTCCTTCATAGTAGGGATAGTCTTACCAAGGAAAGGAAAAAGAACAATAAAGACTTTAAATTTTAGGGTAGGTTCCTCTTATGTACTTGCTCACTTCAAAAATTTTACAAACACTTAACATTTTCAAACAAATTTTCAAACAAGTTTTTACACATCCGTACATGGATTATTATTAACTATTCTGAAAATTTTTCTATTCACACACTACACTTTCAAAAACAATTTAAAGTGAGCTTAAGTACCTAAGAGCCCATGGATAACCATGGATGAAAAGGATGCTAATACCTTCCCTTTTCATAACCTACCCCCCGGACCCAAAATATTCTCTAAGGTCTTTCCTGTTCTTTTATAACCTTTCCTTATGGATAAAATAAAAGTCGGTGGCGACTCTTGCTATCCGCAACATTGCTTAAAGTCAGTTCTCCCACCGTGTTACAGAACTGGCGACTCTGCTGGGGATCTAAATTAAAGAGGGGTACCCTTAGGAATTAAGATCACTTTAAATTGTTTGCCTTGTTTGTTTTATATTACTTGTTGGGGTGCTCTTATGTGTGAAAGGTCCTAACCCGGATCTAGTGTACCTTAGGTAAATGGCAATAGACCAAGGAAACTGTACGACGTATATCGATACGGTTGATCTGGTGGCCATAGTTAGTGCGACTTCTTGGTTGGTGCTTATATTCCTTAAGTCAAGTTGAGGATAATATTGAGGCTGCCATATGTTGTCAATGCACTAACTAACTTTTAGAACCCTAGTTAACTCATCTTGGCCTTTAGAAAGTAGTGAGGTAACCGGCTTTGGTGCAGACTGAAGTTGGTTGACACTCGATGCTACGCTCATTGAGATCTTAAACTTGGAGGGTTTTGGTTGGCAAGTAAGTTGCCTTCTGATCAATCACCCTTGTGAAGGATCAATGATATTGAGATCCCTTAGAACCTGGTTACTTTTGTAGGACAGGATGAACCATCTAACTTCAGGGGAGGGTACTTACCTTTGAACCTCATGCAAGCCTTTAAACCTAGGGCTATGGTGTGACTTGTTTGTGTGTGCCACATGTTTGTGATTGAGCATAACATCATGACATCATCATACATCATAAGCATAGCATTTTCACTAACCATTTCAAGGACCAAAGGATTTATCTTTGTTCTTTGTTGCAGGTCATGGCTTCAGCTCGTAGAAACACCATCAGGATCAACTTTGTGGGGATACCTCCCAAGCTTAAAGAGTTGGTTTCTCAAGTGTCTGATCACTCCCGATTCAACAAGAGACATGGTCATCTATTGGATCTAGTCACTTCAGGGTTTAATGAAGACATGATGAGTGTTCTGTTTCAGTTCTTTGACCCTAAGCACCATTGCTTCACATTCCCTGACTACCAGCTGGTTCCAACCATGGAGGAATTCTCTAAACTTCTGGGTATACCTATTCTTGATCAAAGACCCTTCACAGGCTTGGAGAAAGAACTTAAACCAGAGGTTATTGCTGCAGCTCTACATCTGAAGAAGTCTGACATTGTTCTAGAAACGAGAAGTGGAGTTAAGGGTATTCTTGCCAAGGTACTAATGGATAAAGCTCAAATGTTCTTGAAGGCCATGAGCTATGATGCTTTTGAGGAGGTCTTAGCCTTGCTGATATATGGCTTAGTATTGTTCCCCAATCCAGATCAGTTCATAGATGTTCATGCCATCAACATTTTCCTGAGTCACAATCCAGTGCCTACATTGCTTGGAGATATCCTGCATTCTCTTCACACCCGTACTACAAGGGCAAGAGGAACTTTGATGTGCTGCATACCTTTGCTTTCTAGGTGGTTTATTTCTCACCTTCCTCGCTCAGTAATAAAAAATGAGCAAGGGTTCAGATGGTCCAAAAGGATCATGTCACTATCTCACTCAGATATCCATTGGTGCTCCAGATCTATGGAGAATGTCACCATCATTGACCGTTGTGGGGAGTTTCCTAATGTGCCACTTCTAGGCATAAGAGGAGGCATCACCTACAACCCCTCTCTAGCTTTACGACAGTTTGGTTACGCTCGGAGCGATGGTCCACATGACATGTTGATTCAGGGCATTGTGTTTGATTACGACAACGATCTTCAGGGTTACCGTCAGAGATTCATACGAGCTTGGGGAAAGGTAAACAGGATTGACAGCAAGACACTGGAGCCTAAGTACACTATTCCTATGGAGGCTTATCTCAGATGGGTACGATCTCGTGCTCAGACACTTATGATGCCATATCCTGCCGTCCTACCAGTTATCATGGAACCTGTTGCTGAAGGAGACACAGCTTATACCATCCTTCACCCAGACATGCCTACTGATATGGAAGACTTGCAGAGATCATGGATCCAACTGAAGGAGCAAAGGGATACTTTCGAGGCTCATTACAAAGTAAGCCAAGCAAGAGTCCTAGAGCTAACAAAGCAACTTCACGAGGAACGAAACCTCAACTCATACCTCAATACAAAGAGGAAACGTCCATGGGAGACTTAAAACCCCACCTTTTGTACTCATTTCACTTTCATCTTTTGTAAGCCTAAAAGGCAAAACAAGTTATTACTAATAAAAAGTTACTTTCTTGTTTGTTTAAGCAAATTTAAATCCTGCGGTCCTTGAAAGCATTGCATATGCATTACCATGTCATTTCATTGCATCACAGGTTTATAATTGTGCACAGGTTTCTCATTCTCTCGCTGTTTATTTCAGCAATGACTCTTGAACAATCAGTTAAGGATCTTCAGGCACAGAATACACAGTTCCAAGAGTTGATCCTGAACCTGACCAAGGGGCAGGATGAATTGAAGACACTGCTGGCTAAGGAGAAGAATCCTAAGGACAACAAAGATGATCAGCTGAAACAACTACAAGCTGAGATGACAGGAATGAGGATCCAGATGAATGGCCAGGTGGCTCTTATCCAAAGTTTAACTCAGGGGCAAGAAGAGCTGAAGACCTTCATCCAAAAATTTCAAAGTGATAGAGTCGGGGATCTAATTGTCAGTAAACCTCCATTAAGACAAGTTGATTTCCTTAAAAGAGGGATGAGGATAAAAGAGGGTGAGAGACAGGTTGCCATTGATTGTTCCTCAATTGAAGAAGAAAGACCTGATAAGGTTAACCTACTTCAACACCAGAAATGTAGAAGGCAGTTTATCAAGTTCAGCACTCCAATGTCACAAGTTTTGCAATGCCTGTTGGAGATGAAGCTAATTTCCTTGAAAAATTCTCCTCAAAATCCTAAAACCTCTTCTCCTCGCTATAATCCCAAGGCAAGGTGTGAGTATCACTCCAACAGTCCTGGACATGATACTAACAACTGCTGGATGTTGAAGAATAAGATTCAAGACCTAATTGACGAAGGAATACTCGAGGTTACTCCAGAAGGTCAAGTTGAATTTTACTATCGTCCATCAAACACCGAAGCTGCAAGACAAGTAGCCCAAAGTAACAAAAAAGGAGGAATACCTATGCCTAAGATATGGGGCACCTTGGGGCATCCAAGTGGTAAATTTGATTTCATGGTGAAGTATACTGCTCCTCAAAGTTCACAGATTGCAATTGAGGACATTCAGCCAACTGGATGGGACAACATTTGAATTTTCATTTGTAATTTCTTTTATTTGTTTGAACACTCACTATTATGTTAAACTTTTGTCTTCTTTAATGCATTGCATATGTTTGTCTTGAATTAATCCATTCGTTCCACTATATTTTGAATTATGCTTTTTATTTCTATCTTGTGATGTTTAACTCCTGATAAAGCTATAAGCCTGTAGAGGGAGGATGACGAAAACAATACCATAATCTTATGCAGTATGCTTTTGAATAGACTATGCTGACGATGTACAGGCATTGTTTCAATTCCTAAACAGTGGAGATATAAGGAAGTTAATCCCTAGTCAGCCCTTTTGAGCCTATGAAGTAGGAGTTTTTATTCTCGCACAAATTAAAACCCTTATTCATAACATGGGGCAGGGTAGTTACTCAGTTAACTCAAATATGCCATTTATATGTGTTGTACACAATGAATGATGGTTCACTGTAATCATTAAACCTAATAGTCAATATCTAGCAAAAGAAAAGCTCACTAAGTCAAAACCTATGAAGGAGACTTAGTAAAACATCAAGACATCCCGCTGACTGTAACCTTGAAATAAGCAGTTCAGGCAAAAAGAAGGGATAATAAAGTCAAAAGAAAAAAAAAAGAGGTCACTATGAACCCTCAACAAAGAAAGATGGCTGAATGTTCAAATAAATTTTGGGTTTCTGAACCATCACAAATATCGGTGTTACAACTCCCAAACTGCTATGGAACTTCAATGCATGAGTTAACTGAGCATAGGACTGAAGAACATCATGGAGATTGGGTTGGGTACAAATAAAATTCGAGCCTTTATCCTTTGTTTCTTAAACCATGAACCAGGCCACGTTACAACCCTCTAAAAGTCCTAACTGAAGCATGGTTAGTTCGAAAGCGTACTGCTGCAAAAAGGTATTCTGACTCCTTTAGGGCTTGTCATAAAATTTGAGTTAATATCACAGTTTTCCCAAAAAAAAAAAAAAAAAGTTTTTCTAAAATAACCTGTTTCAAAACTTCAAGACAGACATAAGCATTGCATTTTTGAATATATTTGTTTGCATATACCTGAGTGTTTGACAGATGGAGAAACTTACAAGACGAATGTTCAATGAACCAAAGTCCTTCCGATAAACAAAGTTGCTTCCTGGATCAAAGTCCATGTATACAAAGGGGCATAGTCATGACCTCCCAAATCAAGGGGGCAGGCCATGATATTTCCTAACTCATTTGGGGCAATCAGGACAAGATTCAACTATGTTTAAGCAGCCAGAGGCAGATCTCCTCATCTATCTGAAATGCCAAGGGCATAGTCACTGTTTCCCAGTCAAGAGGCATACCAAGTTACTGTTCAATTCAGTTGGGGCAATTAAGTCCAGACTCAGCTGTGCTTAAAAGCTAGGGGCATTTTTCCTTGTACAGTTGAATTACCAAAGGTGACATTACAGAGTTTACAATGTTTATGGGGGCATTCTGTTTGTTTCTCTTGAGGTAGCTCACTGCAGATACTTCCATTATGGGACAATTCATCCTCAACCAAGGGGCAATGCTTTCTCTTCAAATCTAATACCTGGAGCGTATATGGTCCATTACAGTTTGAAGACACATTCCTCTCATTGTATTAATTTGATTCTCAGCTGAAACCATGATGGAAATTAATTGTCTACGCCGGTAGTATCAGATGGTGTCAGTATCATGTCTTCAGATCCAGCCATGAGGATTTCTGGGAAAGTACTCAGGAAAGTTAAAAAATTTCAGGAGTTCCAAATCCAATTGGTTATACACTCTCGAAGTTGAAATAATTTTGTGTTCAAAGTTCAGCTTTACTTTTCCCTCTGAATCCAGATTTACTTTTACCCTATTTACATAAGCGAAACGTCCATTGGTTGTGTTTGAATGCATGTATGCTTTTAATATGATTAATGTTTACCAGAAATGCATGAAAATGCAGTAATAGTATTTACTAAGGACGAATGAGGGAAGGATTTCAACGAAGCTTCGCCGGTTCACCTTTATAAGACAGTTACAAACCCTCAGTAGGACTAATCCATCTTCACAAAGTCTAATCTCCCCTGGAATTTATATCCATCTCTTTTGTCCTCATACGGATGTACGGGAAGTTACTTTCCAATAAGGGTACGACGAGCGAAGACGGGATATTATACTTATTCTACTATCAAACGAAGACGAAGGTTATATATACCTTACTATCCCCAACAACGGGAGGTTATATCTATACCTTGCTATCCCCAGCATATGGGAGGTTATCTATACTCTGCTATCCCCAGCAGACAGAGGGTATATATTCTTCAACAAGTAATCGGGATTTATTTTCCCTGGCCAGCAGTTATTATACGAAGATATCCATACGCTTCCGGCAGTATCATATCATACATACATCATTTACATCATACCATAACATACATATCCATATACATAATACATTACCTAAGTGCATCCTATCATACATGCATACATAAAGCATAAACTAATATCATTATACAAAAGCTACCTTGTTTCAGGTTAATTATCCAACAAACAAATTTATGAGCTCCAGGACTGCTTTATTGTCACCTCAGGGTTACTTTATCCTCCTGATAACTTCTCATTACTTCAAGACTGCTTTAGAGTTATCATTATTGATTGCTCTATCCTCCTGAAGCCATTACTTCAAGACTGCTTTAGAGTTATCATTATTGATTGCTCTATCCTCCTGAAGCCATTACTTCAAGACTGCTTTAGAGTTATCATTATTGATTGCTCTATCCTCCTGAAGCCATTACTTCAAGACTGCTTTAGAGTTATCATTATTGATTGCTCTATCCTCCTGAAGCCATTACTTCAAGACTGCTTTAGAGTTATCATTATTGATTGCTCTATCCTCCTGAAGCCATTACTTCAAGACTGCTTTAGAGTTATCATTATTGATTGCTCTATCCTCCTGAAGCCATTACTTCAAGACTGCTTTAGAGTTATCATTATTGATTGCTCTATCCTCCTGAAGCCATTACTTCAAGACTGCTTTAGAGTTATCATTATTGATTGCTCTATCCTCCTGAAGCCATTACTTCAAGACTGCTTTAGAGTTATCATTATTGATTGCTCTATCCTCCTGAAGCCATTACTTCAAGACTGCTTTAGAGTTATCATTATTGATTGCTCTATCCTCCTGAAGCCATTACTTCAAGACTGCTTTAGAGTTATCATTATTGATTGCTCTATCCTCCTGAAGCCATTACTTCAAGACTGCTTTAGAGTTATCATTATTGATTGCTCTATCCTCCTGAAGCCATTACTTCAAGACTGCTTTAGAGTTATCATTATTGATTGCTCTATCCTCCTGAAATCATTACTTCAAGACTGCTTTAGAGTTATCATTATTGATTGCTCTATCCTCCTGAAGCCATTACTTCAAGACTGCTTTAGAGTTATCATTATTGATTGCTCTATCCTCCTGAAGCCATTACTTCAAGACTGCTTTAGAGTTATCATTATTGATTGCTCTATCCTCCTGAAGACGTATCACATTAGTATTTCAAGACTGCTTTAGAGCTATCCATTGCTCTATCCTCCTGAAATCATTACTTCAAGACTGCTTTAGAGTTATCATTATTGATTGCTCTATCCTCCTGAAGACGTATCACATTAGTATTTCAAGACTGCTTTAGAGCTATCCATTGCTCTATCCTCCTGAAATCATTACTTCAAGACTGCTTTAGAGTTATCATTATTGATTGCTCTATCCTCCTGAAGACGTATCACATTAGTATTTCAAGACTGCTTTAGAGCTATCCATTGCTCTATCCTCCTGAAATCATTACTTCAAGACTGCTTTAGAGTTATCATTGCTCTATCCTCCTGAAATCATATTATTACTTCAAGACTGCTTTAGGGTTATCATTATTGATTGCTCTATCCTCGTGAAGACATGCTGTTACATCAGTATTACTCCAGTATCCTGAAAGCATATCATCAATACCTCAGGACTGCTCCAGACTCTTGACAGCTTTCATTATACCTCCATATTTTGGACTGCTTTATCTTCCAAGAAATATATCTGAAGAACTTTCCCCTAGTGGCATCTTTAAGCCCACTCAATCATGTTCAACCAACCATCAATATCACTCTATGCACTGGTGAGTGCAAATTTTTGGGCTTTTGTGTTCAATCCCCTTCAACCTTCCAGGTCACGACTGGCAAATATACCAATCTAACCCCTCAGGTTTCAGAAAATTGAACAGGGGCAGCTGTTGCACCCCAAAATTTGCCCTCACAATATAAGACTTTGTGTTATAAGAAGGTTCACAAGGTTCACAAGTTCCCCAACACTTACAAGGCCTTTCATGAGGTTCATGAAGTCTACAAGTTACTTTATGAAGGTTCACAAGGTTCATAAGCTTCTCAACAGTTACAAGACCTTTCATGAGGTTCATGAAGTCTACAAGTCACTTCTTGAAGGATCACAAGGTTCACAAGGTTCACAAGTCCCACAACACTTGTATAACCTTTCATGAGGTTCATGAAGTCTACAAATTGCTTCTTGAAGGTTCACAAGGTTCACAAGTCCCACAACACTTGTATAACCTTTCATGAGGTTCATGAAGTCTACAAGTTGCTTCTTGAAGGTTCACAAGGTTCACAAGGTTCACAAGCTTCACAATACCTCCCATGAGTATCACAAGACATCTTATGAAGATTCACAAGGTTCACAAAGTTCACAATCGGTCAAAGAAGTTGACAATTCCCTCAGACAATGCACCTCCTAAGCAGTGTATCCAGAACTAGGGTTTTGACTTTAATCAGGCTAAATGGACTTCCAATACCTCAAGTGAGTTTCATAACATCTTATATGTGTGTAATAACCTCCATGACAAGTTTCAAGACTTTTCTCAAAAGTTTGCTCAGTCAGATGATCAGATAAGTCAAAATCAGTCAATGCAGTTAAAAAGTCAAACTGAGGTCAACTGTGGTCAAACCAAAGTCAAACTTCATGATTTTTTGCCAACATCAAGTATATGAAGTAAAATTCATCATTTGATCAAGGGTTGATCATGATTCATCAAGGAGATTCCAGATCATCAATAATCAGGAGTTTCTAAATTAGGGTTTCCTTAGTAAAAGTCAACTGAACTTTGACCAGGCATAACTTTCACATACTTCATCACCAAGTCTCCATCCAAAGCTAATTTTGAAGGAAATTGAATTCCCTACAACTTTGATGTTGAAGGTTAAGCCCAAAAATGCTTCATTTGAAAGATATGAGCTAAGTGATTATAGGTCATTTCAAAAGTCAACAAAAAGTCAACAACTTCAAAAGGGCATAACTTGAGATTGGTAAATGATATGGACCTGAAACCAATGGGGTTGTTCAGAGGACTCTTCAAGCTTTCCAAAAAGTCCAAGAACACCCTCACACCTTTAAAATTGAGGGAGATGTGCCCTTGCAAAGTTGGGAAATTTTGTGATGGTTTATGTTGAAAATGGAGGCTTAGAAGTAATTCTTTCCAAATGGGCTGCCCAATTCATGACCCAATCCATGTCACAACATCATGCACGACCCAATGGTGAGAAATTCTGATTTTTATATTTTTATTTGATATTTATTTGAATTTTATTCATTTTAAATCAAATTAAATCAAAATAAAATCTAAAAATCAAAGTTTGGGCATGATTCTTCTTTTAAAAATTAATCAATGCTGCTTAATATGATTTGATCTTGTCCAATTTCGTGCTAGACCAAATTAGAAGGCAAATATTTGATTTTTTCACACTTTAAGATCATGACATTCCTTCATTATGAAGTTTTCCAAAAGGCCCATAAATCCATCATCTTTTGACCTAAATTACATCTCCTATAAGTATACAAGAGAACCCTATTGCATTGCCACGAATTCTAGCAGCTCAAAGGTAAGTTTCACTTCAAAAAATTTCAAGCAAAAATTCAATTTTCGGATTCATCATCAAGGAGTGTTTAAAGGTATTTTACAGACATAGGAGGTTGCTTTGGACCTTACTAAACCTATCTCAATCATCAAGAACATCTGAAAGTCACTCATATGCCATGGCCGAACGCATTTTCATCTCCATAATATTTTTTTTCGATTCTGCATATTCAAGCATTATAACTTAAATTTGTTAATTGATTCGTGTTTATTGTGAAGCATTGAAGCTTTCTGGGCAATTTCCTTTGAGCTTCGTGACCATAATACCAAGTTGCCATGATTAGGGTTTGAGCATCCGAATTGGGGTTATGGGATACAGGCTATTTAAATGATTTCTATTGACATATTTAAATTGTATGAATGGTTCTGAATATATTGGGACAATCAATTTGAAAAAATCATGCAGGAATGGAGCAATATAACGTTCATAGGTTTTCCTGTGAAATAAAATTCGCAGGTAATCTCCTAGTAAATTTTGCAGCTGGTTTCGAAGGTCTCAAGGTTGAAGAAAGAGTTCTGGCGCGTGTTTTAAAAATTCAAATATTAAACTAAATATTTTATGAATTGTGTTTGGTCTGGTTATCACAGGTATGCTTGTGGCCCAGTGGAAGGAGGCGTAGGTATGCTGGCCATGTGACTTGTGTTCGAACCCTGCTTGGACCATTGTTTTTATTTTATTTTTCAGGGTAAAAGGAGGCATAATATATTATGATTCAAAGCCATTCAGCTAACAGATTGGCTCTTCCAGCCGGGTGGTGATGCGTACACTTGCGAATGTAAAAGGTCCTGGGTTCAATCCCTACCCCCAGGCCTTTTGGTTTTTTTTTTATTTTTCTGGATTTTGCATCATAAGGAACAAAACAAATCTCTGTCTCTCATCTCTTGCCTGCGCGCCAGTGGCCTAGTGGTTGTTATACTTGCTGGAAATCAAGCTGGCCTGGGTTCAAACCCCAGCCAGGTAAGTTTCCATATTTTTTCCTTTTATTTGTTTTTTAAGCATTATAATATTAAAATTAAATATATATTATATATGTTTCTAAAAACAATAAAAATAATAATGAAATATGTATGTCATTTTTTTTTCAAAAATATATTTTTTGTAAATTATGTCTCACCATTTTTGTGTTTAATTTATAATATGTATATATAAATTAGAATAAATTTTGTATATATATAAACCCTAATTCTCAAATCCTAAAAAATATCTTCCAATTAAACCCTAATTGTATTTATTTTCTAATTGATGATCTTTAAAATAATTCTAATTTATTTGTAAATATAGTTATAATTCAAATTAATTTTCTTTTAATGTTTAGAAATAATTTAATTTAGGATAATTATATTTTTGTATATGGTTAAAAATAATTTGTAAATATAATAACTAATAGAATTAAATTTTAAATGTGATATTTAAAATCTATCTTTTTCTTATGATATGTATATAAATATGAATATATGTTAATAATAATTAAAATTTTGTAATACATTTGAAAATAATTTAATAATTAGTATATGAATTAAAAATTATTTAGTTGTGTATGTTAATTTCTTCTTATATTATTTTTGGTTTCTATTATTACTATTAACTATATTGTTACTAATTTTTGCTTATTATAATTTTATTAACCTTTTAATTAATTTTTATTATTAACCATATTATTATTATTATATTTTTATACTTCTAACCTTGTTTATTATTTCTAATTATTCTTATTATTATTTTCACTAACTTTATATTTCTACTAACCTTATTTAATTTTTCTTATTATTTACTAACCCCAATATTTTATTATTAATTATTTGCTTATTATATTTATTTTGATTATATTTTGCTATTTATTTTATTGTAATTGCTTCCTTGGTGTAATTTTGCAAATATTTTAATTATTTAATTATTGTTATGGTTAGTAATTAGGGAGTGTAACAACATGTATGCAATATTAAAATAAATTTAGATAATTTTTAATCAAAGATAATTAAAATAAACACGTCACACACGTAAGTCGATTTTAATCGCCGTCTCACTTCCTAAGGTTATCCCTCAAGTTGCCTACGAATAATGGTCAAGTGGGGTGTATAAAGCAAGTCCCTTAAAATAAAAAATCATCAAAGTCCCTTATGGTTGCCTTTACGAATCGAGTCCCTTCGAAACAAATGATGATAGTCCCTACTTTATGCTTATTACACCCCACAATGGCCTTCAAAATCAGAATGTCCCTCACATGTCCCTTAACATCCAAGGTAAGGACTACCTACTCCTTCATAGTAGGGATAGTCTTACCAAGGAAAGGAAAAAGAACAATAAAGACTTTAAATTTTAGGGTAGGTTCCTCTTATGTACTTGCTCACTTCAAAAATTTTACAAACACTTAACATTTTCAAACAAATTTTCAAACAAGTTTTTACACATCCGTACATGGATTATTATTAACTATTCTGAAAATTTTTCTATTCACACACTACACTTTCAAAAACAATTTAAAGTGAGCTTAAGTACCTAAGAGCCCATGGATAACCATGGATGAAAAGGATGCTAATACCTTCCCTTTTCATAACCTACCCCCCGGACCCAAAATATTCTCTAAGGTCTTTCCTGTTCTTTTATAACCTTTCCTTATGGATAAAATAAAAGTCGGTGGCGACTCTTGCTATCCGCAACATTGCTTAAAGTCAGTTCTCCCACCGTGTTACAGAACTGGCGACTCTGCTGGGGATCTAAATTAAAGAGGGGTACCCTTAGGAATTAAGATCACTTTAAATTGTTTGCCTTGTTTGTTTTATATTACTTGTTGGGGTGCTCTTATGTGTGAAAGGTCCTAACCCGGATCTAGTGTACCTTAGGTAAATGGCAATAGACCAAGGAAACTGTACGACGTATATCGATACGGTTGATCTGGTGGCCATAGTTAGTGCGACTTCTTGGTTGGTGCTTATATTCCTTAAGTCAAGTTGAGGATAATATTGAGGCTGCCATATGTTGTCAATGCACTAACTAACTTTTAGAACCCTAGTTAACTCATCTTGGCCTTTAGAAAGTAGTGAGGTAACCGGCTTTGGTGCAGACTGAAGTTGGTTGACACTCGATGCTACGCTCATTGAGATCTTAAACTTGGAGGGTTTTGGTTGGCAAGTAAGTTGCCTTCTGATCAATCACCCTTGTGAAGGATCAATGATATTGAGATCCCTTAGAACCTGGTTACTTTTGTAGGACAGGATGAACCATCTAACTTCAGGGGAGGGTACTTACCTTTGAACCTCATGCAAGCCTTTAAACCTAGGGCTATGGTGTGACTTGTTTGTGTGTGCCACATGTTTGTGATTGAGCATAACATCATGACATCATCATACATCATAAGCATAGCATTTTCACTAACCATTTCAAGGACCAAAGGATTTATCTTTGTTCTTTGTTGCAGGTCATGGCTTCAGCTCGTAGAAACACCATCAGGATCAACTTTGTGGGGATACCTCCCAAGCTTAAAGAGTTGGTTTCTCAAGTGTCTGATCACTCCCGATTCAACAAGAGACATGGTCATCTATTGGATCTAGTCACTTCAGGGTTTAATGAAGACATGATGAGTGTTCTGTTTCAGTTCTTTGACCCTAAGCACCATTGCTTCACATTCCCTGACTACCAGCTGGTTCCAACCATGGAGGAATTCTCTAAACTTCTGGGTATACCTATTCTTGATCAAAGACCCTTCACAGGCTTGGAGAAAGAACTTAAACCAGAGGTTATTGCTGCAGCTCTACATCTGAAGAAGTCTGACATTGTTCTAGAAACGAGAAGTGGAGTTAAGGGTATTCTTGCCAAGGTACTAATGGATAAAGCTCAAATGTTCTTGAAGGCCATGAGCTATGATGATTTTGAGGAGGTCTTAGCCTTGCTGATATATGGCTTAGTATTGTTCCCCAATCCAGATCAGTTCATAGATGTTCATGCCATCAACATTTTCCTGAGTCACAATCCAGTGCCTACATTGCTTGGAGATATCCTGCATTCTCTTCACACCCGTACTACAAGGGCAAGAGGAACTTTGATGTGCTGCATACCTTTGCTTTCTAGGTGGTTTATTTCTCACCTTCCTCGCTCAGTAATAAAAAATGAGCAAGGGTTCAGATGGTCCAAAAGGATCATGTCACTATCTCACTCAGATATCCATTGGTGCTCCAGATCTATGGAGAATGTCACCATCATTGACCGTTGTGGGGAGTTTCCTAATGTGCCACTTCTAGGCATAAGAGGAGGCATCACCTACAACCCCTCTCTAGCTTTACGACAGTTTGGTTACGCTCGGAGCGATGGTCCACATGACATGTTGATTCAGGGCATTGTGTTTGATTACGACAACGATCTTCAGGGTTACCGTCAGAGATTCATACGAGCTTGGGGAAAGGTAAACAGGATTGACAGCAAGACACTGGAGCCTAAGTACACTATTCCTATGGAGGCTTATCTCAGATGGGTACGATCTCGTGCTCAGACACTTATGATGCCATATCCTGCCGTCCTACCAGTTATCATGGAACCTGTTGCTGAAGGAGACACAGCTTATACCATCCTTCACCCAGACATGCCTACTGATATGGAAGACTTGCAGAGATCATGGATCCAACTGAAGGAGCAAAGGGATACTTTCGAGGCTCATTACAAAGTAAGCCAAGCAAGAGTCCTAGAGCTAACAAAGCAACTTCACGAGGAACGAAACCTCAACTCATACCTCAATACAAAGAGGAAACGTCCATGGGAGACTTAAAACCCCACCTTTTGTACTCATTTCACTTTCATCTTTTGTAAGCCTAAAAGGCAAAACAAGTTATTACTAATAAAAAGTTACTTTCTTGTTTGTTTAAGCAAATTTAAATCCTGCGGTCCTTGAAAGCATTGCATATGCATTACCATGTCATTTCATTGCATCACAGGTTTATAATTGTGCACAGGTTTCTCATTCTCTCGCTGTTTATTTCAGCAATGACTCTTGAACAATCAGTTAAGGATCTTCAGGCACAGAATACACAGTTCCAAGAGTTGATCCTGAACCTGACCAAGGGGCAGGATGAATTGAAGACACTGCTGGCTAAGGAGAAGAATCCTAAGGACAACAAAGATGATCAGCTGAAACAACTACAAGCTGAGATGACAGGAATGAGGATCCAGATGAATGGCCAGGTGGCTCTTATCCAAAGTTTAACTCAGGGGCAAGAAGAGCTGAAGACCTTCATCCAAAAATTTCAAAGTGATAGAGTCGGGGATCTAATTGTCAGTAAACCTCCATTAAGACAAGTTGATTTCCTTAAAAGAGGGATGAGGATAAAAGAGGGTGAGAGACAGGTTGCCATTGATTGTTCCTCAATTGAAGAAGAAAGACCTGATAAGGTTAACCTACTTCAACACCAGAAATGTAGAAGGCAGTTTATCAAGTTCAGCACTCCAATGTCACAAGTTTTGCAATGCCTGTTGGAGATGAAGCTAATTTCCTTGAAAAATTCTCCTCAAAATCCTAAAACCTCTTCTCCTCGCTATAATCCCAAGGCAAGGTGTGAGTATCACTCCAACAGTCCTGGACATGATACTAACAACTGCTGGATGTTGAAGAATAAGATTCAAGACCTAATTGACGAAGGAATACTCGAGGTTACTCCAGAAGGTCAAGTTGAATTTTACTATCGTCCATCAAACACCGAAGCTGCAAGACAAGTAGCCCAAAGTAACAAAAAAGGAGGAATACCTATGCCTAAGATATGGGGCACCTTGGGGCATCCAAGTGGTAAATTTGATTTCATGGTGAAGTATACTGCTCCTCAAAGTTCACAGATTGCAATTGAGGACATTCAGCCAACTGGATGGGACAACATTTGAATTTTCATTTGTAATTTCTTTTATTTGTTTGAACACTCACTATTATGTTAAACTTTTGTCTTCTTTAATGCATTGCATATGTTTGTCTTGAATTAATCCATTCGTTCCACTATATTTTGAATTATGCTTTTTATTTCTATCTTGTGATGTTTAACTCCTGATAAAGCTATAAGCCTGTAGAGGGAGGATGACGAAAACAATACCATAATCTTATGCAGTATGCTTTTGAATAGACTATGCTGACGATGTACAGGCATTGTTTCAATTCCTAAACAGTGGAGATATAAGGAAGTTAATCCCTAGTCAGACCTTTTGAGCCTATGAAGTAGGAGTTTTTATTCTCGCACAAATTAAAACCCTTATTCATAACATGGGGCAGGGTAGTTACTCAGTTAACTCAAATATGCCATTTATATGTGTTGTACACAATGAATGATGGTTCACTGTAATCATTAAACCTAATAGTCAATATCTAGCAAAAGAAAAGCTCACTAAGTCAAAACCTATGAAGGAGACTTAGTAAAACATCAAGACATCCCGCTGACTGTAACCTTGAAATAAGCAGTTCAGGCAAAAAGAAGGGATAATAAAGTCAAAAGAAAAAAAAAAGAGGTCACTATGAACCCTCAACAAAGAAAGATGGCTGAATGTTCAAATAAATTTTGGGTTTCTGAACCATCACAAATATCGGTGTTACAACTCCCAAACTGCTATGGAACTTCAATGCATGAGTTAACTGAGCATAGGACTGAAGAACATCATGGAGATTGGGTTGGGTACAAATAAAATTCGAGCCTTTATCCTTTGTTTCTTAAACCATGAACCAGGACACGTTACAACCCTCTAAAAGTCCTAACTGAAGCATGGTTAGTTCGAAAGCGTACTGCTGCAAAAAGGTATTCTGACTCCTTTAGGGCTTGTCATAAAATTTGAGTTAATATCACAGTTTTCCCAAAACAAAAAAAAAAAAGTTTTTCTAAAATAACCTGTTTCAAAACTTCAAGACAGACATAAGCATTGCATTTTTGAATATATTTGTTTGCATATACCTGAGTGTTTGACAGATGGAGAAACTTACAAGACGAATGTTCAATGAACCAAAGTCCTTCCGATAAACAAAGTTGCTTCCTGGATCAAAGTCCATGTATACAAAGGGGCATAGTCATGACCTCCCAAATCAAGGGGGCAGGCCATGATATTTCCTAACTCATTTGGGGCAATCAGGACAAGATTCAACTATGTTTAAGCAGCCAGAGGCAGATCTCCTCATCTATCTGAAATGCCAAGGGCATAGTCACTGTTTCCCAGTCAAGAGGCATACCAAGTTACTGTTCAATTCAGTTGGGGCAATTAAGTCCAGACTCAGCTGTGCTTAAAAGCTAGGGGCATTTTTCCTTGTACAGTTGAATTACCAAAGGTGACATTACAGAGTTTACAATGTTTATGGGGGCATTCTGTTTGTTTCTCTTGAGGTAGCTCACTGCAGATACTTCCATTATGGGACAATTCATCCTCAACCAAGGGGCAATGCTTTCTCTTCAAATCTAATACCTGGAGCGTATATGGTCCATTACAGTTTAAAGACACATTCCTTTCATTGTATTACTTTGATTCTCAGCTGAAACCATGATGGAAATTAATTGTCTACGCCGGTAGTATCAGATGGTGTCAGTATCATGTCTTCAGATCCAGCCATGAGGATTTCTGGGAAAGTACTCAGGAAAGTTAAAAAATTTCAGGAGTTCCAAATCCAATTGGTTATACACTCTCGAAGTTGAAATAATTTTGTGTTCAAAGTTCAGCTTTACTTTTCCCTCTGAATCCAGATTTACTTTTACCCTATTTACATAAGCGAAACGTCCATTGGTTGTGTTTGAATGCATGTATGCTTTTAATATGATTAATGTTTACCAGAAATGCATGAAAATGCAGTAATAGTATTTACTAAGGACGAATGAGGGAAGGATTTCAACGAAGCTTCGCCGGTTCACCTTTATAAGACAGTTACAAACCCTCAGTAGGACTAATCCATCTTCACAAAGTCTAATCTCCCCTGGAATTTATATCCATCTCTTTTGTCCTCATACGGATGTACGGGAAGTTACTTTCCAATAAGGGTACGACGAGCGAAGACGGGATATTATACTTATTCTACTATCAAACGAAGACGAAGGTTATATATACCTTACTATCCCCAACAACGGGAGGTTATATCTATACCTTGCTATCCCCAGCATATGGGAGGTTATCTATACTCTGCTATCCCCAGCAGACAGAGGGTATATATTCTTCAACAAGTAATCGGGATTTATTTTCCCTGGCCAGCAGTTATTATACGAAGATATCCATACGCTTCCGGCAGTATCATATCATACATACATCATTTACATCATACCATAACATACATATCCATATACATAATACATTACCTAAGTGCATCCTATCATACATGCATACATAAAGCATAAACTAATATCATTATACAAAAGCTACCTTGTTTCAGGTTAATTATCCAACAAACAAATTTATGAGCTCCAGGACTGCTTTATTGTCACCTCAGGGTTACTTTATCCTCCTGATAACTTCTCATTACTTCAAGACTGCTTTAGAGTTATCATTATTGATTGCTCTATCCTCCTGAAGCCATTACTTCAAGACTGCTTTAGAGTTATCATTATTGATTGCTCTATCCTCCTGAAGCCATTACTTCAAGACTGCTTTAGAGTTATCATTATTGATTGCTCTATCCTCCTGAAGCCATTACTTCAAGACTGCTTTAGAGTTATCATTATTGATTGCTCTATCCTCCTGAAGCCATTACTTCAAGACTGCTTTAGAGTTATCATTATTGATTGCTCTATCCTCCTGAAGCCATTACTTCAAGACTGCTTTAGAGTTATCATTATTGATTGCTCTATCCTCCTGAAGCCATTACTTCAAGACTGCTTTAGAGTTATCATTATTGATTGCTCTATCCTCCTGAAGCCATTACTTCAAGACTGCTTTAGAGTTATCATTATTGATTGCTCTATCCTCCTGAAGCCATTACTTCAAGACTGCTTTAGAGTTATCATTATTGATTGCTCTATCCTCCTGAAGCCATTACTTCAAGACTGCTTTAGAGTTATCATTATTGATTGCTCTATCCTCCTGAAGCCATTACTTCAAGACTGCTTTAGAGTTATCATTATTGATTGCTCTATCCTCCTGAAGCCATTACTTCAAGACTGCTTTAGAGTTATCATTATTGATTGCTCTATCCTCCTGAAGACGTATCACATTAGTATTTCAAGACTGCTTTAGAGCTATCCATTGCTCTATCCTCCTGAAATCATTACTTCAAGACTGCTTTAGAGTTATCATTATTGATTGCTCTATCCTCCTGAAGCCATTACTTCAAGACTGCTTTAGAGTTATCATTATTGATTGCTCTATCCTCCTGAAGCCATTACTTCAAGACTGCTTTAGAGTTATCATTATTGATTGCTCTATCCTCCTGAAGACGTATCACATTAGTATTTCAAGACTGCTTTAGAGCTATCCATTGCTCTATCCTCCTGAAATCATTACTTCAAGACTGCTTTAGAGTTATCATTATTGATTGCTCTATCCTCCTGAAGACGTATCACATTAGTATTTCAAGACTGCTTTAGAGCTATCCATTGCTCTATCCTCCTGAAATCATTACTTCAAGACTGCTTTAGAGTTATCATTATTGATTGCTCTATCCTCCTGAAGACGTATCACATTAGTATTTCAAGACTGCTTTAGAGCTATCCATTGCTCTATCCTCCTGAAATCATTACTTCAAGACTGCTTTAGAGTTATCATTGCTCTATCCTCCTGAAATCATATTATTACTTCAAGACTGCTTTAGGGTTATCATTATTGATTGCTCTATCCTCGTGAAGACATGCTGTTACATCAGTATTACTCCAGTATCCTGAAAGCATATCATCAATACCTCAGGACTGCTCCAGACTCTTGACAGCTTTCATTATACCTCCATATTTTGGACTGCTTTATCTTCCAAGAAATATATCTGAAGAACTTTCCCCTAGTGGCATCTTTAAGCCCACTCAATCATGTTCAACCAACCATCAATATCACTCTATGCACTGGTGAGTGCAAATTTTTGGGCTTTTGTGTTCAATCCCCTTCAACCTTCCAGGTCACGACTGGCAAATATACCAATCTAACCCCTCAGGTTTCAGAAAATTGAACAGGGGCAGCTGTTGCACCCCAAAATTTGCCCTCACAATATAAGACTTTGTGTTCTAAGAAGGTTCACAAGGTTCACAAGTTCCCCAACACTTACAAGGCCTTTCATGAGGTTCATGAAGTCTACAAGTTACTTTATGAAGGTTCACAAGGTTCATAAGCTTCTCAACAGTTACAAGACCTTTCATGAGGTT
This sequence comes from Lathyrus aphaca, assembly GCA_963966055.1. Lineage (NCBI taxonomy): Eukaryota > Viridiplantae > Streptophyta > Magnoliopsida > Fabales > Fabaceae > Lathyrus > Lathyrus aphaca. The sequence goes on along the minus strand of OZ014522.1, from coordinate 37,022,917 downwards.
CATGAAGTCTACAAGTCACTTCTTGAAGGATCACAAGGTTCACAAGGTTCACAAGTCCCACAACACTTGTATAACCTTTCATGAGGTTCATGAAGTCTACAAATTGCTTCTTGAAGGTTCACAAGGTTCACAAGTCCCACAACACTTGTATAACCTTTCATGAGGTTCATGAAGTCTACAAGTTGCTTCTTGAAGGTTCACAAGGTTCACAAGGTTCACAAGCTTCACAATACCTCCCATGAGTATCACAAGACATCTTATGAAGATTCACAAGGTTCACAAAGTTCACAATCGGTCAAAGAAGTTGACAATTCCCTCAGACAATGCACCTCCTAAGCAGTGTATCCAGAACTAGGGTTTTGACTTTAATCAGGCTAAATGGACTTCCAATACCTCAAGTGAGTTTCATAACATCTTATATGTGTGTAATAACCTCCATGACAAGTTTCAAGACTTTTCTCAAAAGTTTGCTCAGTCAGATGATCAGATAAGTCAAAATCAGTCAATGCAGTTAAAAAGTCAAACTGAGGTCAACTGTGGTCAAACCAAAGTCAAACTTCATGATTTTTTGCCAACATCAAGTATATGAAGTAAAATTCATCATTTGATCAAGGTTTGATCATGATTCATCAAGGAGATTCCAGATCATCAATAATCAGGAGTTTCTAAATTAGGGTTTCCTTAGTAAAAGTCAACTGAACTTTGACCAGGCATAACTTTCACATACTTCATCACCAAGTCTCCATCCAAAGCTCATTTTGAAGGAAATTGAATTCCCTACAACTTTGATGTTGAAGGTTAAGCCCAAAAATGCTTCATTTGAAAGATATGAGCTAAGACATTATAGGTCATTTCAAAAGTCAACAAAAAGTCAACAACTTCAAAAGGGCATAACTTGAGATTGGTAAATGATATGGACCTGAAACCAATGGGGTTGTTCAGAGGACTCTTCAAGCTTTCCAAAAAGTCCAAGAACACCCTCACACCTTTAAAATTGAGGGAGATGTGCCCTTGCAAAGTTGGGAAATTTTGTGATGGTTTATGTTGAAAATGGAGGCTTAGAAGTAATTCTTTCCAAATGGGCTGCCCAATTCATGACCCAATCCATGTCACAACATCATGCACGACCCAATGGTGAGAAATTCTGATTTTTATATTTTTATTTGATATTTATTTGAATTTTATTCATTTTAAATCAAATTAAATCAAAATAAAATCTAAAAATCAAAGTTTGGGCATGATTCTTCTTTTAAAAATTAATCAATGCTGCTTAATATGATTTGATCTTGTCCAATTTCGTGCTAGACCAAATTAGAAGGCAAATATTTGATTTTTTCACACTTTAAGATCATGACATTCCTTCATTATGAAGTTTTCCAAAAGGCCCATAAATCCATCATCTTTTGACCTAAATTACATCTCCTATAAGTATACAAGAGAACCCTATTGCATTGCCACGAATTCTAGCAGCTCAAAGGTAAGTTTCACTTCAAAAAATTTCAAGCAAAAATTCAATTTTCGGATTCATCATCAAGGAGTGTTTAAAGGTATTTTACAGACATAGGAGGTTGCTTTGGACCTTACTAAACCTATCTCAATCATCAAGAACATCTGAAAGTCACTCATATGCCATGGCCGAACGCATTTTCATCTCCATAATATTTTTTTTCGATTCTGCATATTCAAGCATTATAACTTAAATTTGTTAATTGATTCGTGTTTATTGTGAAGCATTGAAGCTTTCTGGGCAATTTCCTTTGAGCTTCGTGACCATAATACCAAGTTGCCATGATTAGGGTTTGAGCATCCGAATTGGGGTTATGGGATACAGGCTATTTAAATGATTTCTATTGACATATTTAAATTGTATGAATGGTTCTGAATATATTGGGACAATCAATTTGAAAAAATCATGCAGGAATGGAGCAATATAACGTTCATAGGTTTTCCTGTGAAATAAAATTCGCAGGTAATCTCCTAGTAAATTTTGCAGCTGGTTTCGAAGGTCTCAAGGTTGAAGAAAGAGTTCTGGCGCGTGTTTTAAAAATTCAAATATTAAACTAAATATTTTATGAATTGTGTTTGGTCTGGTTATCACAGGTATGCTTGTGGCCCAGTGGAAGGAGGCGTAGGTATGCTGGCCATGTGACTTGTGTTCGAACCCTGCTTGGACCATTGTTTTTATTTTATTTTTCAGGGTAAAAGGAGGCATAATATATTATGATTCAAAGCCATTCAGCTAACAGATTGGCTCTTCCAGCCGGGTGGTGATGCGTACACTTGCGAATGTAAAGGTCCTGGGTTCAATCCCTACCCCCAGGCCTTTTGGTTTTTTTTTTATTTTTCTGGATTTTGCATCATAAGGAACAAAACAAATCTTTGTCTCTCATCTCTTGCCTGCACGCCAGTGGCCTAGTGGTTGTTATACTTGCTGGAAATCAAGCTGGCCTGGGTTCAAACCCCAGCCAGGTAAGTTTCCATATTTTTTCCTTTTATTTGTTTTTTAAGCATTATAATATTAAAATTAAATATATATTATATATGTTTCTAAAAACAATAAAAATAATAATGAAATATGTATGTCATTTTTTTTTCAAAAATATATTTTTTGTAAATTATGTCTCACCATTTTTGTGTTTAATTTATAATATGTATATATAAATTAGAATAAATTTTGTATATATATAAACCCTAATTCTCAAATCCTAAAAAATATCTTCCAATTAAACCCTAATTGTATTTATTTTCTAATTGATGATCTTTAAAATAATTCTAATTTATTTGTAAATATAGTTATAATTCAAATTAATTTTCTTTTAATGTTTAGAAATAATTTAATTTAGGATAATTATATTTTTGTATATGGTTAAAAATAATTTGTAAATATAATAACTAATAGAATTAAATTTTAAATGTGATATTTAAAATCTATCTTTTTCTTATGATATGTATATAAATATGAATATATGTTAATAATAATTAAAATTTTGTAATACATTTGAAAATAATTTAATAATTAGTATATGAATTAAAAATTATTTAGTTGTGTATGTTAATTTCTTCTTATATTATTTTTGGTTTCTATTATTACTATTAACTATATTGTTACTAATTTTTGCTTATTATAATTTTATTAACCTTTTAATTAATTTTTATTATTAACCATATTATTATTATTATATTTTTATACTTCTAACCTTGTTTATTATTTCTAATTATTCTTATTATTATTTTCACTAACTTTATATTTCTACTAACCTTATTTAATTTTTCTTATTATTTACTAACCCCAATATTTTATTATTAATTATTTGCTTATTATATTTATTTTGATTATATTTTGCTATTTATTTTATTGTAATTGCTTCCTTGGTGTAATTTTGCAAATATTTTAATTATTTAATTATTGTTATGGTTAGTAATTAGGGAGTGTAACAACATGTATGCAATATTAAAATAAATTTAGATAATTTTTAATCAAAGATAATTAAAATAAACACGTCACACACGTAAGTCGATTTTAATCGCCGTCTCACTTCCTAAGGTTATCCCTCAAGTTGCCTACGAATAATGGTCAAGTGGGGTGTATAAAGCAAGTCCCTTAAAATAAAAAATCATCAAAGTCCCTTATGGTTGCCTTTACGAATCGAGTCCCTTCGAAACAAATGATGATAGTCCCTACTTTATGCTTATTACACCCCACAATGGCCTTCAAAATCAGAATGTCCCTCACATGTCCCTTAACATCCAAGGTAAGGACTACCTACTCCTTCATAGTAGGGATAGTCTTACCAAGGAAAGGAAAAAGAACAATAAAGACTTTAAATTTTAGGGTAGGTTCCTCTTATGTACTTGCTCACTTCAAAAATTTTACAAACACTTAACATTTTCAAACAAATTTTCAAACAAGTTTTTACACATCCGTACATGGATTATTATTAACTATTCTGAAAATTTTTCTATTCACACACTACACTTTCAAAAACAATTTAAAGTGAGCTTAAGTACCTAAGAGCCCATGGATAACCATGGATGAAAAGGATGCTAATACCTTCCCTTTTCATAACCTACCCCCCGGACCCAAAATATTCTCTAAGGTCTTTCCTGTTCTTTTATAACCTTTCCTTATGGATAAAATAAAAGTCGGTGGCGACTCTTGCTATCCGCAACATTGCTTAAAGTCAGTTCTCCCACCGTGTTACAGAACTGGCGACTCTGCTGGGGATCTAAATTAAAGAGGGGTACCCTTAGGAATTAAGATCACTTTAAATTGTTTGCCTTGTTTGTTTTATATTACTTGTTGGGGTGCTCTTATGTGTGAAAGGTCCTAACCCGGATCTAGTGTACCTTAGGTAAATGGCAATAGACCAAGGAAACTGTACGACGTATATCGATACGGTTGATCTGGTGGCCATAGTTAGTGCGACTTCTTGGTTGGTGCTTATATTCCTTAAGTCAAGTTGAGGATAATATTGAGGCTGCCATATGTTGTCAATGCACTAACTAACTTTTAGAACCCTAGTTAACTCATCTTGGCCTTTAGAAAGTAGTGAGGTAACCGGCTTTGGTGCAGACTGAAGTTGGTTGACACTCGATGCTACGCTCATTGAGATCTTAAACTTGGAGGGTTTTGGTTGGCAAGTAAGTTGCCTTCTGATCAATCACCCTTGTGAAGGATCAATGATATTGAGATCCCTTAGAACCTGGTTACTTTTGTAGGACAGGATGAACCATCTAACTTCAGGGGAGGGTACTTACCTTTGAACCTTAGAACCTTGAGGTGGGTATTACACTGAGTCCCGTGGGAAGGATGGTTTAGGTTTGAGGTGGGTATTACACCGAGTCTCACGGGAAGCATGGTTTAGGCTTGAGGTGAGTATTACACTGAGTCCCACGGGAAACATGGTTTAGGCTTGAGGTGGGTATTACACTGAGTCCCACGGGAAACATGGTAGTGGCTTGAGATGGGTATTACACTAAGTCTCATGGGAAGCCTTTCCCGAGTAACACTTGAGGTGGGTATTCCACTGAGTCCCACGTGAAGTGTGGAGAGCGTTGTATGGACGTTTCCATCTTTTTATGGTTACTTGTAGAGAAATGACCAAAGGCTTGGGTAGTGATTAGATTTGAACCTTTAGAGCCGAGAGAACTCTAAGATAGGGAACTCACTGAGATGTTGATATCTCACCCCACTATTGTTGTTGCTTTTCAGGTTTCTTTTGCAGGTTGATTTACAAGTGGAGCTATGCTCGGGATGTTTCAAGAGAAGCATAGATTTAGTTTCTGTTGTGTATTTATATTCGTACAATAATGGATATTGTATTGATCTTAGTATTTTTATTTTAGTATAATTTCCATGACTTTCCCTATAGATTATATTGTTTTTAGAATTGGTCAAAAATGTGAATTATGATATTAGGCACTTATGATGGTATCAGTACCAAATAAACTCTTGTATAATGATATTCTAGGTATTTATTATATGACGCGTTACAGTTGGAATCAGAGCAGGTCGTATCCTCGACCTAGCCTTGAAACATCATAAGTAAATCTTTCCTGCCTCCTAAGTATATCTTGTCGGCATGATTCTTAATATCATAATATGTAGTATTGGGTCTAATCAACCTAATTCTATGTATGTGATAGGTAAAATCATGGTTGTGTGACCACGAGGACTCTGAAGTGTTGTCGTAACTTGTGCGGTGAGAGTAGGCTCAAGCCAAGAGTTAGCAGAGGGAGCTTTGGTTAGCTCAGTTGGAGTCTTTTTAAGAGTTGTACTTCTTGTAACATGGAGTTGCAGAGTAGTATGTTGTTCGAGAAATCATTTGGAATGGATATGGTCTGAAAGGTACAAATATCTACGGAATGAGTGGTCAGTGTATTGAAGGATATGTAAAGTCACTGATAGATTAGTATTGGCCTCTAGTATGGACAATATTTTTGAGAAATCTCATTCCATGAAAAGAGAAGATGCTTGGTGGAACGTGTGACGTAAGGTTTTGGAGTGAGTTAATTGTTAGTGTTTCAGTTCTAAGATCGCGGTGACATCGTAGATGAACGAGAGTACTTCAAGAATGTATTTGGATAATAACTTATAGATGGCTAGAAGTTACAAGTTAAGAATATTCATTTTCTTTTGAGAACCTAAAGTTATGGTGAAGCGTGAAGAGAAACACATGGATGTGAGTACACGTTTCAAGTAAGACGAGTATACCCCGGACAAAGAGTAGAAGATTGGCGTTGTATAACCAATTATGACTGAGGAGACAAGTTTAGAGTAACACATCAGGATGTTATATTTAGTAAGGGATCAATTCAGAAGTGTTGAATTACCCAAGGAATGGTATAAGGTATAGTGTTGGAGAAAGAATAAGCTTTATTTAGCAACATGAGGTGTATTTGATATAGATTAGATGAAGTTGTGTTAAGTGTTAGAGTAAGCACCTTGGATTCGGGAGAACTCTAGTAATATGGATTATGTTTAGGTATGAGAGGATTATCGTAGAGCGTGAAGTGAACACAGTATGGAAACGACATTAACAGTGCATTATGAGAAAGTAATAACGAAATGTATTTTTGGACGAATGTACAATGGAGTTGTTAAGTTATTGTTGAAACTAAAGTTAAGGAAGTGTGATCAATAATGGTTCACCCATTAAGACTCTAGTAGTATGATTACTATATGTGTGAAATCATATGTTGATGATTGTTATAACTTTTGGTTGCGATTGGAATGAGTTTGAGAGGTTTAGGTAACAATGAAAACCAGAATTTTGCTTATGCGTTTAAAGTAATTGATTACCCTCTGGGTAGTAACCGGTTACCGAATTGTGTTTCTAAATCTGTTTTAGCTACTGGAAGTTCAGATTTGCACTGAGTAATCGGTTACACTCCTGGTAGTAACCGGTTACCATTGTTAAGTTTTAAGGAATTTGATTTTCTAACATTCATACATTTTTACTCGAGTGCCTGATTGAAGCGTTCTTGGTATCGATAGAATGATGTGGAGACATTCTATGCAATGGTTAGTAGAGGGTAAGGGAATCTTGGTTAATACATAAAAAGAGATATCGAAGGTTCTTCAGAATAGTGTATTACCTCAGTTTTCAAGTGAAGGAAAACTCCTATATTTGTGAATGATCGGAATATTTGGAATTTATCTCTAGCGGGATTAAGAATATTGTTGTTTTAATTCTCGCCAAGGAATTAAAGAGAGGGGACAAAGTTGTATACTAGACATGAGATGTCCATTGTTTTGTTTTCTTCCCGATAAGGATTGTGTGTTGGATTTTGATTATGGACGAACCAAGTGTTAGCTTATGACTAAAAATACTTTGTGCTGCCATCATCTTTGGTTTCCTACTAATGTCATTGTACGAGTGGAATCGAACTATTTCGTTGAATATTTGTGATGTGACAGTAACAGAAATGGTAATTCTATTTCGTCGCTTGTTAGAGTATGTAATCTGCATGTTGTGCCTTGTTCTGTGTTACCTTGAGTTGTGAACGGTGGGAGAATGTTATACATGTTCAGAAACCGCAAGTGAGAATCATATTGCAAGTTAATGTGGACTGGATTGATAATTTTGAGTTGGATTGTTTGTCAACAAGAGGAACAAGTTCAGTTGTGTTCGACCGATTAGCCTCAGATAGGTAATCGATTGACACATGACTTTTGTGGAGGACTTTAGAGAATCGTACTTCTGAATTGTAAGTCCATTTTTGGCTTTCGTTCAAAGTGTCAAAGGATAAAGTGTTGAACTTTCTTTTGAGCATGATTTGGTAGACGGTAAATGATCTGGATTTTTGGTGTGTCATTGTTGCAACTGCTGAGGACCTAAATTGAGAAGTTATAAGAGACCCATGAAGTGTTGATCTTTCAGGAAATGTTTTGGTATCTGAATTACTGTGTGGATAAGAGATGAACAATTGGCCAGTTCTAGTATCATTAATTCTTAACATCAGTTATGGACTCCGAAGGAGTAATACCAGATGTGTGCAGTTGAGCCGCACTCAGAGATAGGATATTTTAAGTTACCTTCCAGGTAAAAGTGAGAGATGAATGTTCCAAAGTTAAGCATGTAAATTGGATCGTTTGAGGAATGAGACCCTTGAGAGAAGCAAATTTGAACGATAATTTTTGTATGGTCTTCAAAGGTGAGTATGTGGAATATTGTATGTGATAGGCAAGTGTTATGGTAACCTGCAAGTATATTAAGGATGATTTAAGTTTGGTATTGGTGACTCACTAATGATTGTAAGTTCTATGACATTACTACGTTATTATTAATGGAGACCTTGTGTCAATAGACACCTTGAGTGAATAAAATATTGTGAAGAGGTTTGACATGGAGCATTGTAACCATGGCAGATTTGTTAAGCGGAATTGGATAAATTGTTTCGAGTTTAGAATGGAATCGAAATTGTATAAGTTATGATTGCAACAATACAACCCCTTTATCTCTGTCGTTGGAGATTTTGGACCGATGTTATTATTGTTTGGTTGAAAAGTAAGTTGTTATATCCCTGAATGTCTGCAAGTTTTGTTCTGTTGGTTTGTGAGAACTCCAATGGATGCGTGTGTTCTCCGCAGACTACCAACTACCGAGTATTGTTTGGGAATTCGTGGTATCTACATTGTTATACTTTGAAAGCATAGTGGAAGGAGAAAAATGAAAGAGTTTAGTCGGATTATTAAGAATCAAAAGAGAATTATTTATAATTAGTGAATTTAATATAATTTTGTTCTAAGTGTGTTGTCTATAGTGGGATATTGAAAATATGAAATGTTGGATGTAAATGGTTACAACGTATAACATCAAATCAAGTGGCATTGGTAAAGAATTTGTTTGAAAAATTTTGAGATGGTTTTAATAATTGGAGGATTTTAATAAGAGTGTTTGCTGGAAATTTTGCTAGATAAGATTTCACTAAGATACATAGTGAAGTTTTGTCGAGTGTTTGTTGTCCCAAAATCAAGTGGGAGTGTTATGTGTTATAAAGAGAGAAAAGAAGAAAGTTGGTAAGAGGAAAAGAAGGAAAGAAAGAAAAGGAAGAGAAGAGAAAGAAGAAGAAGAAACCCTAGAAGAGGAAAGGAGCTTGGATCATCACCATTCTTCGTCAATCATATCCATCTTCATCAAACTCCTCTTCATTGTCAAGGTGGGTTCTAGTTAGACACTTTAATTCTAGTTTTCTTGGATTTCTAGAGTTAGGTTAGAAATGGTGGAAATTGACAAACTTGATGATCGATGAAATCTAACGGATGAAATGTGATATAAACTACGTAGTATAGTCGGGTTATATGTGGTTTGAACCTATTATACTTGCTTAGATGTTCCGCCATGTTTAGGTATAATTTGGGATTGTTTAGAGTGGAGAAAAACCCATATTTTTGTGTTCTGTCACGCAGTAACTAGTTACCAGACATGCAGTAATCGGTTACTACTGTTATTTATAGAAAAATAGAAATTTAAAACAGGCGTATCTTTTGAACCATAAGTCCGTTTCGGCCCCCATTTGAAGCGTTGGAAAGATAATTTTATGTTTTATAAGATGGTGAAGTAGAAAATTGGTTATGTGTCATGTATTGATGAGATATATATGAAAAAGTATTATATGTCATTATATTGATAATTATGGAATTGCAAATCACCATGTTTGGTTGTATTGGTGTGAGGGGCTATTATATGTGATACACGAATGCTATTACAATATGATATATATATATATATATATATATATATATATATATATATATATATATATATATATATATATATATATATATATATATATTAATAAATGTTATTGTATGATAACATGCTTAAAATGAAAAAATTATTGTGAGGAAACCTTACCATAAACTAATAGTATGGCCTAGTGATGTAACTAGAAATTGTTAGATGGTAAAACTTGTGAGCTATTGAAAATAAAAGGTATAGATTGTGAGATGTTTAGGACTACCCTAGGTTGATGCGAAATCGTTGGAAGGGTGAGTATAGGCTTGACATGGGTATTACACTGAGTCCTACGGGAAACATGGTTTAGGCTTGAGGTGGATATTACACTGAGTCCCACATGAAGCATGGTTTATGGTTGAGGTGGGTATTACACTGAGTCACACGGGAAGCATGGTTTAGGCTTGAGGTGGGTATTACACTGAGTCTCACGGAAAGTATGGTTTAAGCTTGAGGTGGATATTACATTGAGTCCCGTGGGAAGAATGGTTTTGGCTTGAGGTGTGTATTACACTGAGTCCCACGGGAAGCATGGTTTAGGCTTGAGGTGGGTATTACACTAAGTCTCACGGGAAACATGGTTTAGGCTTGAGGTGGATATTACACTGAGTCCCACGGGAAGCATGATTTAGGCTTGAGATGGGTATTACACTTAGTCCCACGGGAAGCATGGTTTAGACTTGAGGAAATTGAGTCCCTTGGGAAGCATGGTAGTGGCTTGAGATGGGTATTACACTAAGTCCCATGGGAAGCCTTTCCCGAGTAACACTTGAGGTGGGTATTCCACTAAGTCCCACGTGAAGTGTCGAGAGCCTTGTATGGACGTTTCCATCTTGTTTTGGTTACTTGTAGAGAAGTGACCAAAGACTTGAGTAATGATTAGATTTGAACCTTTAGATCTGAGAGAACTCTAAGATAGGGAACTCACTGAGATGTTGATATTTCACCGCACTATTATTGTTGCTTTTCAGGTTTCTTTTGCAGGTTGATTTACAAGTGAAGTTATGCTCGAGATTTTTCAAGAGAAGCATAGATTTAGTTTCCACTATGTATTTATCTTTGTACAATAATGGATATTGTATTGATATTAGTATTTTTATTTTAGTATAATTTTCATGTCTTACACCATAGATTGTATTGTTTTTAGAATTGGTCAAGAATGTGAATTATGCTATTAAGCACTTATGATGGTGTCAATACCAAATAATCTCTTGTATAATGATATTCTAGGTATTTATTATATGAGGCGTTACAGAATCGAACCTAAAGTTTAGTGTAAACACACGCTTTGAAATTTATTTTAGCCATTTTTCATCATAATATCTTCATCTTCTTCATATTGAAGTTTTGCAGTGAACCCCCAACACAAGATCTAACATATACTAATATTTAAAAATGATTTGGTGTTTTTCTGAATGTTACATGACTTTATATAGACCTCAATCAATAAAGAATGACATAAATTTGTGTGATGAGACGTTGTTGATAAGAAATTGTTGAAACATTTGAAAATTGAAGAACCATCAAAACAACAAGTCAAAAAATGGAATCTAAGGTCAACCTCTTGTGCGCTACATGTTGTAGCACTGACGACAGGTAGAGTATAGGACCATTCGTTTTTTTTTGTATTAGGGCATTTGATGAAAAAGAGGGGGTCCCACTATGGATCGTAATGCTTGTTGCGGTTTGATCGTAGTGGACTCTGATTTTTGTATTAAAAATTCCTTTCTTATACTATTTTCGTGTAATTTACCTCGGTTCAATTTCAATTTATCTTGTTTTGTTTTTTCATCTGATACAAAGAAAAAACACAGATACAAATCAAAATAAGTTCAATTACTTATTATTTAAAGAATAATTGTTATGTACTGTCAGTATAATTTTTTTTACGCAGTCAATGTATCACAACTACTCATAGATATCAGTTTTTAAATAATTAAAATTAAACTGTAATTAAAATCTAACGGTTATGATTAATTGATATTGTAAAATTGTCTTACCTATTAAATTCTACTATTTATTGATAAAATATTCTAAAATTAATTAAAATGTCACTGATCATGATAGAAGATATGATTACTTGCTTTGACTTATTATTTATAAATTAAAAGAAATTTTTTGCATTTAATAACTTATACTTTTATGGTTAGAGATTTCATAATAATAAAAATATGACATTGTATTTTTATGGTTAGAGATTTCATCATAATAAAAATGACATTATACTTTTATAGTTAGAGATTTAGATTTCATAATAATAAAAATGACATTTTTTTCAAACCGATCTCTATTGGTGAACTTTCGTATTCAACTAAATGAACCAATTTTTACTGGCTGCTTAAATAAAATTCTAATACACTTATCTCAATGGACTTTCGTATTCAACTAACCTATACTCCTTTTATTTTTACCAAATCAATGAAGTTTCGTTGCTTGTTTATTGGTCAATCCACAATTCAAATAATAAGTAGAAAAGTCACAAGAGGATACGTGTGAAGTTCCTGATCAAGAATTAAGCACACAAGATCAAAATTTTGGACTTATCTATAAAACGTGTCAACCTCACGTTCTAGGGCTAGAATTAATGAAGCATGAATACCATGCCAATAAGGTAACAACATTACAAATACAAAGGAGAGGATCATAACTTTTGTTCCTTTTCAATAAGTGCTTATGTATTTTGTTCTTATCCTTTATAGATGATGTTGTATAGATTTTGTGGGTCACTACTTCCAACTCTTTTTTTAAAACTATATACTATTGTGTTCTTCCACTAGTTCACTAGATGTATATTCTCGTGACTTAGGAGCCAAAAGAGAAAAGGTTTTTTCGTGACTTAGCTTACACTTATCCATTTGTTTCGAGTCTTAATTGATTTTGTTTCAACGTTTTATTCTAAGGGTATTTTTTCTATAATCATTTTAATTATGAATCTATTACATGATTTTGTAAAACTTAACAACATTAACCGAGAGCAAAAAGACCATTTTTCATCTGAATACTATCTTATGAGACATATATTAAATATTGTCTCCGGATCAATTATCAATTCACGTCTTAATCAATATATATATATATATATATATATATATATATATATATATATATATATATATATATATATATATATATATATATATATATATATATATATATATATATATATATATATATATATATTTGTTGAGTTAATGTTATTATTGTTAACTTATTATAATTTAAATTTTGTTTAAATAATTAGCGTTTAGTAACAAAACACCATTTTTACAAGAGAATATAGATGATATTCGACCACTTTGGTAGATGTCTTTCTATCTTATTATGAATCTCAACAACACTAATTTTTCTTAGTTGTTGTAAGCAATGTAGAGAGGTTTTGTCATGTATGTGCAAAGATGTATAATTTCTCTTGGTAGAGGTTTTATGTATCCCAAATGTAGTTATTTATATTGTAAGAATTATATGATTCTTTTTTCAAATATGTATAGATTCTCTCGGTGTACCATTTTGGATGTGTGTACATTTGATTTTGTAAACAATGTAAATTTGATATTCTGTGTTTATGTTCTGTATAAAGTAAAATGATCTAATTAATTCTATCACAAAATTTGTAGTTTATGTGTAAAGAAATGATGCAGGCCAGTCAAAATAAGATTTAAAACAAATTATAAATGAAAAAAATAGGTTATACCCCCCTGTTATTATATCAAATCGATGTAAATATTAGTTTTTCCCCTCAATTATTAACAAAAATCAAGAGGTATGTGGCGCACGCTACATAACTACATGAAAAAGATACAGATTGTATGTGTTTAATTTTTGTTGAAATGTTTATAGATCATCTTTTTTTTTTTAGTTTTCAAAAGATGGCTCTTTTTAAATTATCCACGTTCCTTTTTATTAGAGTGTGATTTTTAAAATTAGAAAAGAACTTCCAAATTATTTAAGACGACCATGTGAGTTGCATAAATCTCTTTCATGAGTTTTATATATTCATATTAAGATTTGAATAAAAAATTACATGTTAATAGTAGTTTGTATGGGTGGTTTAAATTCCCTTTTGATTTCTTGTAAGATCGATAGTCGTAGGAGTTGTTTAGTTGGTGGAAGGTTTTGTCTTTGATTATTTTGATTTGTATTGTTGTTTTTGCTTGGAGAAGCTCTTTTTCTCCTATTAATACAATTGCTTATAAAAAAATGATGAGTTGGTGTGTTAGAATTAGAGATTGGCTTAATTCAATCCTATAAAATTGGTTGATAAAGTGAGAATTGTTACTCTATTTTAAACCCTTTTGTGAATTATATATTTAGCTAATGTGGGACTTGGGTTCTTCCCAATACACCCTCTTACGCGCGGGAATATACCCTAGCGAAAGAGAAGAGAGAAAGTAAAATTAAAGGATTCGACTGAGATATGATCGCTTGTTCAAGTGATAAAATATTGTAATAATGTTATGAAACTAAATAAAATAATATAGAGATCAAAAAGAGAAAGAGAAGAGAGAAAGTAATATTATAATATATTCTGTAAAATTACACTTTATACATTGCTATGTGGATCTTATTTATAGTATATGACCTATGAATAACCATTAACTTAAGGAATATAAAGGTTAGGAAATTAACTCATAGGAGTTAAATAATATATAAAGTTGGATAAATAAACATCCACATCTATTTACTATTATTCATAACACTTCCCCTTGGATGTTCATTGAGGATATGCCTCGTTAAAACCTTACTAGAAATAATTCAGTGGGAAATAAATATAGTGAAAGAAAAAGAGTACAATATCCTTTTAAAGTAAATTCATTTCTCCCCCTCAGATGAACGAAACATTTTTTTGATGATGAAACTCAATATTTGTACTAGTTGATTACAAGTTCTACTTGGGAGTGACTTTGTGAAAAGGTCTGCAAGATTATCACTTGAACAAATTTGTTAGATGTTTATATCACTACTCTTTTGAAGATCATGAGTGAAAAAGAACTTTGGAGAAATGTATTTTGTAATATAACCCTTCTTTCAAATGAGCCATGCATGGAGTATTATCTTCATATATGGTGGTTATATTTAATATTTCAGAAGGTAAACCACAAGTATTTTGTATGTGTTGAATTAAGGATCTCAACCAAACGCATTCTCGACTTGCCTCATGTGATGCTAAAAGATATACATGATTAGATGATGTTATTGTTGTGGTTTGTTTCATCGATCTCTATGAAACAGTTGCACTCTCGCATGTAAATAACTAACTTGTTTCTGATCTACCATTATGAGGATCTGATAAGTAACTTGCATCTGTATAACCTGTTAATTCGAATATGGATACTTTGGCATAAAACAAACTCATGTCTATTGTACCTTTAATGTAACAAAGTATATGTTTGACTTTGCTCAAATGTCTTCGTGTAGGTGAAAACCTATATCTTTATAATAGATTAACAAAAAATGATATACCATGACGTGTATAATTAGCAAGGTACATTAGTGCTCCAATTGCACTAAGATATGGTACTTCATGACCAAGATATTCTTCATCCTTTTCTCGAGGTCTAAAAGGATCTTTCTCCATATCTAATGATCTAACAATCATTGGAGTAGAAGCATGTGACATTTGTCCATATAGAAGTGTTTTAACACCTTTTCTATATAGCCTTCTTGATGTACAAATATTCCTTTGTCCAAATGCTCAATTTAAAAATCTAGACACAATATTGTCTTTCCTAAGTCCTTTATCTCAACTCATTATTTAAATAATTTATAGCTTTTGGAAGCTCTTCAGGTGTTCCAATAATATTTATGTCATCCACATAGACAACTATTATTGCAAATTTCTTTCATGATCTTTTTATCAAAAATACAAGGACAAATGGAGTTATTTGCATATCCATATGTAAGAAAATATTCACTGAGACGGTTATACCATATTCGTCCAGATTGTTTTAGCCCATAATGAGACATGTTCAATCTTATGGAGTAGCTTTCTCGAGATTTGAAGTTGTGGGCATCTGATATATTGAACCCTTTAGGAAGTTTCGTGTAAAATTCATTATCAAGTGAGCCATACAAATAAGTTGTTGCAACATTCATCATGGGCAAAATTAATCCCATCATGTGCTACAAACCTAATTAAATATCAAAAATTGAATTGCATCCACTACAGGTGGATATGTTTCATCAAAATAAATCTTAGGTCTTTGTGAAGATTATTGAACAACAAATCAAGCTTTGTATATCACAATTTCACCATTCTTATTTTGCTTTTTCACAGAAAAAAGTCATTTATATCAAATTGGTTTTACACCTTAAGGTGTTTGGAATACTGGTCCAAAATCGAGTCACTTGTAAAATGAGTTTAATTTTTCTTCAAATGAATATATGTTGATATTGGCCAATTCTCACTTTATCTACAATCTTTGGTAGACTTTAACTCATGATCCTCATTATTATTTATCATCTTTAACGCTATATTGTATACAAAGACATTACCAACATTGACTTTATTTTGGTTCCATCATATTACATTCATGATATAATTTATCGAGATCTCTTAATTTTCATAAACTTCAAGTAGCTAGTTAGTTCTTCTAGAACTCGAAATTAAATTATGTCAAAGTGCTCTTAGAGCTTTCATATCCTCATTTGGGTTATTTTCAAATTTAGTTTCTTTTCTTGGTAGAGAAATTTTAATATCGGAACCGACTTTTCTACCACGCTTGAGGCACGACTATAGCTCATTTGTAATATTATATTGTCCAATATGAGAATCACTTTGAGTGAAATATTAGTGTAACACCCCAAAATTTGCCCTTTTTATTTATGACTTTTTCCATTAGGTCATAACTAACAAGTCATTTGTTGGTGTGGAGTTACTAAAGCAGGAAATCAAGGTCCTTTGAGATTCAGGGTTATTTCTGGTTCATTGATTTTCACCGCACTGAAGATTGTTTCAAATATCCCCTCACTAATTAAGGGAGTAAGGTTTCCTATTAGAAATATTGTAGTGGTTGTGCCTCTTTCTGCATTTTAGATCTCCTCTATAGCTACAAGGTTTTCTCAAGGACGTGCTTCCAGTGGTCGTCGGATCAAGATATTTGTGTAGTAAGTAGTAAGGCATTAGATCATGGTATGAAGAGTTAAAGTGTGAACTCATACAAAAATCAAGACATCGTGGTCCTCTTAATAGTTCATTGTTGGTAATACAAGTTAAAGAGGTTTGAGCTTGAAACTTGGTCGGAAAAAAAACTGAGGATTCGTCGAAGATGCAAGGATGATTGGGATATGAGGTTTGAGATGAAATAAGCATGTTAGGATTGGTTGTATGGATTACTTGAACTCTTCTCAGTTCACTACCCATTTCGTTCATGTTTTCACTCCGATTATTTGAAACCATTTCTTGTCATACCCTTATTCACAAAATTAGTCATTTAATTAATGCTTTCTTTATTTTTATTTTTTCTTTTTCTTTCTTCTTTTTTTAATCCATTTTCATCTTAGTTTGACTCTAACTAGAGATTATTCATAAATCACTTGGTTTAAGTTTATTAGCCTTGTTTCATTTAAGACCATTTTTTTTCTTCTAATTCAAATCCATTGCCCTTATTTACTCCTCACCAAGTCCAATACTCATTTTTTTTAAGTTCCGTCTTAATATCCATTTGATTCAATATCAATTCAAGACCATAAAACCATTAGACCAAAGTTTAATCCTATTCCAAGTCTTATTTCATTTTTTTTCAAACTCATGGCTCATGTTACAAGGCCCATTGATCTTTTTGTCTTGTCCTTATAATAAAATGTGTAACTATAGAAGAAAAGAATTGCTTAAGAATTAATGGAAAATTAATAGATAATCTTTCAATAAGAAATTAGTGTGAGATTATTAATATTTTCTAGCTACAACGGTCAGGAATAGAACAAAACCAGTTGGAGAAAGAATTACACTACACAGAAGAATAGCCGAATTTAAAAATAAAAAGAAAAGAAGTCTCAGAATCCGAAAAATCCTCCGCCCTAACTCCTCGTGACTTTCAATCTTCATCACCAACATGAAGCATCCAGAAGTCACCTAAAAATCTCTCTGAACTAATTCTTCAATGTCCTCAATCACTCACTCACAACCTCTCCAATCATGTTCTCAAAGTCCTCTCTAATGCTTCAACAATTCCCTGTTTTTTTTTTCACAATAAGAATAAAGAAAAAAATCATCAATGACAAGGATTCAATGGTTCACATAACACCACAATCATACGCATACACATACCAAGAGGCAACATGATATTCAGAAACAATCGAAAAAGTTAGCGAAAATAAACCAGAAAATTCTCACTAGTTTTCCATCAAAACTAATAGAAATTCATTCATTTACAAAGGGATGACAAATTACAGGAGAATGGGAGAATGTTCAGGATTACTCAAAAAAGGAGAGGGAAGAAATAATTGAATGCAAACATGAAATCAGTTACAAATCCTAACTGTCATAACAAATTCAATAACAGAAATAATCATCAGAAACTTCCAGAATCTACAGTTATCTACATATACCTTGATTCATTTTTCAGGGGAGCTTCTACACACTGCATCATTTTTTCTCTGCCGTTCATTCTTTCATTTTCTTCTATCTTCTTCATCTCTCTCATTCAACACTCAACTTCAAAACTTGCATCATCATTCATCAACAACCACCAAAAAATTCTATTTCAATCTTCAACAAGAAAAAACCTGCAAGTTCATCAACAACAGCAGTTAAAAAAGTTCCATATGGTGCAAACACATTCAATCACACCCAAGAAATCAGAAACATGAGACATATCAGAAATCCAATCACACTTCACCATTTCATACTGTCTCCATAATCTTTTCAGCCCCAATACATCCACATAAAACCTGCAAAACCAACAACACAGTCAAGAAGAAGAAGAAGATCGCAGGGCAATAGATGCAGAAACAACAATGACATACCAGGGGTTTTGAATCTAATTCGCAAGTCTCTATCGCTGCGGCTGAACCATGAGAATTTCAGAAGAGCATTACTAAAGCTTATCCAAAATCACCTGCAATGTCATAACAAAAGACCCTGAATCTTTCCTCATCATCAATGGCACCTTCATCACCAAATTCGAACCACTTCACCATTCTCCTTCGAAATTAATCATGGGGACTCAATCTCAATAATATCCATCATCTATTACACCCTGCAATGTCAGTAATCATCAATTAGAACAACTCAGAGCCGAAGACGAGAAAAGAACGAAATCGAGAAAAACGATAGCAAGCGTGTCAGGGAAAGGAACAACTCAGAACTGATCGACAAACAGATGAATAGAATCAAAATGACACAAGAGTTCAAAGAGTTTTGAACCTCATTTCTCAAGCTTCGGCTACGTCCGTCGTCATCAGAATCTTCAATCTCCACCTGTGATTATCCCCGTCACATTGTGCAAGGGGTTTCGTACTCGCCGCTTCATTGCCGTCACCTCCTTCATCCTCTGCCGCCGCAACTACGTCAACAAGATCAGCGTTGACTCATAAGAAAAAGCATAAGGAAGAACAAACATTCACAATGAGAGATCGGAAGACGTCTATATCGGAGATTAATCCTTCACCATCATCGCGGCAAACTCTATGTTAAGGCCGTCGCGTTGAAGACGCAATCTCATCTGATCGAAGAGCGCGGTTTCTTCGCCCTCATCGCTTAACGACGATCGGTTTCTTTATCTCCTTCGCAATTATGGTTTCAACGGATCTTCGCCATAGCAATTGAAGGTAATGATCGCTAATTCTTCTTCTATGTTGTCCCTGAAACATTGGGGTTTAGGGATTCGGGAGGGGTTTGAGACAAATCGTTCGTGGTTTGGAGACGAAGGAAGGATTTAGTTGGATTTTATTCGTGGAGTGGAGGCATGATACGAAGGTCCGCCGGAGGCGCCTCCGTTAGCTTTAGGTTTCTGTTGGTGAAGTAGGTTTAGGGTTTTGTACGGAGTTCGTGGAGGATGAGAGGGGGACGACGACGGGAAGATTGAAGAAGATAAAGGTGGTCAGAAGATGATGGCGGCGGCGATGATGGGTGTTGAAAGAGAAGAAGAAGAAAGTGTTAGGGTTTGGTTTGTTCTTCTGATGCGTGGCTTATAGCAGAAGAGGGAGATGTTGAGGTTTGTTCCTCCTAGGTTTTGATTATAAGACAATTTATTGAATTTGATTTTAATTAGGGATTAAAAGGAAATTAAAACTCATAAATGAATATTTAACTTCCCCATAAGTCAATTAAAACTCATTAAAAGGAAAACGTGTTTAGGATTATTAGAAGTTTCTTTTCAGTTCCTACCGCATTTTGATTATATGACTAAGTTTGATTTTTCGGTCCAATCCGGCGGTGACACGTGTCACCGTCCGGTTGGACCATTTTGCTATAATTTTGTTTTTCTCTTTATTTCCTTCATGTGAATTTGGGCTTAGGTGATTGCTATCCACACCCCTATCCGTCAAGCCCATCAGGAAATTAACTGATCAATATTGCTATTTCCACCCCAGTTAAAATCAGCGCTAATGGGCCTAAGGCTTCACTATCTGCACCCTCCTGCGCAGGCCCATATATTCATCTAAATAATAATTACTTCTATTTTCACCCCTTTGATTTTCTACCTTTTTTAAATTGCTGTTTTTACACCTTTCAATTTAAATCCACAAAAAATGGTAAAAGGCGTAAGAAAATTCCACAAAAAATTACAGTAGAATATTAAGTCAATTTAGGATCATTCTCAATTTATACTTTCTGAATTTTATCATTTTTCAATTTAATTTCGATTTTTCATTTTAATTGATTCATATTAAATTCCTTCACGAACACATAAATTTGTACAATTTCTTTCTGCCACTTCCCATAACATTTTTTACCCATTCTTTTTGCTATGATTAGAGGACAAGTTAAAGTACCTAGAATATTTTTTGGTGAATTTTTAGGATATTTTTTCTATTGTTTTGGTAGTATAATTTGTGTAAATTTGTGATTGAACTTTACATAGGATTAGGTGACCATGTGCCTTAGTTAAGATTAGAATTTCTAAGAGATTTTTTAGCACAATGCTATAATCAGGTTTAAGACCTTAGGAATTTAATTTCATATTTTTCTCATGACTTTTAATATTTTTTGTCATTTTAATTCATTTCCATCACATTATGCATATTCATGGTTCATATCACTCACTAACTATTTGTTTTTTTGTGCAAGGTATTTTGCAAGGTTTGGCTTATGGACTTGGATTTTTTATGCCTCGATTATGTTTCATATTTTGTGTACTTTGTGATGTAATATCCTAGAACTTGTATGCTTGTATAGTTTCCATAAATAGGATAGAAAAGATAAAACGAATCGATAGAAAACCAAATTTTCAAAAACAAATAAAGTATTCGATCCCACGTCGAGTATATTTTTAAATAAATAAATAAAGTTGCATGTAACTATAGGGTTCTTCGATCACCATCGTTCCATTCCATTCAACCAAAATCAAGCCTTGTATGTTTACACCATAAGTCGTGCGTCTCAGCACCACGGAACCGACCCACCCGATCCATTGTTTCATCCCATTTACATTTCATTCACGTTTTTACCTACCATGACTTAGGAGGACCCTATTGCTCATTATGGACTTCTTTTACTTGCATGTTTAGTCTTATATCTCTTAGGTAGATTCAATTGCAAACCCCACTAACCATAGGTCATCCATGAATTCAACTGATTTAGGGTAAGTCTAGTTTCCCTTAGAATGTTTACCTTTTATAACTTGAGTCTCTTCTCATCTTAAAAGAAAAATAAAAAAAACACTTAATAAAGGAAAAGGTGTACAATGCGCCACGAGCCTTAAGCTACACGGGAAATGACTAGTGGAGGTCTCCTTCACTCTTCTAGGATGCTTTACAAACGTTCCATTGGGGGCGATCTTGGAAAGTATTCGCTCCTGTGTCATAGTCTTTAGTGTTGTACATTCAATAAACACAAATTCAAAACATTTCTTCTAAAAGACAACAAACCAAGAAGTCACGTCTTCTCATCTCATCTCATACTCTTTTCGGACGAGCATGACTTGTCTCGACAGTTCAAACAGCGATACGGTAAACACCCTCGAGTCAGAGCCGGTAACACCTAAGCTAGAACTATGGCAATGTCATCCTAAAAACCACAAACGAGTGTAGGACTTGAGATGAACTACAGCGTCTCTGATCCTCATTTATCCCGATGAGGTACGTAGGCAGTGGGGTAGGGCCCATTCGAGCACAATTTTTCTTTTTCCCTACATTTTCCCATTTGTTCCATTTCCACTTCTTTTCTCATTTCCATTTCATTCCAGATAGCTATTCTTTCAGTTAAAACAGCATATTATTTCTCACCCTTTGAAAACAGGCTTATAAGCGTGGATGCCGTCGGGTACGGTGGACGGATTGGGGTGCTAATACCTTCTCAATTCGTAACCGACTCCCGAACTCAGATCTTTGGTTCGCAGGACCTTGTCCTTTCCTTCTTCCTCAGGTTTGTGCAACATTACCTTTCCCATTCCTTTGGGATAAAAATGTCTGGCTGGCGACTCTACCTTTTCCGCGCCACTTTCGCGTTTGTACTAGGATGAAAATCCTGGGAGCGACAGCTGGCGACTCTGCTGGGGACTTTTAGAAATTCTAATTTCCCCTTTGAGAGTCAATCCTAGCGCTTGTTTGTTTCGTGTTCTTTGGGTGCTTATTCATTCGCTGTTATGCTTTAGTTTAGCTTTACTGTTTTGATCACAGGTTATTGCTTTCCTTTACTGCTTTATTTACAGCTTTCCGCACTTTACTTTACTGTCACATATACTGGCATATATTGTACTGGTTGTTCTGGTTTTCCTTGGCGGGATGGGATTATTGTGAGATAAGCCAAATACCCGGCTTGAGTATACACATAGGATTTAGAGTGGGCAGTCGTGTGGCTTGCGTGGTCTTGAGCACGTGTAGTTTTCACGAGTCCCACACCCAGATCAGGTTTTCTTGGGATATGTTCTATACTGCCTAGGCAGACCATAGAATGTTCCCACATGAGCTGCTAACACTGGGAACCGATCATCGAGGACCTTAGTGGAAACAACCCTCTCCAGTGGTGACAGTGGCAGACCACATTTCGTGGCAAACCCATTCGCACCCGAGGGCCCACTAGGAAATCGCATAGGATGACCTTGTTCTCTCGTAGGAACCTGGTTAAAGCAACTGGTCGTATGACGGTAGTATTGTACCCTTCGGGATGAATGTACTATTGTTTCTCGACTTCAGTGCTTGAAGCCGAGAACTTATGAGGGATGCTTGCTTTTTCCGGAATTCAGCTGAGGCCTCCCTGAGTAGTATATAATGCCAAACCGATTCCCTGATTTGGTCATAAGCCATTTTTCGGAAATGGTGAACGTATTATTGCTATTCGGCTTTGAGAGTCCGTGATGTTGACCCGTAGTAGCATACCCGTGAGATTGGGAGGGGTTTACAGGTTTGCAGGAACCCTAAAACTTCCAACATACCCGCTTTTACCAGTATTACTCCGTGTTATGATCCGGTCCTATATGATACTTGGTTGAGAATTCTGGAACTTCTGCACAGAGATACTGATATCATGATCTTCACCAACACTTGGTTATCTGATCCGCACCAGCGTCGGACCGCTGACCGCATGCCAGTTGCATACATGACATCATGGCATTTTAGCATACATGTTCAGTTACTTCTAAGGATCCCATATCTGGATTATGTCGGATTTTCTTCTGCATTAAAACTTGGATCAAAACAGATAGATTCCTTAAAAATAACCGAACATGGCATTTGCATACATCCTTGCATTTTTTACAGGTGTTCAGAGACAAATTCTTATCCTGACCTGGTTTCTCTCCAGAATGGTCAATTTGAATCACGATTGTCAAGATATGGACCAACTCCGAGCGGAGGTGACTGAGATGAAGGCCCAACTGGGGCATGTTGTAGTGGACATTCGAGCGTTGTCCCAAGATCAGAAATTGCTAAGAGAAGAATTCAACATGATGAAGACTCAGATAAAGCTGCTTACAGGAATCATGAATGCTATGCCGAAAAAGGAAAATAGCTGTGTGTCTGCTTTTCAAACAGAAGGTCATGTTTCTCCCATCTCTTTGGGATGTCCAATAAATCAGGGTTCTTTAGATGGATTTCCTCTACAGTTCGAATCTCTTCACCAGCAATCGTCACTCGTCAGTCAGGAAGAGCATCAGATAGGAACCAACTCCACATGTGAACTGAATGATCCTACACCAATCGTTACCAAAGAGGTGAGCACTTTCTTTCCTTATCAGGGATCCTCCTCAGCTGCTACGCCTTGGTTTCCAGAAGAAATACTTTAACCGATTTCGGCTATAGCTCCTCCACTGCTAGCAACCCGTCACCAACAGGTTCAAGAGAGGGTTATTGATCCGATACCCATGTCTTATTCTGAAGTATGTCCACCACTGCTCAAAATGGGATTTATTGAGTGTCACGAGCTAACTCCTCCTTCAGCATGCAGGAATACAAAAGAAATGGTCGACTTTCCTTCTTCTAGAATCATTGCTCAGGCCAAGTCTTCAAAGGGACTACATCAACAATCCTCATTCGCTCATCCGCCGAGTATGAGTAAGAGAATACCAAGACATGTCAGGCGTCCAACGCAATGTCAACAACGAAATGTCCAATCACCATCTCAGGGTCAGCAACAACAGGTACAGAGACCGTTTCAGGAAAGAACAAGAGCGAGAAACCGCAGACTTGATCCTATCCCGTGTCCATATGTTGTATTGCTTCAAGAGCTACTGAAGTTGAACTTGGTTGAGCTTTGTACCATGAGAGCTCCTTCGGCTGATAATCTACCACCAAATTTCGATCCAAACTCCAGGTGCGAATTCCATTCAGATGCCCAGGGACACAGTATTGAGAAATGTTGGGCTTTTCAGAACAAGGTGCAAGACCTAATTGAGTCCAAGACAATCAATTTTCTCCTCATCCAAAGATACTCCAGAGTCTGATGCCTAATCACGACGGAACCAGTGTCACGGATATTCTACCAAATGGTCCACGTTAAGCTGAAGTCTTCAAGTTAATCACCCAGGACGCCAGGGTATTCATGAAGCAAATAGAGCCAGCAGTATTCAAATACTCTCAGTGATGGCATTTATGTGTTTGCCTTTATTCATTGTTCATTTTCATCCCTATTGAGGGGAACTACGTCGCTCTGATTCTTCATTGGTCATCAGTCAATGGAGATACGTAGGAAGAAGATCGTCAGGTCTTTCCGAGCAACCTTATGGGGCAACTTTACTCCCCAGCTTCACTCTTTCCTTCAGACGTCTCGTGTCAGAGTCAGAATAGCTAGAAAAAGTATGACTGCCATGGTTAGGTATACAACTGCGAATTGAAGATTACAAGTCCGTGAAAAAGCTATTGATCGCCGAAAGTATCCAAGATTGACGGGTCCAGACGGAGCCAAGTCTCCTCAACTACGGCAATATTCAGTTTCTTTACTGCATTTCCATTTGTAGTTTCCTTTATATGCTAAACATTTGTCTACATGTATGAATTTTGTTTGCTTTTGAATGTTAGCAATAATAAAACTCACATGTTTTTCTTGAAGTAAATTCATTTGCATTCCCTTATAATTTTGCATATGTACATCACAATACCAATTGTCATGCTTAAATTCTATGAGGGAGAATGACGAAACAAAGCGCAATATCTCTAATTGTGTGCTCTCGAGTAAGGCCCTGTTAACGATGTACAGGCATTGTTTCAAATCCTAAACACTGGAGATATAAGGAAGATAAACCCTCGCTAACCCCTTTGAGCCTTGAAGTAGGAGTTTCTTTTCACATAATAAACCCTCACATGTAACCCAGGGGAAGGGTAGACGTCATCTAGTCAAACCAAGCGGTCAGACTTTCATAAAGAAGTGTATTTGAAGATCCATTACATTCCATCATGCTAATCAAGAGGTCCAAAGACCCGAAACCACAATGGTTATCCAAGTCAAAAGGTCCAAAGATTGAAAACCACAATGGTTATCCTTCGTCGACCAAAGAATGAGGCAGTCACAACCCTCGCGAAGCAATCAAGACAAACAATGTCACGCGACTTGTTCAAAATGCAAAAAAAAAAAGAGAAAAAGAAAAGAAAAGGCCCGCTAAGTCGAAACTTGAAAACAAGCGACTTAGGCAAAAGTTAGGGCATCCCGCTGGACTCCACAATCAAAGATTCACAAGAATCAGTCCAGGCAAAAGTTAGGGATAAGAAAAATAATGCAAAGGCGAAAGACAGAAAGGATTACACAAGAAAGATCCTCAAATAAGAACAAAGTCGTGTGGCACAGACATGAAAGGTAGAGGAGTGACTGACTCTCAACAATAACCTGATTGGTGCTTGAACTGATAGTAGCAATGTTTCTTCAATCAACGCGAAACCCTTATGAAAGGTGAATGCTTGCATAAACTAGCTGGACATAGGAATGGAGAACATCACGAAGAGTGGGTGGGCACAAATAAACTTCGAGCCTTTATCCTTTGTTTCTATAACCGTGAACCAGGCCACGATACAACCCTTAAAAGTCCTAACTGAAGCAGGGTTAATTTGAGTGCATACTACCACGAGACCGCGTTCCTGACTCCTATGAGTTGTGCTAAAAGACATTTATTGGTATTGCATGTACATACTTTCATTCAAATAAAGGTCATATCTTAACCAGTGATTCTCTCACGAAGGTTAAACGATCCATTCTCAAAACTTCAAGTTTAACATGTGTGTTGCATTAGAATTTTCATTCTAAGAATAAACATTTTTTACTTGCATACATTTGTTGAGCATCATAAATGGTTCACATGCGGAAATTCAATCCAGAAGCTCAAGCTTGCCAGGTTGAGAAGTCTAAAACTTCCGAAAGACTGTCAGGTCAAGGTGCACTTTTCCGAAAAAGCTTCATTGAGCAAGGACTTTCCCAACTAGTCATGGTAAGAGCTAGCCAATCCGGGGCAGTCACGTCGAGCAATCTCTTCAAAATTAAAGTCCTGAGCCAATCCGGGGCAGTCACGTCGAGCAATCTCTTCAAAATTAGAGTACTGAGCCAATCCGGGGCAGTTATGTGGAGCAATCTCTTCAAATTTCAGTCAAACTGGGGCAATCACCTCGAGATTCAAATCTCTCCAAGATCGAAGATCAGTCACTCAGGTGCAAATCTATTCAAATACTTGTACTAGGGCAGGCCACCCTAATAGTACGAAAGTTCATTCTTTCCCGAAGACAGAGGATCGGAAGCATTTACCCGGAGTTTAGAATACTGTGGTTACTTGTCAAGTCAACTATCTCGTTCAGCACTTCTGACAGATACAAACTCATCCGCATTAGTAATGGTTACCTCCCCAGCAAGGTTATTACATTGATTCATGCAGTCGTTACAATACCTAAGAGTTTAAAGATGCCAAGTCTTTTGTAAAATCCTCTTGAGGTAAAATTCATACAGAAGTAATTAATCCCCAGCACGAGACAACTTGAAATCTTTCCTCCTCAGCAGGATGTGTCTCGGTTTCTAATCATCCCCAACAGACGAATGGAAGTTATCCTCACTAAATTCAGCATTTTTTCCTTCAGATGGTTTCCTTGATCTCGGTCCCTCCGCAGATCTAAGGCAATTCCTATTCCCCTAGAAGATTTCAGATGAATCATTCTCCTCCCCAGCAGGTCCATAAGAGTGGATATTCCTCAATAATCAAGGTATCCCTGGGCACGGCCCTCAAATCTAAAAGTCCAATTTATTTTTGGCAAAGGTGATGATTCGGGCAGATGAATTATTCATGCTCCTCTCCGACAGAGGTGTTATCCCCACAGGGCCTCTTGATATCGAATTCACGATCATTGTGTTTCCCCACAGAGTCAGCAGACACTTATTACTTCTGCGTCAGGAATTTTTTTACACTCATACCAGTTCATTAACAATACTCGAGACATAACATCCCTAGTGTCATGGGGCAACATACCATGCAAATCCAACATATGCAAAGTCCAGCCGCAGACTGGCCAAAGTCCATCTTCGGGTGGCAGATTTCAAAGTCCAGCCGCAGACTGGCCAAAGTCCATCTTCGAGTGGCAGATTCCAAAGTCCAGCCGCAGACTGGCCAAAGTCCATCTTCGGTTGGCAAATTTCAAAGTCCAACCGTAGATTGGCAAAAGTCCATCTTCGGGTGGCAAGCTTCAAAAGTCCACCCGCAGTGTGGCAAATTTCCAAAGTCTCCCGTAGTGAGCAAAAGTCTCCCGTAGTGAGCAAAAGTCTCCCGTAGTGAGCAAAAGTCCCCCGCAGTGGGCAAAAGTCTCCCGTAGTGAGCAAAAGTCTCCCGTAGTGAGCAAAAGTCCACCCGCAGTGTGGCAAATTTCCAAAGTCCCCCGCAGTGGGCAAAAGTCTCCCGTAGTGAGCAAAAGTCTCTCGTAGTGAGCAAAAGTCTCCCGTAGTGAGCAAAAGTCCACCCGCAGTGTGGCAAATTTCCAAAGTCCCCCGCAGTGGGCAAAAGTCTCCCGTAGTGAGCAAAAGTCCACCCGCAGTGTGGAAAATTTCCAAAGTCCCCCGCAGTGGGCAAAAGTCTCCCGTAGTGAGCAAAAGTTTCCCATAGTGAGCAAAAGTCCACCCGCAGCGTGGCAATTTCCAAAATCCACTTGCAGTGTGGCAAAGTATTTTGAAGTCCAACCGCAGATTGGCGAAAGTCCATCCTCAGGGTGGCATCATTTCCAAAGTCCACCCGCAGTGTGGCAAAGTATTTCGAAGTCCAACCGCAGATTGGCGAAAGTCCATCCACAGGGTGGCATCATATCACAAGTTCACCCGCAGCGTGGCAGTTTATTCAAAAGTCCAGCCGCAGACTGGCCAAAGTCCATCTTCGGGTGGCAAGTTTCGAAAGTCTCCCGCAGTGAGCAGAAGTCCACCCACAGCGTGGCAACTTATCCCAAGTCCACCCACAGCGTGGCAAGTTGTTATTCGTCTAAATTCCATCCAATAATGCACCGTTAAAGGCATTGTTGCAGCCCATCAAAGTCCACCCACAGTGTGGCAATTTCCAAAGTCCACCCGCAGTGTGGCAATGTATCCCAAGTCCACCCACAGTGTGGCAAGCCAGTAGCCTTCTGGCATTACACAAAAGGCATCCCATGTTTACTATTCTTCACATCATAATTATATCCAAGCGGAGTTCGTTCGGTTGAGTTTACTTCCCTGATCTTCTGCCACAAAGTGCAAATTTTCTGGTTGTTTCTGGTATTCAATCCCTGCATACCTCAAATGTCTGAAAGTAATTGCTATCATCCATTCAGTTCTACAGAGATTGAATAGGGGCAGCTGTAACACCCCAAAATTTGCCCTTTTTATTTATGACTTTTTCCATTAGGTCATAACTAACAAGTCATTTGTTGGTGTGGAGTTACTAAAGCAGGAAATCAAGGTCCTTTGAGATTCAGGGTTATTTCTGGTTCATTAATTTTCACCGCACTGAAGATTGTTTCAAATATCCCCTCACTAATTAAGGGAGTAAGGTTTCCTATTAGAAATATTGTAGTGGTTGTGCCTCTTTCTGCATTTTAGATCTCCTCTATAGCTACAAGGTTTTCTCAAGGACGTGCTTCCAGTGGTCGTCGGATCAAGATATTTGTGTAGTAAGTAGTAAGGCATTAGATCATGGTATGAAGAGTTAAAGTGTGAACTCATACAAAAATCAAGACATCGTGGTCCTCTTAATAGTTCATTGTTGGTAATACAAGTTAAAGAGGTTTGAGCTTGAAACTTGGTCGGAAAAAAAACTGAGGATTCGTCGAAGATGCAAGGATGATTGGGATATGAGGTTTGAGATG
The DNA here is from genome assembly GCA_963966055.1 of Lathyrus aphaca. NCBI lineage: Eukaryota > Viridiplantae > Streptophyta > Magnoliopsida > Fabales > Fabaceae > Lathyrus > Lathyrus aphaca. The sequence continues at coordinate 36,993,287 of OZ014522.1, read as the reverse complement.
AAATAAGCATGTTAGGATTGGTTGTATGGATTACTTGAACTCTTCTCAGTTCACTACCCATTTCGTTCATGTTTTCACTCCGATTATTTGAAACCATTTCTTATCATACCCTTATTCACAAAATTAGTCATTTAATTAATGCTTTCTTTATTTTTTTTCTTTCTTTTTCTTTCTTCTTTTTTTAATCCATTTTCATCTTAGTTTGACTCTAACTAGAGATTATTCATAAATCACTTGGTTTAAGTTTATTAGCCTTGTTTCATTTAAGACCATTTTTTTTCTTCTAATTCAAATCCCTTGCCCTTATTTACTCCTCACCAAGTCCAATACTCATTTTTTTTAAGTTCCGTCTTAATATCCATTTGATTCAATATCAATTCAAGACCATAAAACCATTAGACCAAAGTTTAATCCTATTCCAAGTCTTATTTCATTTTTTTTCAAACTCATGGCTCATGTTACAAGGCTCATTGATCTTTTTGTCTTGTCCTTATAATAAAATGTGTAACTATAGAAGAAAAGAATTGCTTAAGAATTAATGGAAAATTAATAGATAATCTTTCAATAAGAAATTAGTGTGAGATTATTAATATTTGCTAGCTACAACAGTCAGGAATAGAACAAAACCAGTTGGAGAAAGAATTACACTACACAGAAGAATAGCCGAATTTAAAAATAAAAAGAAAAGAAGTCTCAGAATCCGGAAAATCCTCCGCCCTAACTCCTCGTAACTTTCAATCTTCATCACCAACATGAAGCATCCAGAAGTCACCTAAAAATCTCTCTGAACTAATTCTTCAATGTCCTCAATCACTCACTCACAACCTCTCCAATCATGTTCTCAAAGTCCTCTCTAATGCTTCAGCAATTCCCTGTTTTTTTTTCACAATAAGAATAAAGAAAAAAATCATCAATGACAAGGATTCAATGGTTCACATAACACCACAATCATACGCATACACATACCAAGAGGCAACATGATATTCAGAAACAATCGAAAAAGTTAGCGAAAATAAACCAGAAAATTCTCACTAGTTTTCCATCAAAACTAATAGAAATTCATTCATTTACAAAGGGATGACAAATTACAGGAGAATGGGAGAATGTTCAGGATTACTCAAAAAAGGAGAGGGAAGAAATAATTGAATGCAAACATGAAATTAGTTACAAATCCTAACTGTCATAACAAATTCAATAACAGAAATAATCATCAGAAACTTCCAGAATCTACAGTTATCTACATATACCTTGATTCATTTTTCAGGGGAGCTTCTACACACTGCATCATTTTTTCTCTGCCATTCATTCTTTCATTTTCTTCTATCTTCTTCATCTCTCTCATTCAACACTCAACTTCAAAACTTGCATCATCATTCATCAACAACCACCAAAAAATTCTATTTCAATCTTCAACAAGAAAAAACCTGCAAGTTCATCAACAACAGCAGTTAAAAAAGTTCCATATGGTGCAAACACATTCAATCACACCCAAGAAATCAGAAACATGAGACATATCAGAAATCCAATCACACTTCACCATTTCATACTGTCTCCATAATCTTTTCAGCCCCAATACATCCACATAAAACCTGCAAAACCAACAACACAGTCAAGAAGAAGAAGAAGATCGCAGGGCAATAGATGCAGAAACAACAATGACATACCAGGGGTTTTGAATCTAATTCGCAAGTCTCTATCGTTGCGGCTGAACCACGAGAATTTCAGAAGAGCATTACTAAAGCTTATCCAAAATCACATAACAAAAGACCCTGAATCTTTCCTCATCATCAATGGCACCTTCATCACCAAATTCGAACCACTTCACCATTCTCCTTCGAAATTAATCATGGGGACTCAATCTCAATAATATCCATCATCTCTTACACCCTGCAATGTCAGTAATCATCAATTAGAACAACTCAGAGCCGAAGACGAGAAAAGAACGAAATCGAGAAAAACGATAGCAAGCGTGTCAGGGAAAGGAACAACTCAGAACTGATCGACAAACAGATGAATAGAATCAAAATGACACAAGAGTTCAAAGAGTTTTGAACCTCATTTCTCAAGCTTCGGCTACGTCCGTCGTCATCAGAATCTTCAATCTCCACCTGTGATTATCCCCGTCACATTGTGCAAGGGGTTTCGTACTCGCCGCTTCATTGCCGTCACCTCCTTCATCCTCTGCCGCCGCAACTACGTCAACAATATCAGCGTTGACTCATAAGAAAAAGCATAAGGAAGAACAAACATTCACAATGAGAGATCGGAAGACGTCTATACCGGAGATTAATCCTTCACCATCATCGCGGCAAACTCTCTGTTAAGGCCGTCGCGTTGAAGACGCAATCTCATCTGATCGAAGAGCGCGGTTTCTTCGCCCTCATCGCTTAACGACGATCGGTTTCTTTATCTCCTTCGCAATTATGGTTTCAACGGATCTTCGCCATAGCAATTGAAGGTAATGATCGCTAATTCTTCTTCTATGTTGTCCCTGAAACATTGGGGTTTAGGGATTCGGGAGGGGTTTGAGACAAATCGTTCGTGGTTTGGAGACGAAGGAAGGATTTAGTTGGATTTTATTCGTGGAGTGGAGGCATGATACGAAGGTCCGCCGGAGGCGCCTCCGTTAGCTTTAGGTTTCTGTTGGTGAAGTAGGTTTAGGGTTTTGTACGGAGTTCGTGGAGGATGAGAGGGGGACGACGACGGGAAGATTGAAGAAGATAAAGGTGGTCAGAAGATGATGGCGGCGGCGATGATGGGTGTTGAAAGAGAAGAAGAAGAAAGTGTTAGGGTTTGGTTTGTTCTTCTGATGCGTGGCTTATAGCAGAAGAGGGAGATGTTGAGGTTTGTTCCTCCTAGGTTTTGATTATAAGACAATTTATTGAATTTGATTTTAATTAGGGATTAAAAGGAAATTAAAACTCATAAATGAATATTTAACTTCCCCATAAGTCAATTAAAACTCATTAAAAGGAAAACGTGTTTAGGATTATTAGAAGTTTCTTTTCAGTTCCTACCGCATTTTGATTATATGACTAAGTTTGATTTTTCGGTCCAATCCGGCGGTGACACGTGTCACCGTCCGGTTGGACCATTTTGCTATAATTTTGTTTTTCTCTTTATTTCCTTCATGTGAATTTGGGCTTAGGTGATTGCTATCCACACCCCTATCCGTCAAGCCCATCAGGAAATTAACTGATCAATATTGCTATTTCCACCCCAGTTAAAATCAGCGCTAATGGGCCTAAGGCTTCACTATCTGCACCCTCCTGCGCAGGCCCATATATTCATCTAAATAATAATTACTTCTATTTTCACCCCTTTGATTTTCTACCTTTTTTAAATTGCTGTTTTTACACCTTTCAATTTAAATCCACAAAAAATGGTAAAAGGCGTAAGAAAATTCCACAAAAAATTACAGTAGAATATTAAGTCAATTTAGGATCATTCTCAATTTATACTTTCTGAATTTTATCATTTTTCAATTTAATTTCGATTTTTCATTTTAATTGATTCATATTAAATTCCTTCATGAACACATAAATTTGTACAATTTCTTTCTGCCACTTCCCATAACATTTTTTACCCATTCTTTTTGCTATGATTAGAGGACAAGTTAAAGTACCTAGAATATTTTTTGGTGAATTTTTAGGATATTTTTTCTTTTGTTTTGGTAGTATAATTTGTGTAAATTTGTGATTGAACTTTGCATAGGATTAGGTGACCATGTGCCTTAGTTAAGATTAGAATTTCTAAGAGATTTTTTAGCACAATGCTATAATCAGGTTTAAGACCTTAGGAATTTAATTTCATATTTTTCTCATGACTTTTAATATTTTTTGTCATTTTAATTCATTTCCATCACATTATGCATATTCATGGTTCATATCACTCACTAACTATTTGTTTTTTTGTGCAAGGTATTTTGCAAGGTTTGGCTTATGGACTTGGATTTTTTATGCCTCGATTATGTTTCATATTTTGTGTACTTTGTGATGTAATATCCTAGAACTTGTATGCTTGTATAGTTTCCATAAATAGGATAGAAAAGATAAAACGAATCGATAGAAAACCAAATTTTCAAAAACAAATAAAGTATTTGATCCCACGTCGAGTATATTTTTAAATAAATAAATAAAGTTGCATGTAACTATAGGGTTCTTCGATCACCATCGTTCCATTCCATTCAACCAAAATCAAGCCTTGTATGTTTACACCATAAGTCGTGCGTCTCAGCACCACGCAACCGACCCACCCGATCCATTGTTTCATCCCATTTACATTTCATTCACGTTTTTACCTACCATGACTTAGGAGGACCCTATTGCTCATTATGGACTTCTTTTACTTGCATGTTTAGTCTTATATCTCTTAGGTAGATTCAATTGCAAACCCCACTAACCATAGGTCATCCATGAATTCAACTGATTTAGGGTAAGTCTAGTTTCCCTTAGAATGTTTACCTTTTATAACTTGAGTCTCTTCTCATCTTAAAAGAAAAATAAAAAAAAAACACTTAATAAAGGAAAAGGTGTACAATGCGCCACGAGCCTTAAGCTACACGGGAAATGACTAGTGGAGGTCTCCTTCACTCTTCTAGGATGCTTTACAAACGTTCCATTGGGGGCGATCTTGGAAAGTATTCGCTCCTGTGTCATAGTCTTTAGTGTTGTACATTCAATAAACACAAATTCAAAACATTTCTTCTAAAAGACAACAAACCAAGAAGTCACGTCTTCTCATCTCATCTCATACTCTTTTCGGACGAGCATGACTTGTCTTGACAGTTCAAACAGCGATACGGTAAACACCCTCGAGTCAGAGCCGGTAACACCTAAGCTAGAACTATGGAAATGTCATCCTAAAAACCACAAACGAGTGTAGGACTTGAGATGAACTACGGCGTCTCTGATCCTCATTTATCCCGATGAGGTACGTAGGCAGTGGGGTAGGGCCCATTCGAGCACAATTTTTCTTTTTCCCTACATTTTCCCATTTGTTCCATTTCCACTTCTTTTCTCATTTCCATTTCATTCCAGATAGCTATTCTTTCAGTTAAAACAGCATATTATTTCTCACCCTTTGAAAACAGGCTTATAAGCGTGGATCTCGTCGGGTACGGCGGACGGATTGGGGTGCTAATACCTTCTCAATTCGTAACCGACTCCCGAACTCAGATCTTTGGTTCGCAGGACCTTGTCCTTTCCTTCTTCCTCAGGTTTGTGCAACATTACCTTTCCCATTCCTTTGGGATAAAAATGTCTGGCTGGCGACTCTACCTTTTCCGCGCCACTTTCGCGTTTGTACTAGGATGAAAATCCCGGGAGCGACAATTAGCAACTGATAATTTGTTTCATTTACTTTTTCAAATGAATTTTGTTTTGAACTTCAAGGATCAAAATGATATAATAATATTTTATTTCAAACTATTCATTTGAACTTATGATTCACACTTTGTGACGCTTGTTATCCCCCTTTGGGCCCGTTTGTTTTGGCTTTTTTCTTAAAATGATTTGTATTGTGTAACATAATTTTGTGGAAAAAAAATGTACAAAGAAACTTTTCATAAAAGCTTCAAATAAAAATTTGGTTTGAATAGTTATTCTTAAAATGTTATTTTATATATTTCATCATCTTATCGAAAAAAATTGGATATCAAAATTTCAAAAAGTCACTTAATTTTGAAGTTATTTCAAATAGATTTTCATAAAAAATCATTTTTGAAATACAATTTTTCCAAAAATTGTGATTTCGACTATATTTTGATCTTCAATAATGTATATTTATGGTGTACGATATCAAAATTAGTCTTGCAAATTAGAAAAAATGAATTTAGAAAAACTTGTAATATTTTGAAAAACGGTTTTACAAAATCCATTTTTGAAAATACAAAGAAAAAAATTCATTTTTTAAAGCTAAAACAAACATACCCAAAACCTCAAATACGAGATTCATATAAAATGCATTTCTCAATATTCTTTTAAAACTCATTTTAGCGTACTATATTGAAGCAATTGAATAATCACAACACATCCAAAAATTTACTTAAATGAAAAATATTACATTATGAACCTAAAATAATTTATAAGTTAAAGTGAGAACTATCATGTACTAACTTGTTGACTTAATTTGAATAAATATCTTAATACCATACTTTATGTGTTTTCAATATCTAATTTAGAATTGATGATCTCACAACTTTGAGTGAAATATTAGTAACTGATAATTTGTTTCATTTACTTTTTTGCAAATGAATTGTGTTTTAAACTTCGAGGATCAAAATGATATAATAATATTTTATTACAAACTATTCATTTGAACTTCTGATTCACGCTTTGTGCTGCTTGTTCTCCCCCCTAGTACTGAAAAAATTAATTTATAAAGGGATAATTATACAAAACCCCCTTATCATTAGAGCGAGATTTGATATTACCCCCTGAAGTTTTATTTTTATTAACTCCCCCTTATAAAATCCAAAATCAGATTTAACCACCCCCTATTACCATACATGCTGACTAGATATGTATTAATTGATTATGCGGCTTCCACATCACCTTTCCTTCTTCCCCATTCCTCATTTAACTCCGCTTCACTCATATACACCCATTTCACATCATTTTATTGTTTTTCTTTAATATATTGAAGGGATCAAAACTATAACATTGATACAACAGAAAAAACTGAACTCAGAAAAACACATAAAAACAAAAACAAAGAGATCTGGCTTTTCGATGGAGGTTGAAGGCGATACGAGGTTGAAGGTGATAAGAACTAAAAAATGAATATTGAGTGGGCGGGTCTGTTTCGTGGATTCTGGTTCTTTGCAAGAATTTTGTCAAAAAAGGTTTAGTGGATTCAATTGTTAGTTCATGTGTTGTTTGTTTTGACAAAACCATTTATGAAGAGGTGATTCAGATCGATTGCAACATATCAGACAGTTTCAATTCATAGTCCTTATGATATTTGTATCTCGCAGAATTACTCGTACTGAGTTGTACCGAAGAGTCAGCATCAGACCTTCTTTATATGACTTAAACCAGCTGCAACATTTTTGAATATTTTTCTGTCAAGTCAGTATGCCTCTTTGGTTGTGCAAGGATGGTGTGAGGTTGGGAGTCTTTGGTTGGAACTAAGGATTATATGATGGTGTTTGTATGTAGTAAATTCATAATGATGTTACTGAGATTAGACTAGGTTGATAGGGAATGAGTTTATCTACACCTCCAAGAAAAAAAGATTGAAATGAAGCTTGTAAGGTTGAATTTACACTTTGAAAGATAACAGCGATATACATATTTTCATCAATTTGACGTGCTACACATTGCCACTTACGAACAAGCTTTGTTGCACTTTGTTCCAATATTTGTGGAAGATTAAAAAATGTTGCAATTGATGGAACTTGAACAAGTTTTATCTACCATGAAATCATACCACAAAAACTTGCTTTCATAAAGTTTTTTATCACATGATTTAAACTATTTTTGGTTATGTATGTGGGATGTTTTGTACTGATCAGGCATGACTTATGCCTTTCCTTCATTCAATTTATCTATTTGTGTGTGGAGATTATAATTTTGTTTTTTTATGAGCCACTATTCAATATTTCTTTTTTAGTGTTGTTGGAGTATAAATTGTGTCTTTCATGTCATAATGGTGGTATTAGTATTTTTTAATTAGTAATAGAATTTAAGATAATCTCTTTCACTAAATGAAAAATTGAAAAAATGAGTCTATAAAACTCTGATGCAACTTAGATTATGGTTTCATTTCTTAAATTAAGATTAAAATTAGTTCTGTTTTGCTTTAGTTTGATTTGTTGTAAAATTCAACTTGATTAGCTGTCAAAAAATTGTCCTATTATTGTCAAATATTTTCTCTGATTTGCTGTAAAATTTGACCTGATATGATGTAAAAGTTGGCATATATTGGTCCATATTGGCTTGGAATTTAGAACAGTTCAGGCCATGACAGTTTGTAATACAAAATGGTTGCAAAATGGTAATCCAATATCTGCACATTGGCTTGCAAAATGGTTGTCATATTGTCTTGAAAATTGGTTTGAAAAATGGTTGCCAAATTACAACACTTCAATACATGCCAAATTTCAACTGCTTATTCATAAACTAAATCTTCATCTTTAATTCATCATCTTTATTATTGCCTCCACTCCCCTTATTCTTCTTTATAATCAAACTCCGGTGCAATGAAATACAAGACAAGAACAAGTTCAATGATTTTTGTCCTCTTCATCTTCAATTCATCATCTTTATCCTTTTGTGACCCTAAATCAAATTGGGGTTTGAGAAATTTGTGAAAAATTTTAAGAGATGAGAAATTTGGGGTTTGAGAAATCAAATTGGGATTTGAGAATCAAATTGTTTTTAGAGAGAGAAACGAGAATGAAGAAGATGAGGTGAAAAACAATTTTTCTGAAAAATCAAATTGGGGTTTAAGTGAATGAAGTTGATGAACGATGTTGTTGTTGCAAATGGGAGAAGGAAATAAGGTCAAAAATAAGTCCAGTCAGCAAGGTCAGCAAGTCCACTCAACAAGGTCAGCACGCCCTGTCAGCATAGAAGGTAAGAGGGGGCGGTAAATTCTGATTTTGGGTTTTATAAGGGGCTCTTTATTATTAAAAAAATTCAAAGGGGGAATATCAAATCACGTCCTAATGGCAGGGGGGATTTGTATAATTATCCCATTTATAAATTGATAATCAGCCTACTGGACTTCAAACAAGTATCCAGTTATTGTACCAATATAAAACCTCAAATACGAGATTCATATAAAATGTATTTTCTCAACATTCTTTTAAAACTCGTCTTAACGTACTATATTTGAGCAATTGAATAATCACAACACATCCAAAAAATTTACTTAAATGAGAAATATTAGATTATGAACCTAAAATAATTTGTAAGTTAAGGTGAGATTTATCATGTATTAACTTGTTGACTTAATTCAAAAAGAATATCTTAATACCATACTTTGTGTGTTTTCAATATCTAATTTAGAATTGATGATCTCACAAGTATCAACTATATAACTAACTTTAAGCGTCTAAAAGTGGATCTTCAAGTCCATTTTTTTATGACCATGACCTTCAAGATGTTCAATATTAATTTTACTAATATATGTGATACTTATCAAGGAATTTCAAAAAAATCCAGAAAACAAAATCTTAGTCTAATTAGTTGAAAAATAATTCACAAACTTCTGGCTGTGAATAGACATATACACGATATTTTCGTCGATGCAACAAATAATGTCATAAAAAGTCAATTTCTTAAATTTTCCTTTAGGAACACACAAATTTTATTGGATTCAAGAAACTTTTGGTTCTTCAAAACTAGTTATCACATTATAATACATCTGAGATGACCCAACTGATTTTGTCAATAACACACTTAAGTGTGATTTGTATACAACTGCTTGACCATAATTCATATGATTATATTCTTCTAATTTGTTTCAATATCTAGTAAATATAAAATAATTTGTATAAAATATATATTTTTCAATCTTAATAAATTTATAATTATTAATATTATTTATGTAACCCTTCTGTGATTGCCAATTTTTCTAAGATCCATGTAAATCGTCATTGATACTTTTTTGATCAATGGAGACAGAATAATCATTTTCTTATTAATCATCAAGGGATAATCATTCTTTGATGAATGAATAAAAATAATTCATTCTTTGAATAATCCTTTATGGGTCCTTTATATTATACTAGCGTCCAAACTGACACTCATGTGTCCGTTTATCCGCTTTTTTAAGGTGCACCGCATAGAAATATTAACGATGTCAACTTTTATAAGTTTGATTTTAACATTAATTATTTAACGTCCTAAGAGAGTTAAAAAAATAGACAAACATGGAACCTCCCAACATTTCATTTAAGTGATTGTACATAAATATAAATAACAAAATTTCTTAAATAAATAATTTAGATTAAGACCAAAATTAAATATAAAAATACATTTATGTATTGACGCTCCCTCATATAAAAAAGCAGACAAACGAACACTTTGTTCGTTTTTTTAAGGTGCACACGCGTCAATGTACTAACATATTTTTTTATTTAATTTTTATTTAAATTTTAATTTTTTATATAATAAATCAGAGTTTTCTAATTTTTGAATTTCTATTAAGTGTACTACCTCAAAATCTCAATGTAACTTGAGAAGTTTCCTGTTTCGTGGAAATGACAAACCATCGTGGATTTTCCTTCGACATGAATGGTTTGATATGAGAGTATGTCCAACTATGTGATTGATATGTTCCATAATTGCAACCGTTGAATGATATTATCAATTTCAACACCTAAGATAGTAAAAAATACTCTCTCATCTTTCGATTTTAATCTTGCTAAGGGAGTATTGAAATACGATTCCCTTAAAAATATATCCATTAACCTTTTGACGGGGAATAGATAGTACAAAATATTGTCCCATCTTTTAATTTTAATCTTGGTAAGGAAGTATTAAAATGAAATTCCCTTAAAATATATATTTATTAACATTCTGAATGGGGTTAACTCCAATAAAACGGTGATACACCACCTTAAATACTTTATTTCCATCCTATATAAATTGGAAAAATAAAGAGTACACACATCTTAAATGAAAAAAACAGTAAGTTCATTTTCTTCATTCTTAATTAATTATATATGAAAAAAAATTAAATGGTAAAGGTTGCAAAAATTTACTACACATATAAATAAAAAATAAAGAGAAAAATAGGATAAAACTGAACTAAATAAAGGTATATGTTATCATAATTAACCAATATCTATACTATCAACTTGTACAGTTCACGTTAGTAACGCAAGACATGTGGTTTTTAAAGACAAAGAGAGATGAAATGAAGAATTTTTTATTTACTAAACTATCACAAACCATATACAAAAGTGGTTTGTAAGGAAAAAAAGAAGAAAGTCATCATCATTACATTATTAATTATTATTAGTGGATGTAATTGGAAGAGTTTTATATGAATCATGAAAAATTCTCTTGCAATCCACACATATTTACTACAATCAATTCTTGTCAGTGTATAGTTATTAAATTAATATGTAGTATGACGTTCATTCGGTATATATATATATATATATATATATATATATATATATATATATATATATATATATATATATATATATATATATATATATATATATATATATATATATCTTTCAGTATTTTGAAATTAAAAAAAAAAAAGAAAGTAATTGTACATGAGAAAGTGACATGATAAATTTTTTTATTAATGCAATTGCGACCTACAATTATGCATTAAACAAATGAACAAATATCTATACTAAAGAGATCAATACAATGCATAATGCTCTGGGATGTCTAATATAGATTGTATATATTATAGATTTAAATTTAGAAAAAAATAGTAAAAAAATGGATGAATGCAAAGATTTGGAAAGATAGATAATGAAAATGTCCACTAAGTTATAGGGACAATTGAATATGATTAATTATTTTTTTATAATTGGAAACTTGTCAAGTGTGATAGCAAATCTGTCAATTTGTGATATTAACAATATCTTTTAAATTTTAACAAACTATTTATATGATTTTCAAAGTTAAAACCGAATCAATTTTGAAAGTTAACCCCATGTCAGTGTAATCTATATGTTAGGTATCCCCTCTTAGATGTGATCAAAGATATTGCACACTCTTTATCCTTTTTGTCTCATTCTCTATCTTAGATATGGAGTAAAAAATTATCAAAATAATATTCTACATTAATAATTTGAAAACCAATTATTCTTAGTTAAATTAAATGACAAAAACTGAAACGACCATAAATCAAACATGCATGAAATCTACAATAACAATATAATCGTAAATTTGAGTATAAGGTATATGTTAGTGGTACAATTTCTCTCAAACACATTATTCATGGAGAAAAGGTTCATCAAAATTACATTGGAGAAGTTATAAAGTTATGTAAATGCAACTGTAAAACTACTTTAAAGATTATACTTACATAACAACTAATGATTTAACCCATTATAAAGGAACTGCAAATATTATAAATTAGTAAAAATTTCTGATCAAAATCATATATCGTTCTCTTTATCTATTGTTATAGATAAAAAATAATTATAGAAGATGCATTTTTTCATTGCTCTTAATTATTCTCCTGAAAATATTAATAATATAACAAATGAACACATAAAGAAATATATAGGAAAGGAAAACTAAAATGAAAAAAAAAACTAAATACTACAATAGAATTTTTCAGGAACTATATAATAAATTATTATGTTGCTCTCCTCAAGGGATGCTTGATAAGTTCTTCGGGAACTATATAATAAATTATTATGTTGCTTTCCTCAAGGGATGCTTGATAAGTTTTTCAGGAACTATATAATAAATTATTATGTTGCTCTCCTCAAGGGATGCTTGATAAGTTCTTCAGGAACTATATAATAAAAAATTATTTTTCTATCCTTCAAGGATATTTGTTAAGTTCTTTAGGAACTATATAACAATCATATTATTTTATAGTCTTTCTGATATATTTTAACATTATTCATTCAATCCTTCTAGAAGACATGAAAATCATCATTGTTTTTTTCTTCTAATCAATATATCAATACATAATAGACACACACACACACATAAATATATATATATATATATATATATATATATATATATATATATATATATATATATATATATATATATATATATATTACCTTCTAAATTTTGGAGCTTTATATAATTAGACATTCATTATCAAATTATTTGTATCACTTCTTATACAATTAATTAACACTTATATAATAAAGTTTCGTGCTGATAACAAGTTATGAAACTAAATAAAACAATATAGAGATCAAAAGAGGAAGAAAAGAGAGAAAGTAATATTATATTATCTTCTTTAAAAATACACTTTATATTGCAATGTGGATCTTATTTATAGTACATGACCAATGAATAATCATTAACTTAAGAAATACACAAATGTTAGAAAATTAACTTATAGGAGTTTAGAAATATAGAAAATTGGATAAATAAACATCTGCATCTATTTACTCTTATTCATAGTAAATAATTATTTTTAATTCTAATAAAAAATAAAAATTAGAATTTTCTCGAATGAAACTCTATATATTTTTGTTCCATTTCAAATTAGTTTCATTGCTCCAAAATTGAAAAAAAAAATCTAGATTCATCCCTAAAACTCTATATGCTCTTTTGGAAATTGAAACTCGTGTTTTACTCATGTTCTTATTTAGTTGATGATACAATTTTCATATCCCTCAATGAAGCTAGTGTTCAGAGATAGAGAATCCATCGACGTTATGGTACAACAAAGAAGAAAATAAATTGAGAATTTCTTATCCCGCTCCATCTCACACACCATGCACATTTCCAATTATGTTTTTCTTAGTTCTGCTGATATACTTTCGGACGCACCATTTTTTGTTTTACGTTGAAACCTTTCACATATATATAAATTTTAGCAAATGTTTTTTTTAATTAAGTCGAACTAAATAGTCAGAGACATATATACAATGTTATAGAGACTACAAACATATACTTAAAGTCAACATGATGAAGATCTTGAGTCAAAAAATTAGGTTTTCCGCCAATAAAAGACTTTGTTATCAGTATATCTTCAATGTGTTGTTTTGGTGTAGCCATTAATCTTCATTCAATATGTTGTATGATGAAAATAGATTCATTGCAGATCAGCTACAAAATTTGACTAATAACTTATGCTACACATAACAATATCTTTAAATTATGTCTTTTAAATTATTATTGTTTTCATTTAATTTTAGAAGTCCTTCTTTGTGTCGAAAATTTTGATTCTGGTTCAGCAACTGGTAATAGGAGTACCACCAACTTTTTATCCACTCTACCATCTATCTTGGATAATAGTAAAACATTACTTCTTTGACGTTATCCAAGACAGAGACAAAGTTAGTGGTATTCCTATTACCACTTGATGAACCAGAATCCGAATTTTCGACACAAAGAAGGGTTTCTAAAATTAAATGAAAATAGTAATAATTTAAAAGACATTATTTAAGAAAAAGTAAACAAATGATATTGTTACGTGTAGCATAACTTATTAGTCAAACTTTATAGCTGATCTGTAATGAATTTATTTTAATCATACAACATATTGAATGAAGATTAATGATTACACCAAAACAACACATTGAAGAGATACAGATAACAAAGTTTTCTATCGGCAGGAAATCTAATCCATTGACTCAAGATCTTCATCATATTGACTTTAATAGTATATGTTTTTAGTCTCTATAACATTATATATACATTTCCGACTAACGAATTTAGCTTAATTAAAAAAAATGTTTTTTCACTAGTTCCGCAGATATATCTGCGGAAAGTTTCAACGTAAAACAAAAAAATGATGTCTCCGAAAATATATCAGCGGAACCAGTAAACATAATTGGAAATGCAGCATGTGACTTTAAAAGATACATGGTTAAAAAAATTGCCAATAAATTTGGGGTTAGGTATGTAAACCTTTGTTTACTCCCTTGTTTTTTTTTAATTGATATCTATTCTTTTGCAAATGTTTACGGTTCCCTTTATGTTTATGGTCCACCTCGCTTTCATTTTCCTCCTTTTCTTCTTGGTCCCATTACTTTATTATATTATTTTCTTTGTTTGCATATTTAGATGTTAGAGTGGTCTTTGTGGTCTCTCTTTTTATTTTGTGGTCATTGTTTAAATTGTTTACCATAATTTATTCAATGGTAAAGCTTGTTTTACATGATTTATTTAGCACATTTAAGTGTTGTTGACATTTTTTGTTCCACCTATGTACATGTCATCGCAAACACAAAGGATTAGGTTAAGAATTCATTTGAGTGTTATTGACATTTTTTATTTCACCTATGTACATGTCATCGCAAACACAGGATTAGGTTAAGAATTCATCAAATGAGAGAACTTGTACTAAATTGTATATAAATAAAGAGGATTTTGGAGTAAATTAGATGTGGAATGTAGACTTGTTTTTTGTCATATATGCAATTGAAAGAAATTGCAAAAAAAAATTAAGGATACAAGATCAAGATGGTGGTACTAAAACCCTAAGTATAATTTTTCTCATTGACAAAGTCCAATGCTAGGGGGTGTCCCTGGTTTTTAACCGTATATATATATATATATATATATATATATATATATATATATATATATATATATATATATATATATATATATATATATATATATATATATATATATATATATATATATATATATATATATATATATATATATATATATATATATATATATATATATATATATATATATATATATATATATATATATATATATATATATATATATATATATATATATATATATATATATATATATATATATATATGATTTCTATTTTGCAATGACAAATATTTTTATTATTTGTTATTCTCATTGATGTTCTTAATGATTTCTCTTTCGGACTAATTGAGATAGTTGTATGATTATAAGCTAGGCTCAAAATCAATCACTTTAACTAAGTCGCATGCTTAAAAAAACTAATAATTGGGATCTAGACCAATAAAAGCATATACTTCCCCTCCATCATATCTTATGTTAGGGTCATTTACAAAACAGTCATGTGAGTAAAACACAACCTTAAATTTATCCATTTCCTGTTCAAAAATTTACCAAAATCAGGTCAAACAAAATTACCAAACAAACAAATTTACCAAAACTAGGTCAAACAATTTTATCAGAATTAGGTCAAACAAAATTTTATATGAATACAATTATGAAATTGGTATTAAGATAAGAAGACATGGTATTAATATGCACCATAGTGAATAACTTAGGACCACTGAATGTGACTAAGTATGACCAGTAAAAGATTGCAAATGAAACGAGGAACAAAGCAATGACAAAGTGAATCACCCTGGACCACTGTAACGAATATGACAAAGTTGTTATTGGTACCATTGCAACGAAGATTTGTTCTTGGACCATAGAAAATCTATTTTCAACACAAATGAATATTTGTTCTAGGGCACTCACTCGAGGATGTGGACTGAAAGAGTTATTACACATTATCTCACTTGTAGGGATACAAGATAATGTTATCAACTATTCCACCATGGAGAATTAGCAATTAAAATTTACACGTCTGCAAAAAAAATACACATTTGAAATGACATGTAGGCCTCTGTTAGTGAAAACTAATGGGAGAGACCAATTTTAGGGACGAAAAAGATTGTGAGGACCATTGTTTAAAAATAAAAATTAGAGGGACTAAAATTGAATGTTAGCATATTTATATGGACTAAAAACATATTTAAGCCAAAAATATTTTTAAAAAGTTATTTTTATATTTTTAAAATGTTCTTACATTTATGAGAACTTTAAAAGGAAAGAATAATAGTTTATAACCAATCCTTTTATCCGTGGTTACCATAAATCCTAACCCTTGTGGATTTCTTGATTATAAATAAATATATTATACTTTGTTTTTAAGGTATCTGTTTCACAACAAACTGGTGTGGGGAGCATGGAGAAGATGCCTTCAACAAAGTATGAGATTGAAAAGTTCACCGAGTGAACGATTTCAGTTTGTGGCGCTTGAAAATGAAAGTCCTATAGGTTCAGCAGGGTTGTTTCGAAGCGTTGAAGAGAGAGAGGAGACAATGAATGTTGAGTTAATGGCAGCTGAAAAGATGTTGCCTAGTTGCAAGTTTTTCCATTGTATGCAGTTGATAGTTGCATGAAGAAAACTAGTTTTGTTTTCTTGTTGGTATAGAGTTTGGTCCAAGGTTGAGATTTATTGAATATTGGATCAAACTCTAATACGAAAGAGGTTTAGCATGAAGTCGAAGTTGGTTCACATGCTAGTGCAGAAGTTATACACGCTGTAATCGAAATCAGTTCTAGTATGTATGTTTAATTGTTTCCTTGATTATAGAGTTTGTTCCAAGGTAGAGATTTATGAGATATTAGAACGAACTCTAAGTTTAGCATGTCGTCGAAGTCCGTTCACATGTTGTTGTTTAATTGGGTCTTGTGTTATGGATCCAATTGTTGAAGTTAGCTTGTACCTTAAGTTCGCTTGTAATGGGTAATTGTTAAAAAGCTCATTATATTAGTATGTTAGTTTTCTTATAAATAACATACTAGTCTCTCATCTTTTGAATAAGGGAAAATAGGAAGATAAAATCCTAATTCAATAGTGAGAGAGGTTATTTGTTATTCTTGTATACTTGTAATCTTGTTGAAAGAGAAAGAATATCAGTTTATAATCAATCCTTATTGTTATTTTTGGTTATCATAAACTCAAACTCTTGTGGGTTTCCTAACTGATCAAGAAATCAATTATACTTTGTTTCTAAGGTATCTGATTCATAACATTATTAAATAAAGTCTTTGTAATATAGTAGATAAACTGTTTTAACAAGCTTAGAACTTATAAAAATAAGTTAGATAAATTTATGGATATGTCATAACCCAATTCTTTATGACCCAAACAATTTCATAAATGTTTACGAAGAAAGAAGATAAGTTCAAATAGGCTAAATGGAATATGCTTTTATTTATATACTTTGCAAACTAAATATACAAGTTTTTATCAAGTTGGGTGATGTATGCTTTGAACTGTCTCATTCTCAATTTTATTCTGAACTTTTGATAAACTCTTTCTAACAAATTTTCAAGGATTAAGTAAAGAAAATTCTCATTTGAAGAGTTATGAATTTAAAGACTATGAATGAAAATAATCATGAAATGGTTGTCAAGTCAAATGGATCTGATTCTTCATATGTACAGAGTGTTACATCTTCCTCTATTGAAGGCTATGAATGAAAGTAATTATGAAGTGGTTGTCAAGTCTAAATTTATGTCCATTAATATATATTTGTACATAATACTTTTCTAATCGTGTAAAATGTTGTCAAGGATGTAAAAGTTAGTATCAAATATTATAAGACTATTTTTATAGATATGAAATTATGAATACTTTTCCAATGTATGTATGTTATTTTTATAGTGTAGTATCTCCTGCTTCACATGTGGAACAAATTAAACTTGAATTAATAAGTCTGGAAATTTGGATTTGATTTGAGTTTTTAAGATGTGATTTGAATTGGTGTATTTTAATTAGTTAGGAATTAGCTGCAAATTAGTTAGAAAATAGCTACAGATAATTACTACTAGAATGATGTGTTTAAATTAGTTAGTAATTAGCTACAAATTAGCTACCATTTCTGGGTTTAGAAATTGTTTTAATATTAAAAAAAATTGAAACAATTGACACATGACATACATTTCAGCATTTTTTGCTGCGTTGATATTGCCACATATTTGTCACATCAGCAAAAAAATCTACATGATGTGTCACATCATCCACTGTTAGTGAAAATTAACGGGAGAAACCAAAATTAGGAATTGAAAACTTTCAGAGGATCAAAGTTTAAAGAAAAATTTTAAAGAGACCAAACCTAAAAGTTGAGATATTTGTAGGGACCATATACATATTTAATCTTTTATGTTTATCTAAGACAGTAGATTTTGATGATTGTTTTGAAAATAATTGAAATTTAATTTTAGAAGTTTTATAAAGAATGATCTAGGTCAATGGTTTATGTTTGAGACTTACTCATGCAAGTTTGATTTCAAATAATGACAAGAAGATTATTTATAGAAAAACAATAGAAATTATTGATAATGCTTATTTCCTAATTGCATTACTATGTTCTAACCTAACGAGTTACATGTTTTCGCATGTATCTCGTTTGTTTAGAAACATTTTAAAAAATACAGTTAATAAAATAGTGAAGTATTTCTCAATTTATTCTAAAACACTTTCATTGTCTCATATTTAATTGTCCAAAATTTTTAATTCAGACAAACGTATTTGTTAAAAATATAAATATTGAAATAAAAAGAATATTCTTGTTATTAATTATGAGATTAATTTCTATACATTGACAATGTAAAAAAGTTTTATAGTGTCAATTCATTATTATCATTTGTTTGTATTATTTTATTTATTTTTAAAATGTAAATCAAAGTTATTTTTACATACAACAATTATGATTTACTGAACTGTCAATGCATTCCAATTAAATTCATTAATTATTTATTGGACAACTTGCATGATTATTCTTTAGACAATCCTTATGTCCCAAATCATACAAAATTCAACAATATATATATATATATATATATATATATATATATATATATATATATATATATATATATATATATATATATATATATATATATATATATATATATATATATATATATATATATAAAGTATACTCCTTTTATTTTCGTTGCTTGTATTTTTGGTCAAACGACGATTCAAATAATAAGTATAAAAGTCACAAGAGGATACGTGTGAAGTTTATGATCAAGAATTAAGCACAAGATCAAACTTGGACTTATCCATAAAATTTGTCAACCTCACGTTCTAGAATTAATGAAGGATGAATACCATGCCAATAAGGTAACAACATTACAAATACAAAGGAGAGGATCATAACTTTTGTTCCTTTTCAATAAGTGCTTATGCCGAATCACTTTCTAAATAAATAAATAAATAAATAAATGCACAAGAGCAAAATGTCAACCACACAACGATACATGTAATAAAACTTCAAAAATGTACGCACACAACTTTTTAATAGTTAGTATAAAAAAAATTTATTGGTTGTATAAAATTATTATTATAGTTGTTTCCATCTAAGAATTATAATTATTTTAATAAAGATATCATGACTTATTCATAACACATTGCTTAACTTTCCATGTCAGTTACGATCCATACAAAACGATTACATCGCATGCATACCATTTGTCCATTTGATACAAACGGTTATATAGCATGCATACCATTAATACAAGTGAATTCTTATCTATTAATCTTAAAAAGTTGGGTAGAGTTATCCATAGTATAATTTATATTGGAATTGTTTTGGAAATCTCTAAAAAATTTGAGCTATTAAATAAATAAATAAATACATTAAAATGATATGACATTTGATTTGAGGAATATACATTACCCAACTTTTTAAGGTGGATAGAGAAGTTGTCCCCTTGATACAAATGCACACTCACATGCTAATATTCACATAAAAATAAATAAATAAATCCTAATTTAAATACAAGGAATCTATCTCATTCAATTTTTCGAAATTTAATAAAAATAATTATATTTTTTGAACCATCGCTTCCTTTATTTATTGTTTTATAAAAATAAGCTTTATGAGAATATTGATTGATTTTAAATTTTACTACATTAGAATATAATAAAAGAGAAAAAAGGAAATACACTGATAGTGTAAAATATTTTATACGGTCAACCAATCACATCTATGATTAAATTGAAGGGATTGTGTCCTTTAAATCGAAGGGATTGTCCTTCTAAGGGGTGTCCCTGATTTGTAACCGTACACTTATGATTTCTATTTTGCAATGACAAGTATTTTTATTATTCGTTATTTTCATTGATGTTCTTAATGTTTTCTCTTTCAAACCAATCGAGATAGTTGTATGATTATCAGCTAGGACTGAAAACCATTTATAATGTTTTCATTAGAATATTGTATAGTAGATAATGCTTAGGACTAGGGTAACCATATATGAATTAATTTGTTCTTGATAATTTACAACTTAATTTCACCGATGAATATTCTATGGACATAGGTATTAGAGGTGAATGATTAAAGATTTTCTCACTAAGGACTTGGGAGAAAATAATATTAAGAATTGATATGAATAATTTGATAAAAGTCGTTGCAAGATAGAATCTGAAGTTTTACGAGAGCAAATTATTCATCTTCCCTAGCATACTACTATTAATTGTTTTTACCGTAATAATTATTTGCTTTTCTTACCATTGTTTTTATTTTTCATCCAAACAAATCTCAAACCCCCAAAGTGTTTTTGTTTAATTGAATTATAATTAGAACTCAATATTCATACGCGGTCCTCGAGATCAATAATGGAGATCTCCCCTATTTTAACTACATTGGCAAAATAGTACGCTTGTTATTTTATCGATCAAAAGTGTAGATGAAGAATGGACAAAGATGAGAGCAATGTGAGGGAGATATAAATTGTTGAAACTTTGAAGGAGTTGTATGAATCTTTAATGAAGAAGAACAAAAGGTTGCATATCAAGATTATGTCAGAGCCATATTGGGGAATGCTGAAGTTAATTTGTTTTGTAGTTTTCGTTTTTGGTCAACAAGTACTTGTTAATGATGTGTAAATGTTGAAATGATATCTACTGTTGTTCTTCTAAGTTTGTAACGGTGTTCAATTGATTTTGTAAGGGTCATTTGGTATGAACTATAATTTGGTCTAATGGATTTTGTAATGTTCACTTGGTATGGCCTATAATTTGGTCTAAATGATTTTTTTAAGTTTCACTTGGTAATTTGGAATTACCTATAAATTGATTCAGTTATACATTCTACTATAATTTGGATTAACCTATAATTTTGACATAATGTGACCTAAAAGTTTTACTTGGTATGGCCAATAATTATGACATAATGTGACCTATAAATTTGACTTGGTATGACCTATAATTTTGACATAATGTATCCTATAAATTTGACTTGGTATGAGCTATAAGTTTTGACATAATATGACCTATAAATTTTGACGTAGAAATGCAAACAAATTTCACCAAAGAGTAATTGCAAACACCTCATTACATATTCAACACATTACATTCATTACATATCAAAATAGTTATAGATCATAATCAAAATAGTAATTAATCCATTCATTACATTATAGTACATATGACTTATCACCAAAGGATCTTCACATTTTTTACTAGGGCCAGATACATCCTTTGTTTTCAGGGTCCTCAGCCTTTCACTCTATCTTTTTGCACCTATCATATATACATTGAAAATTCTGGTTATGCAGATACTCCAATGTCCTATCTTAATTTTAAGACAATGATTACTACACAACTGTTGTTTTTGAAGTGGTGCAGCACAATCACCAATAGATGTTAAGACATCGTGTTGGAACATCTCAGTCAAGAACACAATACATAAAAACTGTAAATTAGCATAATGTAAAGTACACAAAATATATTGACTCGGCTCGGTGTTAACAAACCTACATCTTGGAGATACCAATCCAGAATGAAGACTTCAATGTCTTATAGTATTACCCTAAAGTTAAACTTGTGGTTTACAACTTTATCCTAATCACTACCTTCAATGAACATATTTATCTAAGGCTAAAATCTAGTCGTTTACAATCTTTGATATGAGACTTTTTCTCTCATCCTTCATCACCACATGTGATGACTCTGTCTTCTGCTGATCTCAAGAACCTATCATGGTTTCTTGACCTACAAGTTATCTTGGACATGCTTAAAAGCTTCGTCCAAGAATAATACAACAACCATTACCTAAATGCGCCTGGTTGTGTACATGCACATATGCCATCCTCTATGTATCCCATACTACAGAGGCGAACTACAACCCTAAGAGTCAGTGAATCTCAAAACCTAAACTCTTATCTTACAAAAGAGAATTAGGTTACAATTTTTACATAAGGCATATTTAACCCTAGGTCTAAGTATTCATATATATAGTCTCTTGTCTTGGTCTTTCTATATTTGTCTTGATCCAGTACTTAATTCCTCAATATATTTTGGACAGGTTTGTTATTGATTTAAATCCTGCAATACAGTCCAGGATGTCGTATCTTGCTGTTAGGACATCATCTTTGACATATTTTATTTTGAGCAAATTCTTCATTTTTAGTCTTCATATGTTTTACCAAAATTTCGTCAAACATCAGGTGCTTTCAATCTTCCTCTTTTGACAAATTTTGGCTAAAACATCTTTTGTTGCATTCTGCTCTTCAACAAGACCCTTCCATTTTGAGAGTTGATTGGAGGTTGAAGAAATCTCCTCCTTAACATATTTATTTTTCCTTACAAGAAGAAAAACTACAGAAGTCTCCTTCATAAAAGAACCATCAGTTGTAGCCTTAGTAACACAAAGTACGAGAATTATGTAACTCAAGTCACAAGACACAACCTGCTTCTCAACTCAGATTGCAAGACATAAACAGATACAAATTTGTAGATTAAGATGATGGAACATCATCTTCCCTTTGCATCATTCTTGCACTGCCACCTCTTGAATGAGCCCATTAATAGAACACTATTATTCCCCCTTTTTTAGCCAAAACTTGGAAAAAGTAACCAAGACAGCTCCAAATCCAGAAACAACTCATCCAAATTTTGAAAAATACCATCGAGTACTTCTTTTGAGAGAAAGAAATTATGAGACCAAGAAGTGTCACAACAATCCAATTTATAGCAAGTAATTCTCTTTGAAAGTAACGAACCATCGATCAAAACAATGGTCAATTCAACGAGCCAAAAACTCCAATAAAGGTGCACTGGCTAAGATTGTTGATTGTTTCTTCTTTTAAGAACACCGTCCAAGGAAACCAGTTACATGAAAACATGTTCCAAGACAATGTCCTGACATCATGGCAGACAATGTCTTTGCTTTACTGGCCTTTCTGCTGATTTGACAAAATCAAAACATCTTCATAAGAATCTACAGAGAAAAATAAATTCTCCTAGATTGATCAATGATTCTCTAAGCATCCATAAAGAATCATATATTATGTATTGTCAAGTTTCCCCCAAATTGCAATAATACAATGTCAAGACATTACATTTGACATCATCATCCCTCCTGGATGGAAAAATCTGCTTGACACTCACCACAAGCTTGGTGTAGATTGCACCCCTATAGTAGATCCTTAGAGCAAGAGGCAAATCCCTTTATCTAAGACAATTTGTGCTCCCCCTGAGCACCTGCGTAGAAATGAATGGAAAACATAAGACACATCTTCAATGTGTTCAAGAGCTCACTCTCTGTCCATCCATCTGCTGAAGCAGATTCATTTTGGCACCATTATCCCTCTTGACAAGAAATAACAATCATTCACACATGAAGATCATCATGATATCCGTGAGGCACATAAGGATCGTCATCCTCATAGTAACAAATTGTTGGATTAAGATCAAAGTCACATTGATCCCCTTCTTCTTGCAACCATCTACACATCTTCAAAACTTTACCTGAGTCTTCATGTATAGACATCCAACTGCTTGAGATAGAATCCAATTGGTCTGGAATGTAGCACACTCCTCAAAAGAGATATCATACATCTTAGTTTGTTTTCCTCCCATAAGTGTCAGATACTGGACACATGCTTTAGAAAAGCATGACTTGCTAAATAAGGACAAAGTCCTTCCACAAGATTTTAAAAAATAGGCAGTCACCCAACTCTTCAAATGTAGTCATTCCATATCATTCTCCCGTATGATAATCTGAAATACTCTAGATCAGTTGTTGATTATCCACATGCAGACTTTCAAGTAATCAATACCTGGTCTACTTTAGTCTTCTCTACATTCTCTACATTCTTCGTTCCAATTATTAATAATAAAAATAAAATAATAAATATTCACTTTATTATATTTTAGTAATTTATTATCAAAATTTGAGTAATAAACACTAAAAATAGTTTTCATTTTTTTTGTATAATCTCTCTTAGACTAATTTAAAAATGTAAAAGCCAGATTATGATGATAAAATTAAAATTTATTAAACATAATGTATTTTCAAAACATCAAATGTTAAATTTTCTCTAAGATATTAAACATATATTATTTTGTTGATTAAGAAAATATATCTAGAATCCATCTCTTATCAAAATATAATCCACGTACTATTATGGTTAAAGATTTCATCATAATAAAAATGACATTGTACTTTTATGGTTAGAGATTTCATCATGATGAAAAAGATATTGTACTTTTATGGTTAGAGATATCATAATAATAAAAATGACATTTTTTTCAAACCTATCTCTCTTGGTGAACTTTCGTATTCAACTGATTGAACCAATTTTTACTGACTGATTAAATAAAATTCTAATACACTTATCTCATGGACTTTCGTATTCAACTAACCTATACTTTTAGAAAAATTACAATTCAAATAATAAGTAGAAAAGTCACAAGAGGATACGTGTGAAGTTTCTGATCAAGAGTTAAGAACAAGATCAAACTTGGAACTTATCTATAAAACGTGGCTACCTCACGTTCTAGAATTAATGAAACATGAATACCATGCTAATAAGAGATTTTCAGCAAAAAGGTTACTACATTAAAAAGGAGAATCATGACTTATGTTCCTTTCCTATAAGTGCTTATGTCGAATCACTTTTGAAAAGCTAAATAGTGGTGTAGATTATCCAATTCCTAGTACTATATACATTTGTTCTTATCCTTTATACATTATCATGTATAGATTTTGTGGGTCACTACTTCCAACTCTTCTTTGTTTTTATTTAGGAGACAAAATAACAAAGGCTTTTCGTGACTTAATTTAACTTGTTATTTGTTCTCAAAATAGTGTTTATAAAACACAATTAAGATCTAAAAATGAATAAATTTGTTTGAGATGCTAAACTTGATAATTTGTGATTTGTATGAAGTAAAAAATATTTAGCTTTAAATTAAATTGTGCGAAATTCTCGAGATGATAGTGATATTTAATTTAATAGTTTTATAATGATTTAGTTATATAGATTTAGTAGTTTTATTTTTATTAGATTAAGATGTTTTAATTTGAAATTGTGTTGTTTAGAAGAAAATATTACATCATGTTGCAAAACTTAACATTAGCTGAGAGTAAACATGAGCGCTAAATTGTGGGATGAGTCTGATTTTGATATCAATTATAACATTCCAATATAATACATGTTTATAATTAGAATTGTTGAAATATATTTAAAAAATGTTTATAATTAGAATTGTTGAAATATTTTTTTTTAAATATGTAAAAACAATTTTAATTGATTGTTGATTATAGAAAATATGACGGAGAAAGCAAATAAAATACAATTTGTATTTAATTTTATCTTGAAAAAAAGAAAAGTTATTTTTTTTTCCTCCTATATTTTAGAACAAAGAAAAATGCATTTTCTTTCCTCTTATATTTTGGGAGGGAAGGAGTGCAACATAACTACTAAAAGACATATGAATACATGTATAATATAATTATCTCAAAATATAGTATATATTAAAATTCCAAATGTTGATATAATTAAAATTTGCCTCTTGGTGTCCTGCCACTTAGAGGCATATTTTAGGGCATTTTATAAATATTTTTGTTTATTGTACCTTCATTATTCACATTTTGAGTTAGAAACCATATTTATAGGGTTTGAGAAAAGAGATTTCTTGGAGCATCAAGGATTATAATTTTACCGCATCAACTCTCGGTTCTTTGACATTTGATGCTTGTACAACTTCTCTTCCTTTCTTGGAACACAAGCTAGCATGGAGATAGTTGGCTAAGTTCTCTCTTGTGTCAAGATTAGAGGTAGTTTCCATTATTAGTATGTATTTCTTTTAATCTTTTGTATGTGAACAAGGTTGTGACTAAAATATGATGAAGTCATTTGTGTTTTTCGGATTTGTATGGTTTGTATTGAGCTAACAATAAGATTTCTAAATCTTGATCTAGTTGCTTCATCTATTAACGATCAAGTGTCGGAAACAGACTTGTGAATAAATATTCGCTTTGTATTGAACTTCACGATTATTGTATTGATTGGTAATGTGCGAGAGAAATTATCAAATCAGTACAATAACACTCACGATACCGAGACCGAGAGGATACATATTGAGAGGATGCACGATTATATTAGTCATAATTGCGTTCACATGCTTGATTGATTGAATACATATGAAAAGGGTTAGCAAACCCTAATCTTGACATATCTTTTTTAAAAACAAACAACTATTTTATTTACAAGCATTACTACCAAAACAAGTGTCAAACTTATGATACCAAATAAAAATTCATTTGAAAACGTTCGCTTACAATCTTTAAACTGTTGAACGGCGAGATATTTGGGCAATCCATGTGGAGACGATAACAAAAACCTCCCACTAATACTCTTCCAACAGAAAATTATCCTACCATTTATCTCTTCCGCTTTATAGGTTGTCGATTTGTTTACGAAGACGCATTCTATTAAACATATTCGTTTTTTGATTGACAAACTCTCGATGCTTCCTACTAATGAATCTTGAGTTTGTGGGGAGATGTTAGATATTATTATTATTATTATTATTATTATTATTATTATTATTATTATATTGTATTTTTGTAAGGACAGTTTGGTATTTTCCTAACATATATAATATTTATATTCTAGTGTAACTTTTATTTTCTAGTTTTTGTTCATTATATTGAAACCCTTATTTTCTAGTTTTTATTCATTCTATTGAAACATTAAGCCAAAGGATTTTTTTCTTCTCAATGTTTTTATGTGTTCACTATTGTTAACAATATTTGTGACACATTTGCATGTCATCTTTTGTACTTATACTATTATGATGAACTAGTCCTATTATGTATAATATTTTATTTGATATTCTAAATATGGGTGGAAAAACGGGTCGGATCCGTCAGACTGACATGTTTGACTTTAAGGGATGGGTTGAGATTTTCGGCTCGGTGCCTTAAGTTGATCTGCCCTGCTTAATCCGTTTATGTGAGATATTGGAACGAACTCTAGGTTTAACATGTCGTTGAAATCCGCTCACATGTTACTGTTTAATCGGGCCTTGTGTTATGGATTCAATTGTTTAAGTTAGCTTGTACCCTAAGTTATCTTGTAATGAGTAATTGTTAAAAAGCTCATTAGGTTAGTGTGTTAGATTTATTATAAATAACATACTAGTCTCTCATCTTTTGAATAAGGGAAAATAGGAAGATAAAATCTTAATTTAAAAGTGTGAGAGGTTATTTGTTATTCTTGTATACTTGTAATCTTGTTTTAAGAAAAATGAAAGAATAACAGATTATAACCAATCTTTGTTGTTATCCTTGGTTACTCTAAATCTTAATCTTTATGAGTTTCTTGACTGGTCAAGGAACCAATTTTATTTTGTTTCTAAGGTATCCGATTCACAACAGCTTAAAAATTGAACAGGAACGGATTGATACAGGATTTACCCACAAATTTTTTATTATTTTTTTTTATAATTAGAATGAAAATTGAACAGTGCATTCAGGAAATCAATCCATAATTTCTTCTTCTATTTTTAATGGTAAAAATGGAATGTTCCCATTTTTATATAAAATATAATCTCATTTCATCATTTTGAAATTATATTTCTTTCCATTTGTTTAATCTATGCCTATTCCTTCATTTCATCGTCATTCTATTATTTCATCCAAGTTAGTGCGAATATTTTGTTCTTCTTTCTCTCCATAGACACACATTTAAGGTAAAATTAAATTCAATCTTTCTATTTTTATATTAGTATATTCAAAGTGAAAAAAAAAAAATACTTAAACACCTAAATTTATGTAGAGATGATACACTTAGAAACAAGTCTTAGATTTATTGTAGTTCTAGTATATTATATTATACTATCCTAATTAATCTCAAGAAAAACTTCACAAAAAACATTGATTATTTGCCTATGAAGTTTATGCATCTTTACTTCAATATTAATTATTAGTTGAATATATCTTATTATTTAAGAACTAAAACGAAAAAGAAAAATATAAGAAGAAAAAGAATTACAGAAATTAAAATAAAAATCTCACTAGCACTATATGCAAAAACTATTTTGTATATAGTGAAAAAATAATTATGGTGTTTTTCACCAACTATCAACGTGTAAGCGACTGTCAACGCACCACAATTCAACCAATCAATGGTGGTTACATCTATTCGTCTTCTTCCTTCTTCTCTCACTTCTCTCCTTCAACCTCGTTCTCCATATTCATGGCGTTGGCCTTCTCCTTCTTCCGTCTCATTTCCACTCTCTCCCATCCACTCCGGTAACTAACCACCACTTAATGCTTTCAAATTTCAATTTTATTCAATTTTTTCTAGGTTTAAATTATCCAATAGTTATCATGATTTTATAACAAATTCTTTATTTGTTATTTTGGAATTTGATTATTATAGTTTAATTTGTGTTGCAGTTTCTTCTAATGGAGTTGGTGATGTTGAATTACCTGTTGATCAATCACAAGTTATTTTCATTGGGACTGGAACTAGTGAAGGGATTCCAAGAGTTAGTTGCTTGACTAATCCTTCAAATAAATGTCCGGTACAATAATCATTCCTATTATTTTATCTTATCATAAAGTCATAATTTGAGTATGAAATATATGTAGCTCCAACCCTGACAAATCAACACTAATAAACTGACACTGATATAATTTGAAAAAATGAATATATTGAATATTATCATAAGTGTTGGTCTCGGTGTCCGATACTGAAATTGGCACTGACATGATTTTAGGTGTCGTTTACATTTAACCACTTAGACAATGTTCGTTAAGAGAGATAATAGGGCTTCCATTTTCTTAAATTATAATGTAATGGGTGTCGATGTGTTAGTGTCAAGGTCGTGATTAGGGATGTCCTTGTGCTAGTGTTTCATTAATTTTTTATGTTGAAGAATGTTTGTTAAGAGAGTTCGTTTTGCGTTTTCTTTTTATGGCTATTTCAGATATGTTTAAAAGCTGCTAAACCGGGTGATAAGAATAGGAGACTTAACACAAGCATCCTCATTCGCCACCCAAACTCCTCAGGAACACATAATATTCTTATAGATGCTGGAAAGTATGCTTCAACTTGCAAATTTCCATTTGTAGTATGTATTGCAATTGTGATTTGTTAATGTTTATGAGTTAGGGTGATTGATTTATTCCTTTAATTTTCTTGTATATTTCATGTTGTATGCTGAAGAAGCTTGAAATTGATTCAATTACAAGTGAAGGAATTTTGTTTTCAATGTTATCACAGTTTATGTATTAGAAAAACTGTCAATGACTTAAGTGCTGACTACCAAGATTGTAGAATGTACATGGATATATGCATCTCTTTTGTCATTGTAGAAGTGTGGCTGTCAACGAGTGGATGGTTTTTTTTTTCTTATTGCTTTTCTCTTATTTCTCGAGGATATTGTATTAGTGGATTTAAGATTGGGTTGCATAGTCATGATATGATATTACTGTGTTTGGAAATAGTCATATATGAAGTATGAATATATTGAATTCTTAAAACTGATTGGATTAAGCACGGGTTTCAAAGAAAACAGTTTGTCTCATTTGGGTGCTGATAACAAATTTTCATTGTTGCAGGTTTTTCTATCACAGCGCTCTCCGGTGGTTCCCTGAATTTGGGTTAGTTAACCTGTTCATTTGTTTAGCTATTTTTTATGTTATTTGAGATAGGTTCTCCTGTTTTCCATATTGCTTTTAGGAAAAGTACTCTACAACATTAATAAGGGTTAAGAACTGCAGGTAGAATGAAACAAATGTGCAGAACATTGCAAAATGGAGTAGATACCTACCCAAACTATGTGATGTATATGTACCATTAGGACAGTTCATAAAATGTTGTAGTGGGACCAGGGTGTTGTCCAGTGGCTTCTTTGGTAATATGCGAGAGTGTACGAGTTAAGCTTGTGTTAGTATTATGATTGGGATTATCAAATACAGAAGGCATTTTGATACTAAACAATGTTAGAGATAAAAGTCTTATTAGACTTGTGCATCAGTGGCATTTCTATGTGATTTTAAATACTTTTATTCTGAAAGATCTCTGTTTTTTAGAACATTGCCAAATACTTGAAGATCTCTTGGTTAATGAGACTAGAAAATTTATGATGTAGATGGCATTCTTGCTGGTTTTCTTGTTGTAATTTTCAACTTTGTTTTTTAATTTTAAATATCTATTTGACTAGTTGTATTTCTGCCAGGATAAGAACACTTGATGCAGTTATTATTACTCATTCTCATGCTGATGCAATTGGAGGTCTCTGACATCAATACTTAATACTCTTTGGATAATTACTCGCAATAATATGACAAATACAATTCTTGTCTGAAGTAAATAAGAAATCTAACTAGGCATGTAGACTAAGTCTGTTTCTCTTTTCTCCCCAGGTCTTGATGATCTTAGAGACTGGACTAACAATGTTCAGCCTTCTATTCCGATTTATGTTGCCAAGCGTGACTTTGAGGTCCTCTCCCCTGTTCTTTCCTTCTGAAATTAAAGCTTCAATTTTACTTCTTCTGCTTGTTGTCTAGCACTCATTGCTAACTGGAAGGGACTCCCACAGATACTTGCCATTTTTAAGAAATCAATGTTTTCCATCAAAATTCACAATACTATTAGAAATTTTATGTTGCATTTATGTCCACATGTTTAAATGGTGTTTATGCCTTCTCTGGGATTATCCAAGGAAGGTGCACATCTGATACTTTTGAAGTATGTATTTGTATATGCTACTTAACTGTTGACACAAGTTAGTATCTGAATCTGCCTCAACATTTAGATGATAGAAATTCATTCTGCATTTGAAAAAGATTTATATAATGAATTGTAGTTAAAATTTGAGAAGGATCAAATCTTTCTCTCATGCTATAATATGAAGACTAGAGAGTTGTTTATTAGAAGCTCCTGTATAAAATCTTGATCCAAAGGTTCTATATTCTAATTAGTGTGATGGAACGATTTTTTCACTATGATGTTTCCGAAATTCAGGAAGGGAAGTTGTCCATCTTGCATTATAGTTATCCATCTTGCATTATGCTTGTCTCTTACTAATCTGCTATAAATTTTACTATCATTTTCATTATTTAGATAAATACTGAGAAATGAAGAAATGTTTTAGGGGAAATCTTTTCGTGCTCATGTATTCGTTACTGAAATATGCAGGTTATGAAGAAGACCCATTATTACTTGGTAGATACAAGCGTAATCACACCTGGTGCTGCAGTCTCGGCGTTGCAATTCAAAAGCATATCTGAAGAACCGTTTTTTGTTCATGGTTTGAAGGTTGGTATTATTATCAATTATAAACTAATGAAGTGCGGGTATTTTGGCTCTTTATCATATCCGTTCAGTTTAGTTTTTCATTTTTTGCTCAATCATTTAATAGATTTAACTGTCAGCGTAAAATATATATAGTTTCACAATAACATATAACAAAAATTCAATATTTTTCACATTAGTCCACTATTGTAACTGCACTTTTAAATTAATGGTATGTCATGAAAAAATGGCCAACTCCTGTTAGATATCTGTGAAAAACTAATTGACACCGACAATATATACCTATTAAACTCAATTTCTGACCATGAAGTTCTTGTGCGTGGGGCTTGGCTCATATTTAATTTTCTTTTTATGATTGTTCTTCAGTTTACCCCACTTCCAGTGTGGCATGGCCAAGGTTATCGATCCCTTGGTTTCCGTTTTGGTAATATATGTTACATAAGGTAATGTTTCTCAATAAGTGGAAACGGTTTTGCTTATATTATAATTCCGTCCAGTTTTTTATTGACATAATTAAGGGAGTTGATCCCGTGTCGAAATTTGCAGTGATGTCAGTGAAATTCCTGAAGAAACTTATCCACTTTTGAAGGGATGTGAACTTCTAATCATGGTGACTCAGCTCACCCTCCTATCTTTTCTATCTTGCCATAAACTTCAACATTTTCTCATTAAAAAATTGAAATAGATCATACTGTTTATCTTTGCCTCATAATGTGTATGATTCTACTTTCTACAGGATGCTTTGAGGCCTGATCGCTCTTCAGCTACACATTTTGGACTCCCAAGGGTAATCCCTTTCACATCCATCGATTTTTTTTTGAAGAAATTAGTTTATTCTGATCTTTCTTTTCAGGCCTTAGAGGAAGTGCGGAAAATTCAACCCAAAAGGACACTTTTTACTGGTATGTTATCTTCCTGCCTTGATTTTCATGATGCAACAATCTACTTAAGTTCAATGATTAATAACTTGTTCTAAACCATGCTTACATGTTCTATCAATGAAAATTGAAAACGCTACTAAAAAATAATTTTCGTTCTCTCTTTTGTTTACAATTTAAAGGAATGATGCATCTGATGGATCATGAAGAAGTGAATGGCTACCTTATAAAATTATTGGAGTCTGAGGGCCTTGATGCACAACTGAGCTATGACGGGCTTTGTATACCAGTCAGGCTCTAACTGCAATTTCGCTCATACGACGACCATTATTTTTTCTCTAAAAGAGAACTTATTAATTACAAAATAAACTTTGAAATGAATGTCATTACCAGATTTTTTATGGTATGAACATTTTGCAGGCTGCTGCAGCTATTCTTCCTTTTCACTATATCACCATTCTTTATTTCTTTAGCTCTCTCTGAACACTAAGGATGATATCTTACATGTGACTTGAGGTTTATTTCCTGCAATGAAAGATTTAATGGTTTTTATAGTAATGTGGTGCTATTGAGATAGTTGATAATACCAAGTTCAATTAAATCCATATTTAAATACAGACTATATTTGAGAATGTTCTGGTTGGCGACATTTTAGGATAATACTATCTGAATACTTTATGCAATTTTTGAAAATTGTGGTGGTTGAAACTTTTATCTTATCCGGATAATAACATCAACATGATTATTTCTTTTTCTCTTTCATTTTTCTAGATCATGATGAGCTACAGAAGGGTGTTGCCTTAACATGGAACAGTTTGAATGTACTTAGTTTCTGTATTTCAAGATAACTAGAGAAATGAGTATAAGCAGATAGATTCAAACTGCTTTCAAATGCATAACTGACAACAGCCATCTTCCCAAGTTGGTGTTTTCATTATGCAAATAATCCTGCATTCTCAAATTAACCAACAACACTTGCCTTGATAACCTAAGAAATCAATAATAAATTCTAAATAAGACTATAAATTAGCATTGGTAAATGCTCTTTTCACCCTTATGGGTGCTTCCACATCATTGTAAAAAATCCTTAATATCCATAATATTCAGAGATATATCTTTGGATCTACCTATTTTTACCATTTATCATATCAAATTGAAGAGGCACCATTTTTATGTTAAAAATTAGTTCGGAGATTCTTCTGTGTTATAAGTGTGTCCAAATATGTATCTTTGTAAATATCATTTATTCAAAAGCGTGTGGTGGTCTCCGGACGCTTTTCTTTAATAACCAGCACCAAAACCCTTCCCTCATCCTCCTTCTTTCATTTTCTAAAAAGCTTTCAAAACAAAAAGCATTTCACATCTCCCTCTCCCAACCATTGAAGCATCAATGAAGCTCTTTATCCTCTTTTCCATCATCTCATAATATTGAAACACCTCTTTCTTATCAATCAATTTCATATTGGTAAAATTTTCAAATTTTATTTTCTTTTTTATTTTGATTTGTAGTTAGTTTTTTTAGGATACATTAGTTGTTTAAGGTACTTTAGGTAGTAATGTAAACGAACTTGGTAGGATAGAACAACATGCAATGGTTTTTTGGAACTGTTAGGGCAGAAAATGGGTTGCTACATGGGAGAAAAATCATAACTTTGTTTGAAGATGTATCTCCGTATTTGTTCTGCATTATTTTCGGAAATACATCCCCGAATTGGACTTAGTTATCGCCCTCACCAAACTTACTCCACTCTCCAATGGTTTTTTATTGAAAATTTTGGTCTTCCACTATAGTTTATGACAATATGCATGATGTTCAGTAGAATCATAATATCCAAGCAATACTGAAAATATATAAAATCTTATATTTTGAACCAGTCGCAATGCGAAAAACAACTGGCGAAAAAGAATGAACAGAAGGGTCGCCACCGAACGATTTTTATCCTCGACAGGAAGGGAGAACGATCGAAGAAAACCGAGGGAAGGAAAGGAATGGTCTTGCGACCAAGATCGGGGCTCGGGAGTCGGTTACGTGAAAGGAATGTATTAGCACCTGCTCACGTCCGTCGTACTCGACGGGATTCACGCTTGCTGCTCTACTCAAAGGGTATAAACATCTGCTTCATCTGTTGCTAACTGGAAATTGGAAAAAGAACGGGAAACAAATGAACGAAAAGGGGAGAGAAGGAAGTTGACTCGAGAGGACATCATGTCCCAGCCTAATGTATCTTATCGGGAATGAGAATTATAGTCGACGTAGTTATGAACAGAATGGAGATTGTGGTCGGAAAGCATCACACTTGTGCCTACGTATCTCTTAATGAGAATTAGATCGCCGTAGTTTGACTCACTACTGGTTGTAATTTGTTTGTTTTTATGTTTTATGTTGACATTGCCAATGTTCTAACTCAGGTGTTGCCGGTTGCTGAATCGAGACTGAACGTGACCATCTTGCTATTGAACGAGAGTGACATGTCAATGCGTTCACAAAGGAGTATAAGAGAAAAACGAGAAGCTTGATTCATTGTCTTTTAATGAGGTGTTTTCATTGTTTTTGTTTGTAATGTGCATTGTGCTAAAGACTATGACATAAGAGCAGATACTTTGCATAACGATCCAAGAGTCTCGCACACAAAGTATCCTAGAAGAGGTAAGCTATTCACCCGCTCATCATTTCCTACGTACTTAAGGTTTGTGGCGCACAATACACATTGTATTTGTAAAGTGTTTTAACTTTTTGATTTTGAGATGAAAAAGAGACTCAAGGGTAAAAGAAAAAAACTAAGGGGGGCTAGACTTGACTCCTAATGTTAGCATGCAAAGTTGATTCTATAGTTGAGGATTTAAGAGGGAAAGACTACCTAGTTCTATCATACAATGGTTAGTCCTATGTTATAGTTTCTAACTGGTGAATGTTTGAATATGTGTCCTAAGAAATAATAAAGTTAAGCTAACAACAAACAAGGCAATGGTATGAGATATCAAAGTAGATTAAGAAAGAAAAGAAGAGGAATGTGATTAAGATCACATAAGCATCAACATCTGCCCGATGTGAGCTAAGACACTGAGTGTGGGTCGATTGCTAACCCTCCTTCCATTTGGAACGACTCAATAACAAGAGTAAGATGTATCCAAAAGCGCCAATATGTAGTACGAGCTAATGAATGACTTAACTAGAATAACATGGGTTGATTGCGAACCATGCCTTCCGTCAATTGCCTTCTTGAGGTCTTACAAGGGACTATGGGAGTGAGATGCCTCTCAGAGGTCTTAGGCACAAATATAAAAAAGCACACACATATCCTTACTTGAGGACTTTCCATACAACCCTACTTCTCATGTCATATTTATTCCTACTTCTCATGACATTTGAAAGCTTTAAAAGAAGTGAAGAAATCCTACCAAATGGATATAGATTTGTAGCAAAGCAACGAAAGCGCGCCGAAAGCAAGTCAAGAAAGCACCTGTTAATTAATGAACAAACAAGTTAGAAGTGGATAAGTGTTAACAAAATGAAATGAGTCAAACCACCTTTGGAATTTCTCCTTTTGTGTACCTTGCACATATGAATCAACCACATTAGTAATAACAAAGGGTATTTGCAATTCAAAGTGAAACTTAAGCCTAACCACTACATAAACTTGATGTAAATTAGTTAAAGTAAAGGACTTAAAGGAATTTGGTAAGTACAAGTCATGTTACAACTATGTTACCAAACTATTCTACTTTGATTTTAGATGTAAACTACTAAAGTAAGACACCTAAATGTCACAAGTATGGACATTAAACATGAATGCAAGTCAAATTAATAATTGAAACTACATTGGAAGTGTCTCAAACATCACACAAATAGCCTATCATGAACGAGTTCAAGTCACAAAGGCAAGACAAAGTGACTCAAGTTGAAACTAGTTCCTAAAAATAAGTAACTTGTAAAGCAATCAAAGAATGAACTTCAAATGTGAAAATATCAAAGAGATGGATCTAATTCAGTAGCTAATGACCTCTAAAAGGTCATATCCAAGTCCTAAAGAGGTTAGAATAAAGCAACATGCAAAGGTTAAGTATTTGGGCAAACAATATTCAATTAGAAGGCACAAAGCAATTTTAGGTTTTATGAGACATGGATGACAATTATGGGTCAATGTGATATGAGTAAATGAATATAAATATTATAGGTTATGAATGAGAAAGTTAAATGTGAATTGTATGCACCATATTAAGCCTATTGCACAAACAACTCAAGTTAGAACAAGTTTTGACATACAAGTGACAATTACAAGTCATAAACTTCCAAACAAGCAAAGTGAAGTTAGAGGTCAAGTAAGGATGATCAATGATGTCTAAAGTCAGTAGGTGTATCATGTTCAAGTTGGTTTTCAAGTCATGTAAAGGTTAGCAAGTAAATGGCTCTACAAAGCTTAAGAAGCAAGGCAAATGAAAGACATGGTTCAATGCACAAATTTTACACAATGCAAGTCATTTTAAGTAAAGCAAAAAGTGACATATAATTGCAACTAAAGACCTATAATAGACCTAAAATAGATGACCTAAAAAATCCAAAAGGGTGGCATGAATGTCTTCATAACATCTAGGGTTTGAAGCAAATAAGCATGTAATTGACCTATAATCTAAGAGGCATGAAAAATAGCAAAATGCTTCACAAAATTATAAAATTGAGACACTAAATACCTAAAGTCATAAGTGAATCATACACAAAAGATTTGCATAAAAATTAGTCAATTATCACATTCAAAATGACCCAAATAATGCATAGTGTACAAATTACAGGTCACTTAAATCAACACATCAAATGAACATGAGAAAAGGACCTAAAAATCTCCAAAAAAATCACACAATACACTTCGACATATGTCCAATGAACCCACCAATTTGCATTCAGAATGGAACTATGTCAAAAAAATGGTTTTTAGTACCTTATGCATGAAGAAAACACATATGGACCACATTCAAAGAAAATACCATAAAAATATAAAAATAAATGGAAAACAAAAATAAAATCCATGAAAATTTCATTTGAACATTTTTATGCTTCTATGAATTTTTTCAGGATTTTGGAATGCCTAAAAATATTTTTAAAAATCATTTTTCAAAGAAGAAAATAAAAAAAAAATAAAAAAAAAGAAGAAAATGAGATGGGGGTGCTACAATAGCAAATACCACGTTAAAAATGCAACGGGTCACAAAATGAGGGTGCAAATAGTATACTGAAACCCAGCCCAATGCGTTTGGGTCTGAGGTCTATGTGATGTGGACCAGTCAACAAAGTTGACTCAAAGACCACTATCAGATCAATCAGAGCCATAACTAATCCTGATCAATGCATGGCAAATCCAAAGAAACACATGCGAAAAAATGGCATTTTTTAATGTGTTAGCAAAACGCTATTGGTCAATATGCAACTACATGAATAAATGAAAAAAGGATACATGTAATTGTCGTTGAAACTTTCAGACTCCTGAGCTAGGGCTCCGGTCTTCTTCTTCGCCAAGGCTCGTCGGAGTTAACCCAAATATGCATCAAAAATGAAAATTAAAGACTCTATCCTGCACGAAATTTCTCAAGGATCAAGAATATGGCCTTAGTTTTCATTGATTCATCCTAGATCATGCAAAACAAAACAAGTTAATTCAAGATTTGAAAATGAAAACTCATGCATTCCACCTAATTCAACAAATAACAAGTGCCTATATCACCATATGACTTCAGTGTCATCATCCTCCTTCTTCATAACCACATGCTACTAGCTTAAATTAAAAATGGAAGAACTTGACCAAACTTTAATGGATTTATGTGAAAATGCATGCAAGAACCACTCAAACTCTTTGCTTTCTTCCTCAAATGCCTCCTGAAACTCAAATGACCCCTTGGAAATGCTTACAATTTCTTGAAAATGGAGATTGATTTTGAAGGAAGAGAGAATCGTGTTTAATTATTTTGGCACTACAACTCCATTATGAAGGTTGCAAAAGCTTCCATTGAGCTTGTTGATGATGATTATGGAGAAAGAATGAGTTGGAGTTGTTGTGTGAAGAAATTCGAAGATGAGAGTGAAAATGAGAATTTTGGAGGGTGTGAGTGCAAATGGTTATAAATGAATGAACCAAGGTAGTTAGGGGCCTTATGTATGCATGATGAAGGGTTAACCATGGTGAGTTAACAGTTAGACCCAAGGTGTGTGGATTTTAGAGTTAAATGCAAGATTACTGAAGTTTGTAACATGGTGTGATATGCGTGCATGACTGCCTATGGTTGCTATAGTAGACTTCAAATGATGTGTGGTGATGATTAGAATGTATTTGAATCATTTTTAATGCATGGTGGAGAATTGATTTGAAATTTGACATATATGTAAAATTTAATGCATGATGCATGTGTAAGTTATGTATGCTTGGTCATTTAGAGCAAAAATGAGTTGTATGATGTATGATGCGCATAAGATGAAAGTTTTGTGGCAAGAATTCTGACTTTTATGCCTTTTTGAAGTGTTATGAAAAAATGGAAAAGTTTGGAACCATGAAATTCAAGAGATGATAACTTTATGGTTATGCATGGCGTAAACATGATTCTTGATCCTTTGGAAAGATGGTGATACAAGGTGCATTTTGGTATTTGGAATTTTGCCATTTGAGGTCTTGAAGCTTGAGAAAATGGATGATGAAGTTACATGCATGATTCTTGAATTTTAGCAACTTAGAAAAATTTCTAAGTCCTTAAGATGCCATCTTTGATACATGAACTTTGATCAATCATATCTTTTGATTCACAAATCTAATGTACTAATGGTTTACATATTTGAAAAGGTGAGAAAAAGTTCTTCAACTTTCATGTTTGGAAAATTACATTTGGATAAGTTATCATGCTTGAAATCAGCTCCAAAGTTGGCATAAAAACCATTGAAAACTTTCTTGAAATGGAAAGTTTCAACAATAGGTCATTTTCCTCTTTTGGAAACTTTTGAAATAAGTCTCTATTCTTGATTATTTGAACATCCTTTGATTAAATTCCACCAAATGAACACGTTAGGAATGCCTTAAGACCTCAAAAAGTCAGGAGTAGACTTTTGGTTGACTTTTCTTGAAATAGTTGATTCTTGAACCTCTGATCAATTGAAAACCCTCTGATGATAACCATTGGCTTGTATTGCATCCTTGGAAACTTGATAGAATATGAAACCCTTTGAGATCAAATTTTGACCCAAGAATAAAAAATAAACTAATTATAAGGAAAACCCTGATTTTGGATCAGTTTACTGAGGAGGGTTGACTAGAGCTCAAACCCTTAGTTCCTTGCAAAGTGATTGAGGATCTATATATCCATGATATCATGTGTCAGATTGATATTAAGAGGCACACTTCCTTGCTTGTGGAGATCTTGCTTCTTTTGTTACTCCAAACCCTAATTTGGGCCTTCATCAAGGAGGTGATGATTACCCCTTCTTCTCTTGTCATTTCCTAACAATTAGAGGTCAATATCCCATTTGTGGACTATTTTTGTTGTGAAACATTCTTTCATAACTTAGACAAGAGCTTCTTTTAGTGGATGATGACCCCATTTCCTTAGGAATATCAATGATGCATGTATGATTGGTTATGACCTAAATGCAGATAAATGAAACATAAGCTACTTGATATTGGTAATACATAAGAGGACAAATTTCGGGGTGTTACAGAACCTCTTGACTTGTACACAATATCCAAACTGAATACTCACGTTATGTTTACTCAAAATCATCTTGAATCTTCTAACCTCAATAATTCTTCTTCAAAGTCTACATTTTATGCGATCTTTCATGAATCCTACTTATATCTTGAATGTTGGTCTATCCGAAGATTGAGATGAACTTCCACTTTGTCTGTAGGTTTCCACACAAAACCACCAAATTAATTCTGGAGAGAAGAAATTCTGTTTTTTTACTGATGGACTTGTCAAAACCAGCCACAACATGATACAAACCTATAAAACCTCTGAAGTATCAAGAAAATCTTCAAAGAAATATTAAACACCATAGCATAAAAAAAATTCAAAGATGAGATTTAGATCCACTTGAAAATTGACTTAGAATGAGGTAGAATATGAAATAAATCATTTGCAAGAACACTCAAAACATATTCAATATCCATTTGAAAATAAGAGAAGAAGTATATTGTGAAATTATAAATTAATAGCGGAAGTGTATAATTTCCATCATTATTTTAGGTTTTGAGTAAAAAGATTTTATATGTACTAGAGATCTAGCACAAAAATAATGAAAAATGGTGTATGATTTAAGGCATAAGCAAAATGTAAGATTCGAGTCAGAAAATTAAGTAATTTGACTCAAAAAGAAAAAATATATGAAAATCCATTTGTGTGATTCGAGTCACATAATCTGTGACTTGAATCACATGATTCAATTCATGAAGTTTGAAGCTTTGAATCAAAGTTACAGAAGAAAAATGGGGAAATTTTAATCCAGTGTGATTCAAATCATACAGTCTTGTGATTCAAATCAAAATGTTGTGATTTGAATCAGACGGTCACGTGATTTTAATGATGGAAACATGAAATCGGTAATTGAGCTCCATGTAATCCTAATTCGAGTCATGGAATAGTATGATTTGAATCACACTTCCAGAATCTCATTTTGTGTGTGCAAAATTTAGAGTGTTTTTGAGTTTCTAACATTATCATGACTTAAACCACTCTCAAATATATTTATTGATCCAAAAAATCATTAGATTGAGTTAAAACAAATTGCATATGCATGCACTAAAATAGATTTAAAAATCAACTCTGAGATGGGTAATTAGTGAAGAGACTGAATAACAATAAAAACATAACACAATGCTAAAAAACAAGCAACCAAAACATTTAAACAATGAGAAAGATACATGAAACTTGCAGCTTCAATCATCATATAGGGAAGTTTGATTACAAATCAAGTAAGTAGAAACTGACATGTTCATCAGGCAGACAAAGTATGTCTCGGAGCTCCTGAAGAAATATGATATTAAGATTAAAAGAGCCTTTCTACTCATGTGCCTTAAAATGTTCTAATTGATAAAGATGAACATGGTGGGGATATCGAGATTACAAAATATAGAGGTATCATAATATCTTTACTCTATTTTATCACGAGTAGGTCAAATATTATGTTTAGTGTGTGCATGTGAGCTCAATTTTAAGCATCACCGAGGGAATAACATTTTAAGATTGTGAAAATAATTGAGGTATCTTAATGGAACCTTACATCATGGTATTTGGTTTAATTAGGGAAATGAGTGTAGCTTACTACGATTCTCTGATTCTGACATTGCTTGTTACAAATCGAATAAGAAGAGTACTAATGGAACTTACCATTTGTTTGAAAATTATTTAGTTTTTTTAGCACAAGTCTTATGGATAAATCAATAACTATTGGATTACGATTTAGACCACAACTGCGTTTTTATAAAATCTAATAACACTAGTCGTATCAATCTTACTAAGAACCCCATGATGCATGCATTCATGCTCTAAGCATATAAAATTCAGTACCATTTTTTATAGAGATCATAGTTGAAAAGTGCGATGTTATTTTTTAGTATGAGGATACTAAAAATCAGTTAGCTAATAATTTTACAAAATTATTACCCCCATAGTCATTTAATAAGATTCATAGATAACAAATAATATATAATTCTATGAATTATATATATATTCTAATTCTATTTCATTTCATTTCGCTGTATATTTTTATTGCATACTAATATTTCTTGTGTAGCAAGTTTAATCTAATCGACTTTATTGGTAGGATTAGTTCAACTTTTATCTTTAGCTGTATTATTTTGTGTTAACATCTTATATGTTGCTTTACATTCATAATTTCTTAGTTGCTGAATGTTTTTATGTTGTGCATTTAAATTCATTTTAACTACATCTTTTGTTTATGTTCATTTTGAACATATTTTGGAATTGTTCATGCATTATTAGATCATCCATTTATGCATGTCTTAATCACTTGAAGTTTTTTTTGTTGTTTGTTTCATGTCGTATTGCACATATTTTGGACATTTGGCATGTGTTATATCTTATGTATCTGTGATATATTCTTCTTATCTAAAATATTTCCTTCTATAGCGATGTTTATTTTTGTTTCCTTGGATTATTTTTTGTATTGATGATTATTTCGCGTTTATCTCATTAATATCTATCTCTTTTTTATCTCGTCAAAAGAGGAGAAGTTGGAATGTGATTTTAGATTTGATTTTTATGTTTTATGTTATATGTGTTATTGTGCAATGTTTCAGGGGGCAATGGGCAAAAAGAGGAAAGAATTTACCACAATTTGCTTATGCTCAAAATCGACTCAATTCTAATTGAAAAACTTAAGATTTCCAAGCATAAAAAATGGGGAGATTGAAGTTTCTATGCCACCCAGGGTTTATCCAGTTTATGCTTTGTTGTTGGTTAATTTGGTATTTTCATTTATTTGTTGTAATTGTGTTTCCTCGAATATTTGCGCATTCTAGGGTTGAATGCTAAATCATTTTTACGCATGCATAAATCAAACTATTTGATAAAGGTTAACACAATATGTTTCTAGTCAATTAGTCAAAGGTTTGGATAAAGAAATATCTGAGAGCATCATTCAAATCTTGCCAAGTCTCATTCAAATCAACACTTTATTTATTTTTCTTAATTTGAATTTTTTGAAGTATGATTCAAATTAGGGTATTAGCTTACTCGAAT
Source organism: Lathyrus aphaca (assembly GCA_963966055.1). Classification (NCBI taxonomy): domain Eukaryota; kingdom Viridiplantae; phylum Streptophyta; class Magnoliopsida; order Fabales; family Fabaceae; genus Lathyrus; species Lathyrus aphaca. The sequence continues at coordinate 36,949,735 of OZ014522.1, read as the reverse complement.
CAAATTGAATGTAAAAAAATAAATTATGTTTCTATGAGTTTGATTTGAATCATAGAAAACTATGACTTAAATCAACTATGTATTCTAAAAAACAACTATCGAATTAACAAAAGCCTGACTCGAATTATGGGGGTTTTGAATTGAAAGGCTTGACTCGAATCAAATATTGGTTGAAAATTTTGGATTTTTTTTCGTTCCGCAATCTTGATTCAAATCATGGATTTATCTTACTCAAATCACATGACTTGAATTATAAAAAGCTTGATTTGAATCATAAAAGAAATTTTTCTTGGTTTTTTATTCTTGATTCAAATATTCCACTCTCTTGACTCGAGCCATGCCATTTTCTCTTAACTCAAATCAAATGGGTATTTCTCTCACTTGTATGCCTTATCTCCAATACTTATATAAATCAATTTTCCAAATCCATCTGATAACATTGTATGATTTAGAACACACAACACACTTTATCTTAAACTTTCAAAAAGATTTTTGAGTTTTGTTTTTAGTTTATAGTCGAAAATTTTCTTCATCTTCAACCTCTAACATCTAAAATTGTTGTTTGGATTATCTTTTAAATCTAGGGTATGAGGAGTTACATTTTGTGATTAACGATTTCTGAAGGTTTTAATTGGCATCTTTGTGTGGTAATGGCTAGGATTGACAATCCTGTTGTGAAAAAGAAATAGTTTCTTTTCTCTAAGATTGGTTTGGTAAAGCTGTGTGGAAGTTGTTACGGACGAAGCTGAAGTTTCTATTATGTTCGTATATTTCAAGACTCAGACAAAGAAATAATAGGATATGGTAAATATTTTTGAGGAACAGACACTTGGAGTAGAACTCTTGAAGCGGGAAGATAGAATATGAGATAATGTAAAGATTTAGCAAAAGTTAGGGCCAGCCAATGTATGTAGTTAGAGAGAAAATTAAGATTAGAGATATTTTATTTTCAGTAACATCTTGAATCTTGTGGTTGTATTAAGAGTTTATCTGTAAAAAATTTCAAAATATTATTGAAAGAACAACAAAATTTTAATAGCAAATCATTAGGGATTAGAGTAGGCACAAAGCGATGATGAACATGTTAAACCAATATGAATCTGAAAAACTCTCTCTCTCTCTCTCTCTCTCTCTCTCTCTCTCTCTCACACACACACACACACACACACACACACACACACACACACCATTAGGGATTAGAGTAGGCACAAAGCGATGATGAACATGTTAAACCAATATGAATCTGAAAAACTCTCTCTCTCTCTCTCTCACACACACACACACACACATTTTGTTTAGAATTATAGGTTTATGTTTAATATTTTCTCATGAATTGAATGTTATAGTAGGATTTATCGGATTCATAGCGATTTTGTGTATAAGAATTAGATATGTGTTAGATCCAGATTCTAAACATGATTACTTTTGATTAAATTTGAAAATCATAATAAAATATTTCTTATTCAATTGAAAATTTTCGGTTTACACATCTCGTTAAATCGAATTTGAGTCAATTGAAGTTTCTTATTTTGTACGAAAATTTCGATATGTTGAAAAACTTTTATCGAGATTTGATTTTGAAAAAGATATTTTTTAAATTGGCCATTTTAAGAATGGTCTATTCAATACCATTCCCCGTCTTTAGGCCATTCGGCTCCATATTATCCCCTAAAAAGTTGAGCCCATTAAAAGATGGTGGTCTTTTCTTGTCAACTTTTGTAAAATAGAGTCACTTCTAAGAATAACATATTCAAAGAGGGCGGTTGTTTATGCTAATGGGATCTCTTGTCTCATGTGTAGAGGGTTAGTCGAGTTGGTTTCGCATCTTTTCTTTACTTGTAAGTTAGCTTTTGCAACATGGTATAAGATATTTTAATGGTTGGACTAGCATGTGGTTTCTAGGTAAAATAGAAGTGAATTCGTGTACTTTCTCTAACTGACTTTAGAGCCCTATCATAATCAAGAAGATATGGATCGAGTATTTGTCTTGATTATGAGATTGGTTATGGTTGTGGTTTTATGATTTCTACCTTGATGGTATGACTATTGAACTTGTATACTTTCTCTAACTGACTTTAGAGCCCTATCGTATAAGATATTCTAATGTTCTTCATATCTTTATTAATATATTACATTTATCATTAAATAAAAAGTAAGTTTAAATTTTGCTAGCCTTTTCCAAGTATGAAAACCCCAAAAGTGTTACCCTAATCATTACATTAGTAAAGTTTAATTTATCAATGAATTTCATGCGAACAACAAGTTACCGAAAGCAATTACAAAAGCATTCATAGCCCTTGTCCCAAAGGTTTAACACCCTCTTCATATGAGCAACTACATAACCGTTTGCCATGCAGACTATTTGTATAAAATTTTGTCAAAAGTCCTGGCAGACAAATTAAAAAAAGGGTTCTTAACAAGATTGTTTCACCTTCACAAACAACTTTTGTTCTTGGAAGGTAGTTGTTGGATGGAGCTCTTGTCTTTAATTAAACTTTAGATTACGCAAAAAAGTTTAAAAAATCTTGTATGTTGCTTAAAATTTGATTACGAGCTAGCTTATGACTGTGTCAACTGGGATTTCTTGAGGTTTGTTCTTAGCAGCATAATATGTGGAGCAAAGTGGCTGAAGTGGTTTTAGTAGAAACTTATTTATTTTGGTTAACAGAAGTTCTACGGAGGATTTTTCTATCGAACATGGCTTACATCAGGGTCATCTTATTTATCCTTTTCTTTTTATGCTTGCAACAAAGGGTTTAGCTTATTTCATCAACAATGCATCAAGTTTAAAGGTTTCACTGTTGGAGACTCGACGAAACATAGAATTTTACAATTTACAGATGACACAATCATTCTTGGGAGAGCCAATTGGGAGAATGTCTGAAGTATTTAGGTAGCTATAAGGGGGTTCGAAATGGTGTCAGGGCTTAAAGTTAATTTTTTTCAAAAGAAAAATGAAATGGAGTCCATGTAAAAGAAGATTTCTTAGTGCCCGCAACTTATTTTCTTTCATGCAACATTGATGTGATTCCCTTCAAATTCCTGGGTGTTACTGTTGGATGTAATCCAAAAAGACGTGTTATGTGGAAACCTCTAATCAACATTTTTAAGAAGAGATTGTCAGTTTAGAAGAGTAGAAATCTCCCATAGGTGGAAGAGTTGTCCTTCTGAATTCGATTTTGTCAAGTCTTATAGTGTTTCTCACGTTGTTCTACAAAACACAAAAGAAGGTAACCAAGGAGATTACTCGATTCCAAAGAAGATTTTTGTTGTACGACACTCAAGATATAAAGGGCATTCATTGGATTAAATGGATTAAAGTTTGCAAGCCTAAGGCTATGTTTGGATTGATAGAACATAACAGAGCAGAGCAGAGCAAAGTGGAACATAGTGGAGCGGAATGAAATATAGATCTCACTCCATTGTTTGGTTATCTTATTAAAAATATCTCATTCCATCACATACACCCAAAATTAGATGGAACAAAAAATGAGGATTTGGATGGAATGGGATGTAATAGATTTCATCACATTTCATTCAATTTCATCCATTATTTGTAAATCCAAACAATTGAATCACATTAATTACCCTATCATTTCATTTCATTTCATCTCATACCATCAATACAAACATACCCTAAAGATAAGGTGGTTTGGGAATCAGGAATTTCGAGTTATTTAATGAAGCTTTGCTGCTCAAGTTGAAGTGGAGATTTTACAAGATGACTATGTAATTTGAGGGATCTTCTTATGGAAAGATACGACAATCTTCAAGATTATTCTTTGAAAGGGGAGGTTCAAAGTGATTCAATCAAATTCTCGGTTTGGTGGAAAGATATTAATTTATTGGGCAGTAATTCTCATTCGCATAACAATTGGTTTACAAATAATATTTTGTTTAGGATAAGGAACAAGATGTTGACTTTGCTATGGCACTACTAGTGGTTAGGGAATATTTTTTTAAGGGACTCATTCCCTTTGTTGTTTCAGGCTTGCTCTCAAAAGGAAGTATCGATTGCGGACCTTGGTTATTGGCTGGATGGCAAGTGGGTTTGGAGGGATTTGTATGTCATTCCAGTTCTTGGTGAAGTAGAGTCTCAACTTAGAAACTAAGTGTTATTTTTCAATGTGTCTCTCCCCCCTTAGGCACAAATGAGGAAGTAAGGTGGGGAAGAAACTTAGATGGTTGTATTTCGGTAAAAAGTTGGTATACTCTTCTAAACGTTGTGGCTAAAGAAGAGCTTTACGAAACATAAGTGCTTTCAGCTTTGTTTGAGGTTTGGCTCTCATGCGTACCTTCTAAAATAAAATAAAAAATTCTTGGAGAGTTTTGTTGGACAGGATTCCTACTATAGAACAACTAACAATGAGAAATATTGTTCTTTCTAACCATTATCTAATATGTGTTTCATGTTCAGTTGAAATCGAAATCATTTCCACTTGTTTTTCGATTGTTGTATTAGCAAGGTGTGGGAGAGAGTGTTATTATGGTTAGGTGTGGAGGAGGAGGTCTCTACTAATTGTGTTGGAAATGCCACCGCTTTTCGAGAGATCGTGAGAAAGAATGTTAAGAAGGCATGCTTGATTTGGATGGCAGTGGTATGGAATTTTGTGGTTAAGGAGGAATGTTGTTTTGTTCAACAATGTTTCTTCTTCTATCGATGATGTTGTTTATAATATCAAAATTTTAACTTAATTTTGACTAGCTTATGATAGCAATTCTAGGATAAAGTTTGATTATTACGCTTGGTGTTTAGGTGTTTAAAATCCGTGGGATGTTATAAATTTATAATTTGTTACGAAGTTGAGTAACTTTTGTACTCTTAATTTCAATATTTGATTATTAACAAAAAAATTTGTATAGTCCTACAATATCCCAAAAATAAGGTTTGACCAAAAAAATCTAAAAATATTATAACTGAAAAAAAAAATATTTTTGACTAAATAATAACAACATTTTATTTTCTTTCCTTTTTAAGAAAAAAAAACCGTTTGTATTTCTAGACATTTACTCCACCAAACATCACACCTCTAGCACACCTCTAGGAATTTAATCATGCAATAATCACAAACAATGTCATAAGCTAAAGAAAAATACAATAAACTTAGCATATTCTTATCATAGAACTTAGTATTAACAAAATTTATGTATGTAAATCATAGATCTCGTGAAAACTTATCCTATACTACTATTAAGCATTATTTTTAGAGATAATTAGGTTTGGCGTAATTATAGGTAAAACATAGGTAAAAGTTTGATTCTTTGAATGTGAGAGATAAGAGGGTGAATTGGAACAAACTTATTATCCATCTAAATATTCAACCATTGGTTGTAAACAAAAACATCCATAATGTGTTGACAAATTCTTCTTTCTCTTGATCTGGTTTGATTTTATGCATGTGAAGTGCACTTGTGATCAACCACGTCTCCTTTATTATTATCCATAAGATAATTTCATTGGACTTGAATTGAGTTAGGGTTTGATATTGTATCATTTTTCTTAGTGAGAATCAATGGGATCTTGTCTCTCAGGAGCTTCAGCTCCTTCTCCTCTTAATAATTATCATGATTCTTCTTCTACCTCTTCATCTCGTAACTATTCTCGTGATTCAAGCGTGGAAATGCGGTTGCATAGAGTTCCGGGAAGAGTTTTCTTGAATGGTTCATCGCCTTTTGCGTCGTTGTTTTGTAGACAAGGTGCAAAAGGTGTCAATCAGGATGCAATGCTTCTTTGGGAGGTATTATAATATTATTTATCTTTATTCTTCGATATTTTCAATCTTCATTGTGATATTACAAGGATAACGACGCAGTTTTTTTGTCTGTTTGTCTGTTATTTTTTTAGACGTTTGGTGCTGTGGAGGATTCTGTATTTTGCGGTGTCTTTGACGGACATGGACCTCATGGACACGTGGTTGCGAAGAAAGTTAGAGATTGTTTTCCTTTGAAGGTAATGGAGGAATGGAGTTCGCGTCGCCATGACGATGATGGTAAAACTAATAACAATAACAAGGATGATATTTTGAAGATGATGAGAGAAACGTTTTTGACGGCGTCTAAGTTTGTGGACAAACAACTCAAACTTCATTATGCTATGGAATCTTATGGAAGTGGGACTACAGCTGTTACATTGTTTAAGAAGGTATGCATGCTTTTCATTTTGTTTGATCTCATTTCCATGGTTTTAAATTGCATCTGGATATTGCTGTTTAGGGTTTAGAAATTTTATTTGAAAATTTTGGCAAGAATAATTGAAAAATTATTCATTAGATCCAACAAGACTAAGATTAGGCCTAGGGTTCTCAAATTTTAAATTTATGAGAAAAAAAAGTCGAATTGACTAATGCAATTGCACACAATTTTAAATCACATCTCAATTCCAGTTTGATTGCTCATGCAGACACTACCACAACAATAATGACAATGTAAATTAAAATCACATGTACGATTAAATCGGTAAATTTCTGTCATGTTATTTAGGTTATTCTCGTCTAAAGTTAAAGTTTTAGAACCTCTCATCTAATCTTTTTATGAGGTAATGATTTTTTTAAAACTATTTTCAATGGTGCATGTACTTCAAGATTTCCTAATAATTATTTATATCATAATACATCACAACAACTGCAATAACCGCATTCCCAAGGTCCAAAACCGAAGTTTAAAACCTACTCATTTCAATAAATAAGCATTTGTTGAAGCATCCCTCACTCACTCTTCTTGTTTCAGGGTCAAGAACTAGTACTCGCAAATGTCGGAGACTCAAGAGCTGTTTTAGCAACCCTAAATTCAAATGGTTCTCTTAAACCACATCAGTTAACAACCGATCTGAAGCCAAATCTTCCAAGTATGTTATAACCTATTTATTGCATTTTTTCCACTCTGGTCCACTGTATCGACTAATCTGGTTCTCTACTAGTTTTGGCATCTTGTTGCATTCATAATATACTCATCTTCTCATCTATTTTCCTTGTGTGTTAACTAGGGGAACTAGAAAGAATAAGGATTTGCAAAGGAAGGGTTTTCGCTCTCAACTCCGAATCAGATGTTGCTAGACTTTGGCTACCGAAAGTCGATATTCCAGGCCTAGCCATGTCCCGCGCTTTCGGCGACTTTTGCCTCAAGGACTTTGGACTCATATCTATCCCTGAAATGGCCTATCATCGCCTCACTAACCAAGACCAGTTTGTCGTCTTAGCGACGGATGGCATTTGGGATGTTTTGTCCAACAAAGAAGTTGTCAACATTGTGGCATCTGCTCCACGAGCTTCTGCGGCTAAACAACTTGTTGAAGCAGCTGTTCAAGCATGGAAGACCATTTTTCCAACTTCTAAGCTTGATGATTGTTCTGCAGTTTGTCTCTTCTTTCATTCAAACACCAACGTTGTGGGAGAGAAAGGGACAGTAGAATCGCATGGCAAAACAAAACAAAAGCATCAATAGCATATGATGTTCGTCTCTCAAATTTCACTCTTTTTTTATTAAGAGGATTGGGAGATTTGGTTTTGTTGGTTTCTCTTTTAATAGTTTATTCACCATTAGTCTTTTTTTCTGTATAGATGATAGACTAAGTGGATTTTTGTAAATCCAACCCTCTATCTTTTAGATATTTTTTTAGTTATCAAAACGTTTTCTTTTGTATTGTTTTATTAGTTTAACAAAGATTAAGTGGTTTATAATGCGAAGGTGAGGTGGAGGAAATTTTTTTGAGTATGTATACTAAATTGTTTGGTTATTGTCATATTTTGTTGTATGTTTTGATTTTTATGTCATGGTTATTGTGTAGTATTTGATTGGGGTTAATTTGTGAATGGATTCTCTTGTAAGAGATGTTGTGAAGATCTTGATGTTAGGTTTATGAATTTGAATATGGAGATAGAGGAAGGATGTGAATTTTGTTGTTTCTTTATTTTGTAGGTGTATTTCTAAAACTATGTTTTTATCCTTTTTCTTGTGTCAAGTATCAGCATGTTTGTTGTTGTGATATTGTTGTAGGAAAATTTGTTTTATACAATATTTTTCATGTGTGTATGAGATACTGTGAGAGAGGGGATTGCTAGTCTGTAGTATCGGTTTGTCATTGTGAAAGAGAAGAATAAAATGTTATTCTCTGGAAGAAGAAATGAGTGGTTGTGATAAAATAAATAAATTCCACTGTGTAAAATGTTAACTTTTTTGCTGAATATTCAGTGCATATTGCATACATGGTATGCCACCTTAGTTATAGTTAACCTGTTTTCACTCAAACTAGCAGAAGGGAACAAATAATTTAATGACAAAGAAGTTAAGGAACAATTTGTAACGTTTTTTATTTGGAGACCAAAATGAAACTTCGCTTAAAGTTAAGAGAACTATGGACTAATTATACCTAAAATATACTATAGGGCTTATAACTTGCTTGAGAATGCTTCAATTACATTCACTATTAGGACAAAATAATCTATCCATCCACATCTTAGGAAATAATCCCATGATTTAAAAAAATAAATATTGAATTGAGGAAATTCTTGATTGTATTTAGTTCCAAATTTCTTTTGGGATGAGTTAATTGAATGAATTGATTTTTTGTTTTGTTTTGAAAAGAAAATACTTTAAACATCTTCAACATCTTCTCTGATAGTTTATGATTACGATCATAATCCATAACTATAAAAAAAATTCTTACATCGGTTCAAAAATAGTTTTTTTTTTAATCTTAGTTAGGTAAGGGTTGGATACGACGTAGTCATGGCTGCCGAAACAACTGAACCATTGTTAAATCAAGAGGGTAGAAATGTGTTAAATCTGATCTAGCTATCGTCGGCTCCGGAAAATGTTAAGACATTTGGTTGTAGGTTTATGCATAATCGCTTACCAACTAGAGATAATTTGTGTAGACAGAATATCATCACAAACCCGTATGAAACTGTATGTCCCTTATGTTTCTTAGTTAATGAAGAATCTTTGTATTTGCTTTTTGTTTGTAGCAGGAGTGTTAGGGTTTGGATTAGGATTGGTGGATGGTTGGAAATCAAGGAAATAGATGAGGACAATATGATTAACCATTTATAGAATTGGATACAAAATCTTATCACGATCAAGATTGGAATTAACAATGCGGTGGCGTTATGGATTACTGTTTGCTGGTGTATATGGTACTTGTTGGAACTTAGAGAATATAACAATAGGAAAGAAATTTTATTCGATAGTAAACTGAGGCTATATATATTTCCAATACAACGTGACTGAGAGAATAAATAGAAATTGCATCTAACAATCCTATAGTGCAGTGGAAAGAATCAAAGCACTTACTAAACTCCTAAAGAATAGGTCCTCCTAAATACTAGGACTTATTAAACAAACTGATAAACAATTAACGACTAACTCTATCATTCCATCCCTTAAGTTAATGCATCTTAGCTTTCTACTGTAACTTCAGTCATTCCAAGCATGCCGCGAAGCTTCTCAAACTGCTCTAATTTCAGTGGCTTTGTCATAATGTCGACAATTTGTTCTTGAGTGTTATAGTAACTCAGTTTAATGACTTCGTCATTCACCAAGTCTCTAAGGAAGTTAAATCGTACATCGATGTGCTTACTCTTGACATGAAACACCAGATTCTTCGATAACTGTATGGTAGAGTTGTTATCACACATGATCATCGTCCTAGTCTTCTCTTCAATTCAAAGATTCTCCAATATCCTCCTGAGCCAAACATACTGACAACCGCACGTTATTGCAACTATATATTATGCCTCCATAGTAGACAGAGCAACCACCAATGGTTTCTTTGATGACCACGAAACAACTTCAGCTCCCAACATAAATATGAATCAATATGTACTTCTTCGATCATTCAAGTATATTGGACATGGATGAGACGATATATGTCTTGTGTTTAATATAGACATAAGGGAAAAAGGTATATTCTACACACAAGTATTATCACAAAATATTTTGTCATATCACATGACATTTTCGTGACTTGGGTAGCAGTGATGTGTTTTTAGATACCGCTCACTATTTATTAAGTTAAATGCATGATTAAATATAATTGCCAACTTCGAGAAATCATACAGGGTCACACATATAAGGATAATTTGATAAGGGGTGGAGTAAATAAGGAACACCGTAAGGTACAATGCACTTAAGTAAATATAGAACACAGTAAGGTACGTTGCACTTAAGTAGAATACAAAATATGGTAAGGTACCATGTGCTTTAGTGATATACGGTACATCATAAGATATGGTGAGCGTGCACTTAAGTGGGCTTTTTAGATTGCAACTCATACAAGTGGTTTTGTAAATAGAACCCTTGTGCAGAAGCATTCACACTGGATGAAAATTCGGTTGTGAAACTCTAGCTGTATTTTACTTATCTCCTCTCTCTCTCTCTCTCTCTCTCTCTCGCACACACACACACACACACACACACACACACACACACACACACACACACACACACACACACACACACACTCAAAGCCTTTAATCATAACAACTAGCACTGAGACTGAAGGAATATGTTAATGTGAACTGAGTATAAGTGTTTTTCAACGTACATCGCTCATGATCACTCATTCGATTCAGAATCAAAGGTTTCATCGCCACAAGAGGTAACTATTATATCATTGATCATGACCATTCGTAAGGATCGCTAAAGAGAAATTTTAATTCCCGCTACATTTTAGACCGTTATGTCCCTTCAAGATGAAATTTAATTAATTATTTTGAAAATAGCTTGACATTGGATCAAACTTTGTTCTTATCTTATTTTTGAAATTGTTTTCTACCGTTTTTAGTTGTATCTTTTTATCATGCAAGGCATACAAGCAAACAAACAATCAAAGCGATAAATTATAAGTTATTACACGCTCAAGGGAATGGGGAGGCACATGAACCCACCGTGGGGGATAAGACCGAAAGGATGAAATTTAAAGCAAAAATTAAGTGATACGCTACAATTATTACATCATTTTCCAAGGTTCAAAATATACTAAAATGCTTCAATCAACACCTCAAAAGGAAGCGCATGATGTTAGTAAAATGCACTAAAATGATGGATGCAAGATGTCACAAAATATCAATTAAAATGAGACGTACAAAATCCTATCAAAACATATGCATAAAAATCAACAAATTAATGCAAAAATTATATCAAGAAAGTGCAACAAAATTCAACAAATTGATGTCAAAAATTCTATCAATAAAATGCAACAAGATTCAACAAATTGATGTAAAATATTCTATCAAGAAAGAGCATAATATTCTAACAAAAATGAAAATAAAATTAAAATGAAAGAAGAAAAAAACAAAAGTATAGGGAGGCTTAAATAACAATATCAGTGGTGCAGTTGGCGAATTTATGGCATATGAAGCCCAATATGGAATGTCATGGGTAGGCCATGGGGTCTAACGGCACGTGAGAGGTGTATATAGTATGAGCAGTAAGCCAGAAAAAAACTTTAGGGGGGGGGGGGACTTTCGGGTATATCAGTGGTGCAATTGGCGAATTTGTGGCCTATAAAGCCCAATATGGAAAGCCATGGGTAGGCCATGGGTTGTAAAGGCATGTGAGAGGTGTATATAGTATGAGCAGTAAGCCAGACAAAAAATTTAGGGGGGGGGGGGCAAACTTTGGGGTATGACGCATTTGTCTCATAAAAAATGTCTTATTTTAGTAATGTGTGTTTCTTAAGAAAATGATTACATGTGTTGATTTTAGTGAAAAAAATTAATATCATTTACTAGAATACCCCTATTAAATGTAGTTAAAAAGTCGTAGAATAAAGTGAAAGTTAATAAATAGAGTATAGTAAATATTGCATTTTTAATGTAAATGGACAATTATTTTTAGACATAAGAAGTGCAAATGAGACATTCTTTTATGAGACAATAGGAGTACATCAAAAGATGCTATTGCACTGATGGCTACTTGTCATTCATATGGATTCACTCAGGAATTTAATGTGTCATTAGAACTTGATTCTCATGTGTGGTTTGCCGACTCATGTGTTTCACATCATCTCACCTCTTATTCTATCTTTTACACCATAATAACTTCTAAAATGGCTCAAACAAAGTGTGTGTAGGAAATTTGATAAGCCATAACATAATCATAGTGTTGCATCGATCCTAAGTTAGAGGTTTGCAGTTTTCCTTAAATATCGAAGGAGTGAATTGTAGATGAAATGAAATTTTTTTCTTGGATCAAAGAGTTGTTTTCATGAATCAAGTCCAATAATGATAATTATCACTACCCAGACAAGAAGAAACAAGGGTAGAACTGTGAATGTCGCTTGGATGCATAAAGAAAGTATTTCATATATCATGTTGATAATTATTTGTTGAATGTTTATTGAAATCACGAATCTCTTTTTTTCGTAAGCAAGAATTGGTTTAAAGGAGTACTAGGTGTATTCAAACCCGATTACAAAAAAAAAACGAGTGGAAACCTGATACATAACAGAAATTAAAATCAAATACAACTTAAGATAAATGATGTAAAGGTAGTTTACAAAACTCATAAAAGTTATAATTGGACTTATTAATTTCTCCGATAAGGGACCACCTCGAAACCAAGAATTTGATGTTCCACACCATATCTGAAACGTTCCAAATAGCGTTATTAAGGACGATATCGTTTTGCGTCTTCCAAATCTTCCAAGCGGAAACTAACCACACACAACCCACCTTATATTTCTTAATCTTAACTCTAGTCGAAAATTCAGCCCAATTTATAAAATATTTCCATATGAATCTTTGAAGAATGCTCGTTAGTGCTTGAAAATTTATCAGTCAAAGACATCTTGAAGATTAGAAAGGATGAAAAAACGTCTCTTTCATTTCATATTGAAAGAGAAGGTGGAATCGAAGGAAAAACTTAAAATAAAGTTGATAGTCTCTTGTTTGATTTTAATCTTGCTTTATTGTTGATTAACGTCCAGATAGGCATCCCCCGTGCCTGTATATCCGCTTTTTTTAAGGCACAAACAGATAAAATTATAAACAATATTTTGTGTGTATTTATTTTTTATATTAATTTAAATTTTTATTAAAAATTTGAATGAAATAATTGTGTAAATCACCATATAACGGTTAACAAAAGAGAAGTTAATAAAAGAGAAATTAAAATTAAAAATTTAACTTGAAATCGGTATAATGGAAATAAAAATAAGTTGCATCAAAATCATTTTTTTCATATATATATATATATATATATATATATATATATATATATATATATATATATATATATATATATATATATATATATATATATATATATATATATATATATATATATATATATATATATATATATATATATATAATTTTTAATTTATGATTTTTATAATCACAGTGGATAAATAAAATAGAGAAGGAAGGATTTTTTTATTTTATTTTATGGATGATAGTGTGAACAATAGAAAAATCTACTAGGGTCATATTATGTTCATGATGACTTTTTTTTTCTTTTTTCATTTTAATATTCAAGAGAATAATAAAATAAATAATAAAATTATTATAATGATAATGAAATAGAAAACAAAGTAATTTCAAGATAACAATAAAATAAGGCCTAAATGTTTTCAAGATATAGAAATAAAAAAGTTGAATTTAGAAACGAGGGATTAAAAATTCATTTTGTATAAAAACAGAAAATAAAAAATGTATTCAAATATATTTTCAGCGGAAAAGTACTAATAATATTAATAATTTTATAGCTGTTTTATATAAAAATTAAATTATATATTCATGAAAAATATATAATTAAACTCTTAGTACTAGATTGACCATTTATACGACAATACACGTTTTTTTAAGTAAAAGAAATATTGACTATAGGAAAATATACACACAATTTCAATAAATGCGAAAGAATGGTTTGAATTTTTGATAAAATTATTAAATTAATTACAAGAAATTTCTTCACCACTTGTTTAGCATATCTCATGATATTTATAAAGAGTGAATATGACCAATTAATAAATTAGTGATAAGAAAATTAATTAGCATCTCACAAACTACAAAATTATAAAATTTTAGAACTTTTGACTACTTTAAGCTGACAAAATATGTCAGATTTATGCATATTGACCCTATATTTTGAATGATATTCTTCTTTAATTATATTGAACGATCACTCAAATTTTTTAAATTAACTTTACATGAATATGAATTTTTGAAGTTAAGTATATATATGAATTTTTTAATTATAAATTAATTTTAAAAAAATAAAATTTAGTATTATAGACCTATCTTGAACATCTTCAAAAACGATGCGATTTGTATTGTCACTTTTATTTTTTTATAAATTTTAACAGCCCTAAACTTAAAGAAGGTGAACATGCCTAGACTTGACAATATTTGCAATTATTATACATCAAGTTGAATAGTCTACAAGCCAATTAATTAATTTTTAGATTGATTAAAAATAAGCATATTAGTAATAATAAAATAATTTCCAAAGTGATAATGACAATTATGAATTGAAAATGACTAGGGGGACAAAAATTGTGGCTATTAAAAATTGTGCCAAAAGTTTTAGCTAGGCACGCAGCTTTGGCATTGTAGATCCATAAGCTGCAAACAATATCATCATTTGTTTACAATTTAAAACAAAGAACCATGCAAAAATTTGTCAGAAAAAAATCAGCTTTTTTCATAGTCAATAGTTACAATGATCGTGAAATGGAAGATGATGAAATTAAATATATAAAAATTTATTCAAAGGGGGGACTACTTTTAGCCATGCTTGTTAGAATTTAATCAATGAATCAATCATGTCACGGTAAAAGCTACAAAACCAACAAAAGTGTATTATTGCCATCATGTTATGTTATTTAAGTACTTGCATTTTTTTTTTCTCTCTATCACTCACACTCTCTCTACCCATACGTGTATGTGTTTTTTTTTTAATGTGGATAAATATTGTTGTATTTCTCTTATTTTATTTTAAAATTTGTTTTTAATTTTTTAAAATATTTTTTAAAAAAATATTTTATTAAGTTTTTTCATCCATACTTTATTTAGGTTTCTCAAATAATTTACTGACGATTTTAACAATTTTTCGATAAAAATAACGATAATTTTAATGATAATATTTTATTTAACGACTAAAATAATGATAATTTTAACGACTGTTTTAGTATCAGAGAATAAAAATGTGGATAAAAAATTTTATGAGAGTAATTTTTTGAAAAAAAAATATTATGAAAGACTAAAATCAAAATTTGATATATTTTAAAAAACCACAAACATATTTAATTCTAATTGTAAATACTAATTTATTAATATTTTTTAAAAAGAATTTAACACTTATTTAGATTTAAAATTGAATTTCAAGAATTTAACACTACTTCGTGTTCATAATTGAATTCAAGTTTGAATTTTCGATTAAATTGGAAGAAATTTTTTACTATCTCATCTAAATACTCTTCAATATATGGATTATTCCTTTTAATTAAAATAAAATGTATAATCTTTGTTAATAGTATTAGTTAAAAGAAATTATAAAACTATAACTATAGAATCAAATCGTCGATAAATAACTGAATCATTTTTTATAGTTAATAAACCAGTACGAATTTAAATATATGAATTTAAATTAATTCATACATATTTTCAATATTTTTCTCCTTCAAAATGCGTGTGTTTGGTTATATCGTGAAAAGAATTAATTTTAAATAAATTGATTATGTAAAATTTATTATAGTTAAAAGTAAATTAAATATAAAATGATTTATGATACAATAAGTTATGTAGAATAGAGTTAAACAATAAATCTCAATATAAAAATTAAGTTTAAATTTAAAAACTACACATTCTCTAATTTTAAGTAGAATAAATTTTAAAGATAGAGATGTAAAGTCGTGTTTTAATCATATTTCAAACACCTCAAAATTATTTTAAAATTAATTTTACACCTCTAAAATTATTTTGATTATTCCAAAAGAAAAAAAAACATTAAATGATAGTGGAAAAATCGTTTTCTATTCAAAAGTTGAGAGAAACACACCATTTCCCACACTTTCCTTTGAATTTTCACAATTCAAAAGAAATAATACACTAATATGATAGAAAAAAATGAAAAGACAGAAAAAAAGTTGAAGTGTAATAAGACTCTATTAAGGAAAAACTTGTGAAAAATTATGCTATTTACAAATAATACTCCTTTTTGCTTGTTGTTTCTATTCACCCTTTTGTGATTACTTTTGCAAGAGAATGGAAAGACAACTATAGAAGGGTATATTTGAAAAACATAATTTTTAGAAGAAAAAAAATTAATAAAAAAAATAATATTTTGTATAGTTGAGAAAAAGAAGAGAGGAAAAGACAGAAAGTGCAACGTCAGAGTTTAGCAGTAGGGTTCTCCTTTGGTTTGTGGTTTTGGACAAGCTCAGGGATTCCCTCTTCTCATCCATATCATCTCTCTCTCTCTCTCTCTCTCTCTCTCTCTCTCTCTCTGAGTTTAAACAATAACCAAGTCTATACTTTTGTTCATATTTGTGTGGCTATAGTTGGATTTTCTTGGTAACATTATCAACTATGGTTTTTCAAACCATGAACAACAACAACATAGAAACATCTTCACTTCCATTTATCACTCTCTCTTGTTCCTTCTCTTACCTTAAATAAAAAACAAAACTTGTCACTTAGGTTCTTTTGTTCTTTTCTCTCTCAATCTCTCCACTATTCACCACTGTCTTCAACTATTTAGTCTATAACTTTCTTTCACAACTTTTTTTCTTTGTCTTTAGATCCAAAAAAGAAAACCTTAACCAACATATGAAAAGAAAAAAACAAGATCTTTAGAGTTTACTAGTACTAGTAGTCTACAAGATCCTTAGTTTTCTCAGACTTTCAAACATAACATGGTCAAAGGTTTAATGATGTTTCAACAACAACAGCAACAAGTGGTGGAAGAAAACATGTCAAATTTAACTTCTGCATCTGGTGAAGCTAGTGCTTCTTCTGGTAACAGAACTGAATTTGGAACAAGTAGTAGTTACCAACAACAACATCAACAACAACAACAATACTTGGTTCCACAAACTCAATCTCAACCAGTGAAAAAAAAGAGAAACCTCCCTGGTAACCCAGGTTAGTTTTTCTAACTTTTTTTCAAAACTTCTGTAAATTTAATAAACATGTGAAAAATCATTAGGATTGTGTTCATTTTTCAGACCCTGATGCCGAGGTTATAGCGATGTCACCCAAGAGTTTACTAGCGAAAAACAGATTCATATGTGAGATCTGCAACAAAGGTTTTCAACGAGATCAAAATCTTCAGCTTCACAGAAGAGGACACAACTTACCATGGAAGTTGAAGCAAAGAACAAGCAAAGAAATCAGAAAAAAAGTATATGTATGTCCAGAAACATCGTGTGTGCATCATGATCCATCAAGGGCTTTAGGAGATTTGACTGGAATCAAGAAGCACTTTTGCAGAAAACACGGTGAGAAGAAGTGGAAATGTGAAAAGTGTTCAAAGAAATACGCTGTTCAATCTGATTGGAAAGCTCATTCTAAAACATGTGGAACAAGAGAGTATAGATGTGACTGTGGAACTCTCTTCTCAAGGTAACAACAAAATCAATGTCATATGAGAATTTTTTTTTGAACATTCATTTATGGTTTCTGATCATGTTTGAATTGAATCCTAGGTTGACTTTAATGCATAAATTTCACATTTAATATTATATATATATTATTATATAGTTTTTCACATTTATTTTTCATACATTGTTGAAGAAGAAGATGATGATGATAATTGATAAGACATTAATATAGCACTCTCCCATAATCACTTATTCCATTCTTGTGAAAAAGTGGAAATTCCAAGTTAGGAAAATTTTTAATGCACTATCTTATAATAGACTATTTGTCTTTAAAGTTATCAGAAAGTATGTAGAAAAAGCTAGTATGAGATAGAGAGAGAGAGAGAGAGGGGGTAAATTTGTAATTTTAATTTATGATAATTTATTTTTTCAGGAGGGACAGTTTCATAACACATAGAGCATTCTGTGACGCATTAGCAGAAGAAAGTGCAAGAGTTATCACAAATAATACAGTTCCGATTATACCCTCATCACAATCACCATCATCTTCTCATCATCCTCATCATCATCACATGATAAATCTACAAACTCAATTCAATAATCATAATCAAAATCAACATCAACAGCAAGAGCTTCATAATAATTTTCCATTATTGAAAAAAGAACAACAACATCAAAGTTTTAATCTTTCTGAGATTCCACCTTGGCTTGGCCCACAAAATGTTGGTGAAATCTCATCATCAATATTCTCTCAAACACAAGAACAACAACAACATCAAGAAAACCCTAACCCTAATCTTGTTCATGTTCATGGGCCCACATTGCCTCCTTACCAAACAGTGTCTTCCCCACACATGTCAGCTACTGCATTATTGCAGAAAGCAGCTCAGATGGGTGCAACTATGAATCGAACAGCTTCTGCTTCTTCACCAGCTATGAATGTTAGGTCCCACAACCAAGTTGATTCTCTCAACAATGTTTCTTCTGCTCATTTTGGTTTGAATTTGTTATCATCATCACGTGAACAACAACGTCAACAACAACAACAAAACACAAGAGCAGCAGTGACAACAACAGCAACAACAACGACAACATCGTCATATCTTAGTAATATTCATGATGTTATGTTTTCTTCTTCATCTCCTTCTGGATTTGAATCAACTCAGTTTGATGAAATGTTTGGTGGCATTATGAATCCAAAGAAAGATCATCATGAAACACACTCGAAAACAACGACCGGGGACGACGGCGGTGGCGGCGGAGGCGGTGGTGGTGGAAATGAAGGATTGACTAGAGATTTCTTGGGTCTTAGGCCACTTTCTCATAGTGATATTCTAAGCATTGCAGAGATTGGAAACTGCATGAATGATGAACAACAAAATCAATCTCAAAAGCCATTATGGCAAGGTTAGATTAGAATTTAGATCCATAAATTACAAGATATTATGGATTATTTTTTGTTATATTTTATTCATATTTTATATAATTTTTATTTATTTTATTTTCTTAGTTTAATTTTGTTTATGATATTGGTTAATATTTATCTTCCCAAAGGGAAGGACCTTTCTTACTTGAATTATCCGATTATATTTTCAATTCTCGTGTACTTATTTACTAACTTTATACTTTTAGTGATGAATAATTATAACAAGGAAAAATAATAATTTTGCATGTGAGTGTATGTTAACAATAATTGTGTAATATATTCTTTTTTTTTTGTTAGAGATGTGTGTAAAACTGTTATATATTGAAAGTATGTTCACTTTAACCAGAATAGGTTCTTTTCTAAAGCTGAATTTGATTGTGCATTGTTTTTGTTTAATGAGAGACTGTGCCTCACTTTATTTTAGTTTGTTGAGAATTAGTGAGCATCACTTAAGTCCTGATAGTTTAGTTAAAGATGATTTTATTTTTCCAAAAAAAAAAAATACATGTAAATATAATACCCTTTGTTGAATGTTTTAGGCACATTATAAAAATATAAATAAATAAAGTATACGATTATTATATTAAATTAGGTATGTACAAATTATATAGGTGGAATGACGGAGTGGTTGACTCCAATAGTGAAATAGCGGATAGCAGGATATTTTTACTAATAATTATATAATAATTTTTAAAATATATGTCATAAAAGATTTATAAAATTCAATGTCAAAGAATAATGTTTAATCAAAATTCAAAACATTATAAAAAAACTATATCAAATTCAAAACATGAAGTAATGTCAATATTATATTGTCATGCTATGTCAATATTACTACCACTTAGTTTGAAAATTTGACCACATGAAGTAACCAAAGTAGAAATCGGTATCGAAAAAGATGTTGTCATTTTGTCTAGAATAAAAACAGAAAAAGAATCAAAGAAGAGAAAAACAGAAAAATAGAAAAATAGAAAGAAAATTGAAGAAAAGAAAAGGGAAATTAATTAAAAAAAGGCAGAGGAAATAAGTACTCACCTGAAGAATGGAGGAGGAGCGTCGAAGGTTGGCTGGAGGAGGAGCGTCGGAGGGTGGCTGGAGGAAGAGTGCTTGAGTTTTGAAGATGATGAAGAGCGACCGTTAGGGAAAACGAGGAGAGAGAGAGAGAGAGAGAGAGAGAAGTAAAATGGTAAGGTATTTGACCCTTAAAACTTAGGGGTAAAATGGTAAATGTGCAAATAAAAAAAGGTAAATCGCTTTACGCGAGTACCAATCCTTTCCACAGTATCATGTCTTCACGCCCGCGATCCTAATCTGAGATCCGCACCTTGGAACCGTCACATAGGATGGCCGCTCCTGCCAAAAATCTCGGGATACTGGCAATATTGACTGCCATTAAAACTCTGGTTTGAAACATACTAGTTTGCCTCTTCTTGTATTAAGGTGGTAAAGGATAGACTCGTTTGTCACTTCTTGTATTAAGGTGGTTGGGGATGCTTTGAAAATTAGGTTTTGACATGATGTTTGAGTTAGGTCGAATCCGTAGTGAGTTTATTTTGAAACGTTCATCTCTGAGCAAAAGTCCTTAGTGGTAGGGTCGATTGTGGCCTGGTCGAGAACTTGAATTTGGAAATTTAGGTGGAGGCAATTCCCTGTTGTCTTGAAGGAAGAAATCTTAGAGGAGTTAATTAGTTCTATTGTTGAAGTGGTTAAGCACGGTTAGGAGTAGGGGTGATAATAGGCTAGGTCGAGTTAGACTTTGCCAAACTTGAATCTGGTAGGCTAAAAAGTTAAAAGCCTAAGTCTGACATATAACTTATCATTGACTTATTTTTATGCATGAGCTTGAGTTTTTCAAAAGTATGATTAGACTATTAGCCTACTTAAAAGCCTTATTTCATTTGAATATTTATAATAATAAATTCAAATAATGTTTATATAAACTAACAAATCAAAATAACAAAGAGATTAAATGTTTATTTGCATTGATTTATTCGAAATTATATACTAGCATAATTTTTATGATATTATTTGTTTTGTAATACTATTTGTTTGAGATAACTTATGAGAACAACTAATGATATTGTTCATAAGATTTTTTCAACTTATTTTAATAAGTTCTTCAATATAACTAAGCTTATTTTTGTATTATAAATAAAATTAAAAAGGGATAAATGCACAATTCCCCCTACAATATAGGCGAATTTTGTTTTCCCCCCTTTAATTTTTTTTAATGTCCCCTGTAATAATTTTTCATTTTGAATTATCCCCCTAAGCGTACAATAATCAGGGGTGGGGGGTAAATTAAAAAATAATAATACAAGGGGTAATTTTTGCATTTAGGGGTCAAAAGACTTAGTATTTTAAAATTTCAGAGGGTCATTTCAAAAAAATAAACTAAATGGGTTAAACCGAAACTCGCCTATATTGTAGGGGGCGGGAATTGTGCATTTAACCCAATTAAAGAATACAATATATTAACAATAATAAAGTTATTCATATTTAATTAAATAGATCGACCTCATATATATGCTTTAAAACGTTTTTTTATGTCCTATGAACTAGTGTTTTGAACTAACTAGGCTAATAATAAAAAATAGGTCTTTTCTAATTTTTTTAAAAAGTTTGGTATGCCTAGAATTATGTAGGTTAGGTCATAGGCCCCTATTTGTTGATATGGCATATTCCCACCCTTAGTTGTAATTTTATCATGTTTGAGTTACTCAAATAATTCTCTCACTACTTGTTTTGATATTTTGTTATGTTATAATTTTATCATGTTTGAGTTACTCAAATAATTCTCTCACTCGTATAGGTTGAAAGTCACTTAGTTCCGTATAAATATACATTTGACTAAATTCATGATGTAGCTGAATCGAGTCAAGGATTTGGATGATTTGAATCGTGAGTAGTACTTTTGATTTGAATCATGAGCTTTCATGATTTTCCAATATTGAATTCGGGTAACATGATTTGAATAATGATCCCATTTGATACGAATCATGAACATTTCTTTTGCAAAGTGTGTTCAATTTAGGAAATGTGATTCGAATCAAGGTTTGATGTGATTCAAATGACATGACTCAAATCATGATTTGAATCACGAATCAAATATTTTTAATTTTTGTTACTTGATTTGATTATTCTCATCTCTTGACTTAGATAATTTTTTTATGCTTTTGACTCGAATCAAATAGTTATTTTACATCGTTTTTGTATCTCATCTCTAACACATGAATAAAGCATTTCACTCATAAAAGTTTCAAAATAAATTTTGATAACTTTTGTTGTTCATTATTCACACATGCAATTCTCTCTAAGAGAAACCTTAAAGAAAAACAGTTTGAGAGTAAATGTATTGACTAAGAAACTTTGGTTTGTGTTACATTTGTGAATATTTTCAAGATAGAAGACCATGTTTCTAAACTTATAGTGAGGGATTTCCATTAAAGAAACATAAAAAGTCTTCTCCAAATAGGATTAAGAGTTTTTAGAATCTCTATTCAATTCAAAGACTCGGTAATATCAGTGGAATCGAGTGAAGATTGATGCTGAAATGGAGATTGGAGTGCTTTTGACCCGTGAAAAAGATTGCAAGATCATGGATCTTTGAGTTTTTGGAATACTTTGGAGTTGTGTGTTTTTTGAAGAAGAATAAAAAAGGGTTAATTATATAATACCCGCTGCCATTAGGGCAAAATTTGATTTTGCCCCCCTGAAGAAATTTTTTTAGCGCCCCCTCATAAAATTGAAAATCAACTTTTACCACACCCTTTTACTGGTTTGGGTGACTGTGCAAGGCTATGTGGAACTTCGCTTGTCTATGTGGCACTGAAACATACATTCATGCTACAATCAGAAACCAAAAAAGGCTCTGTGGCACTTAGTTATCTTTTCCAACTACAGTTTCTAACTCTTCTTGAACCTTCCTCAACACTTCCGGGTTGTTCATCATTTCTGCCATTGCAAACTCTATTGTGTTGGAGGATGTGTCTGATCCACCCATTACCATGTCCTGTTCGCAATCATTCACAATATTGATATCAAAGAAACACATAACACAAAAATGGAAACATTAATGAAAGAAACATACCATGAGAAGTGCCTTAACGTGAGTGCTTGTGAATGGAGTCTTGGAATCACCCACTTCTTTCAAATTCAACAAAAACTGCAGAAAATCTTTACTTTCATTCTCTTTTCCATCCACTTCCTTCTTCACACGTTCACAAATCATCTTCCCAAATATTCTATCAAAATGAGGAACCAAAGCATTCATCTCTTTCACCACGCCTTGCAAATCAAATCGGGCCAACCCGGGGAAAAAGTCCAACAGATTCGGCTTCCCCAAAAGCCCCGTGAAAATTTGGTTTCTCAATATGCTTTGTTTTGAATCTTTCTCCTTCCATAAAAAAACCCCCCCAGAAATTGGGGCTAACAACAAAAACCCCATAAATAAACTATTATGAATCCAATGGAAAAACCAATCTCGTCGAAATCCTAGAAATCAACCCCATAAATCAACTACTCAGAATCCTTCTCCATCTTTTGCAGTGTGAATTTGTGAGGAATAACCAATCTCGTCGAAATCCCCTTAGAATTCAACAAGATTTGAATCATAACCAATCTCGTCGCTTTGAACGCAACCACATCAAGCTGAAGAATAACACCCCAAGTATCAAACCTCGTTTCACCGTAAGCGCTTTCAACATCTGGATAAACGAAACAAAGAGGCAAATATAGACAGAGTTTGAAAGCCATATCGAAAAAGGAGAATAACTAGGGTTGCGTAAAAGGGCATGTGGATCATGGTTAGGGAGATTGGGAAGGGCCATCGCTAACCATTGTTGAACACCATCGCTAACAGATCCACCTTTCCCCATTGTTGAACAAGAAGAAGATGATGAAGAAGATGATGAAGAAGAAAGAGTCAGATCTTCTCCATGTCATCCTCCAATTACACAGTCAGCATGCCACATATCTAATGATTAGACGCCCAGTTAGCATAAAGGGTAAGAGGGTGTGGTAAAACCTGATTTTGGGTTTTATAAGGGAGGTTCTATAAAAAACACTTCAAGAGGGGGAATACCAAATCTCGTCCTAATAGCAGGGGGTTTATATAATTAACCCATAAAAAATTAGGATTGTATAACTTAAGGATTTCAACATTTTGTATTCAATTATCACATATACTAAAGGACACTATAAAATTTCATAGTGGAAGACTACAACCAAATTTCACATGCTTAAGTTTACTATTAGAGACTAGATTATGTGTCATGCAAGGACAAAGAATCCAAAACACTATAAATATGGTGTAATCTCTCTCTCTCTCTCTCTCTCTCTCTCTCTCTCTCTATATATATATATATATATATATATATATATATATATATATATATATATATATATATATATATATATATATATATATATATATATATATATATATATTTATTTTATGTTTAGATCTTGTATGGTAGATTTATTGTTTTAGTAATTTGTATTTTTTTAGATTTTTTTTCTTATTCATAGATATTTATATTTTAAGCATGAGCCTATTTAGATTTAGTTTTCAAAATTCATCTTTCTGCTTATTATATTGAAGAATTGTAATAATAGAACATTTATTCATTTAACTGAATTATATTCAAAAGTTTCTATTGCTTTGCATTTCTTATAATTTCATTATACATTTATCCTATTGGGTAATTTCATAAAATGTTTTTCAAACTTCTATTTTCGCTCTCAGCTCTATTTTAAAAAATATTTTAAAATAGAAATGTCTACTCATCCCTCTTCTAGACCATTATACGTCCAAATTCATTAACAAGTAGAAATGACCACTATTGTGTGGCTATGTGAAGTTTATTTATTCATCTGTCATTCAACAATGTCTTCTATAAAATCTATATGTTTAGTTCTAAAGATTAAAGAAAAGAGGATAGATATACCATCTAAAAGATCTAGAGATGAATCATCAAATCCTTCAACTTCTGCAAATCAGCCTCAAGACCTCAACATTATTTTATATAAGGCGAACCATCTAATCTTCCTTTTTGAATATCTCGAATTCATAGAAAAATGCTATGAGAGAGGAAACACCTTCTGAGCATTTCTACACCAAAGAAGTTGTTTCCGCAATTGGTATGGACTTCTTTGATGTAATTTGAGACGTATAAACTTGAAAAATTCATAGGATTTAATATCAATTATAAAGTCGATCACATGAAGGATTTCTATTTAAATGTTCACAAGGACGCGTCAGGTTTTTGGACTTCTGACGAGTGATTTCCATTGAAGAAAAAGAAGTAATATTCTTGACTTCCTAGCATTTATTATCACTTCCAAGAATTGGAAAAGGCAATCTCAATGGAATAGAGTCAAGAGTGCTCCTGAAATGGAGCTTTGAGGTTTTATGATTTGTGAAGGTGGTCCAACTAAAGATAGAAAATATTTGAGAAATTAAAAGCCTTGTGAGTTGTGTCTAGTTTAAGAAGAATCAAGATTGAGGATTTTATAGATTTTCAACATTTTGTTTTAGATTATTATTTGTACTAAATAACATTATAAAGTTTTATATTGAAATATTACAAACAAATTTCAGATGGTATACCATTAGAGACTAAATTAGGTGCTATGAAAGGACAAAGGAATTGAAAGAGTATAAATCTAGTGTACAATATCTCTAAATATTTCTCTTAATTTTCTCTTTAGATCTTGCATGGTGGACTTATTGTTTCAGTAGTTTGTATATTATATGTTCTTTTCTTGTACATAGAGATTTATTTATCAAGTGTGGGTCTATCTAGATCTATTCTTAAAAATTCCTTTTTTCTATAATTATATTGAAGAATTGTAATAATAAAATGTTTAATAATTTAAACTAATTATATTCAAATTTTTCTTGTTAATCTGAATAGATTAACTCTTCTACTGTTGATAATTGATTCGTAATTGCTTTTCTTTAAATTCCTTAGAATTTTATTGAACATTGATCTAATTTCATAATTTCTAAAAACTTTTTTTTTCAGACTTCTTCTGCTATCAACTTTGTTTTGAAAATTATTTTAAAAAGAGAAAGGTTTATCACCCCGTCTAGAACTAGCATTAAAAGTGTCGTCTTTTTGATCAGATGTTGCAATTGCAAAAGTTTTGAATATCAGTAAGGATAATCAAATAGTGTGTATAGTAGAGATCCCATATTCAAGGGAGAAATTTGTGTATTGGAAATATTTCATGTACTTGCATCATAAGTTTGTTGATAAATTGTCCTGGGTTTTTTATCAAGGACGATCTTTTTATCCTTAAAAGTAATGTAGATGGATTTTTTTTAAAGAAAGCTCGCAAGGATTAGAATTATGAAGAAAGTAAAAATGTGTCTAAGGATTTGAAAGAGTATAATATATTAATATACATCTTGAGCACTAATGTATATTTTTCAATTTTGTATTGTAAAACATCTAAAAGAATGTGAGATGCACTTCAGATTCTCTGTGAGGAAACTCGAGATGTTAAATAGTCTTAAATCAACATTTTGAAATAAGATTTATAGCCCTTTTATGTGGAAACAAGATAATTATTGGCTTTCATGCAAATGAAATATTCTTATATGATCAACAAGTTAGAAAATATGGATAAGATTGTGCCTAATAAGGAATATGCTAATAAAATCCTAAGTTCTATGGGTAGAGAATGACAACTGAAGGTGACTACCATTAAAAAGTCTCAAGACTTAAAAATATTAGATATGTACATTATCTTCGGAAAGCTCACAGAACATGAACACATGATGAAGAGACTCAAAGCAAGTGAAGAAAATGTAAAAGAGAAACATATAGTTAAGAAATGAGAAGAAAAGTATTTCCTTGAAGGCCCCAACTTCCAAGGATAAAGTAATGAATGATGAAGATAGTACCACTGGGGACTCTTCAAAGGATAAAGTTGTGAGAAGGTTCATTAGATGTTACAATAAATATATGAGGAAAAATATTCTTAATCATTTTGAAAAGAATTTAATGAAGTTCAGAATGTCTAATCCATCAAAGAAGTGGGGAGATAAAAAGAAGGAAGAAAGATAAGTAACATGTTATGAGTGTGATAAACCCAGACACATTAAAACTGATTGTCCAAGTTTAATGAAACATAAAGGAAATCAGTAGTTCTATAAGATGAAAGGAAAAAACACCAAGGGTCGTAGAGTGTACATTTCTTAGAAAGGTGATGGAGATATATCTTCATCCAATAACAAGTCAAATGAAGATGAGATATCTCATATATGTCTGATGGTGAACCACAAAACAAAGATTTTGAGATAAGTGATTTTTATTCACAGTCCATGCATGCTTGTTTTTGTTCATCTCATCTAAAACCCTAAATCTCTATAAACCTAAACAATCTTCATTTTTCCACACTCCAATTATCCTCATTCTCATTTAATCTTAGAAAATGTTTATACATTGATAAAGATTTTGAGAAGAGTTGTAGGTTATTTTTCTGCAGAATTTGCATGGCTATGTGTATTTTCTTTGTTCATTTGTCATTCAACAACGTATTCCATAAAATCTACAGATTTAGTTATACATATTAAAGGAAATAGGTTAGGTATGCCATCCAAAATATCTAGAGGTGAATCATCAAATCCTCCAACTTCTCCAAATCAGTCTCAAGACCTTAACATTATTTTACATAAGGTGAACCATCTAATATTCCTTTATAAATATCTTCAATTCATAGAAAAAGGCTATGAGGAGGAAACATATTTTGAGAGTTTCATCACCAAAGAAGTTGTTACGGCAATTGGTATGGATTTCTATGATGTTATTTGAGAAGTATAAACTTGAAAAATTATTAGGATTAAATGTCAAGTCTCGTGAATGTTTTCAATATAGAAAATTAGGCGTTTATGGCGAGTGATTTCCATTATAGAAAAAGAAAAAGTCTTCTCCAAAGAGGATTTGGAGTTTCTAGCATATTTCATCATTTCAAAGATTTCGACAAGGTAATCTTGGTTAAATCGAGTGAAGATTGCTTGTGAAACAGAGCTTGGAGTGCTTGTGACTTATGATGGTGATTCAACTCAAGATATTGGATCTTGGAGATTTTAGAAGTCTTGTTGTGAATAGTGATGGATCATCATGATGGGGAAGCTTACACATTGGGTTAAACATTCACCTAAAGGTCAAAGACTCACCCAAAAAAGTGAGAGAGATGCCACATATTCACCAAAAACCTTAAGGTGATAGGAGTATGGGTCATCTTACTTTTAAAGTTCTCAACCTGCATTTCTCTAAGCAATTTGGGACTTAGAACTCACAATTGTTTCTTAGCATTCTCCCCCTCAAATGTGAGTCCACCAATTATGTTCCCCCTCAAGCGGGAGCTATTTCATCCACATTATTCTACCGTCGTTGACAGATACTCATACTCATCATGGAAACTTTAATGGGATACGCCACCTAACCATCATGTCAGGAAGACTTTCGACATATGGAGTCGGTCCCTTACTTGAACCATCGACTATGATACCACTGATGGATCATCATGAGGAGGAAGCATACACATTGGGTCAAACATTCACCTAAAGGTCAAATACTCACTCAAACAAGTTAGAGAGACACCACATATTCATCAAAAACCTTAAGGTGATAGGTGAATGAGTCCTCTTACTTATAAATTGCTCAACCTCCACTTTTTTTAAACAATATGAGACTTAGAATTCACACTTGTTTCTTAACACATCTCACACATGTTTCTCAACAAAGTGTGTGAAGTTGAAGAAAAATCAATAATTATATTGGTATAGCTTAATGATTATGTCTAATCATTTTTTTAATTTTGTCTTTAATTATCATTTGTACTAAAGGACATTGTAAAATTTCATATAGAAGATTATAACCAAAATTCTGATGATTTATCAACAAAGACTAGATTCGGTATCATACGAGGACAAAGGCAATGAACTAATATAAATTCAGCGAACTATCTCTCTAACACTTTCTCTTTATTTTCTATTTAGAGATTGCATGGTAAATTTATTATTTTCAATAGTTTATATGTTTTAGGTTATTCTTTGTTCATACAGATTTATTTTCTAAGTGTAGTTATGTTTAGGTTTCGTTCTCTAAATTCATTTTCTATTGATTATAGTGAAGAATTGTAACATTAGAATATTTAATCAATTAATTCAATTATATTCAAAATTCTCTATTTGAATCTAAGTTGGTTAACTTTTCCATTTTAATTAGTTGATTCATCATTGATTTGCACTCTTAATGATTTCCCTATACATTTATCCAATTGCTTAATTTTAAAAAACTATTTTCAAACTTTTGTTTCTGTTCTCAACTTTATTAATATGTATTAATCACTATTGATATTAAAAATATGCTATTTTATTTTAATAAAAAAATCAATCTCAAATTTTCTCTTAAATCACTCACCGTCATAAATTATTTCTTTACACATATTTACATTTAAAAATGTCCTGCTTCTCATTTTTATAGGTTAAATTATAGATTACTCTCTAATTTTATCTGATTCACAAAATTAATCTTTTTATTTTAAATTCAAACAATTTTTTCTTTCACGTTTTTCAAAGAAAAGTGATGAGACATTCGTTTATTTATTTATATTTTTATCTATAAAATTTCAATTTATATACAAAGATTTATATGTTTAAAAAAAATATTATTTAAAAAAAATGGAAACAACATTACAAATAATTGATTAGTTTAAGTAAGAAAAAAATCAATGTTTCGTTTTACATTGATGTCTCTTTTTGTTATTTGCATTAATTTCTCAATTGTTATTATTTTCTTATATCAATAGGATAAAAACTATGAATATAAGACATATTAAAATAAAAATTAAATTACAATAGAGAGACTATTAGTGAAAGAAAAAAGATAGAGTGAGGATTTGTATTTCCTCCAAACATGTTTTTTTCTAAATTCAAAAGGTACATAAATGACTCTACAACTTTATACTCTGAAGAATTGAATTTTAATATTAAGGACTCCATGAGCTAGTCCAATAGAAAATGCTTAGTTTTTTTTATATAACTAAAAGAAAGTAAATTAATAATTATGCCTTTGAAATATAATAAGACAAACATTGGAGAGTTTTGATGTCATCTCATATATGTCCCACTCAATGCGACTTTCAACTATTGTGTTCACCAATTTACTGTAACTAGGACTTCTAAATAAAAAATAGAGTAAATATCTTTTATTATATTCTATCATAGCTGGAACATAATTTAAAATGGCACTACTTTGTCTTTGACAAATTAAGTAAGGTAGAATATCCAAGACAATATCAAAACAACAAGATGAAGACAAAATAACAATAGTTGGCGACACATGTGATTGTAACAACAATAATATATCTAAGACTCTCATTACGGCAAATATAGATGTATTGTTCAAGTATAAAGTTTCATATAAAGTATATAGACATAGATGGGTATATTGCACATGAAAAAGGCATTGGATTCTTTGTATTGAGGGAGGATTCATGAGATATATATATATATATATATATATATATATATATATATATATATATATATATATATATATATATATATATATATATATATATATATATATATATATATATATATATATATATATATATATAACACATGTCATGATTCATTGACACATATCATATAATAAAATATATCAACCATTGAATTGAAAGCTACTATATATTATATAAATTATGTATATAAGATTTAACATTATTTTGAAATTATTTGACTTGTCAATGATATGCATTAAAATTAATCTCTTATTAAACTTCATCAAAATAAGAAATTTTGATTTATCTTTTTAATATATCAAACAATTTTTAATTAATATTGAATTTTATAGACATTATCTATATGATAATATTTTTCGATCCAACAATAAATTTTATTTTACAGATATACACTAAAGAGTTAACAAATGTGTCGTAATATTATGTTTGACACTTAATTATTGAGTTACTGAAAATTAAATTTTTTTTAGCATTGTTACATTGAATGATTTAGGATAATATTGTTGTTGTTATGATTGGTTTAATGTACTATTGTTGTTTTTCTTTTGTTATTGTTTCAAATATAGATGAATTATTCAAATAGAATCACTCATACAAACGTGTGTTCTATAGAGGGGGAAAAAACCTATAGGTGTTACATTGATGACTAAATTAATAAAAGTATGCAACTTGGGTGATAAATTGTCAATCAGGTTTAATGATAAAACTTGAGCTTGTTATGGTAGGAATGCTTCACTTTTTAGGAGTTATATTTTGTTCCTTCAATATAGCAAGTATTTTTCTTTTATAAATGATTGGACAAAGGTATCAAATTATTTGAGAGAAATCATATGGACAGACATTAATGTATTGATTTTAATTTACATAATTTAATAGTATTTTTTAATTACTAATATATTATAATATATTAATTCTGAGCCACAAATCATTTAATTGACAACTCAATATCTTTTATGTCACATCAATTAAAATTTGATGCGACATCCTCCAAAATTTATCAATATATAACTCTTATTATTCATTTGAGCATAATCTGAAACTTTTCACTCATAATTATTTACAAACACCATTATTTATAGATTTCACAAATCATTTCTCTATTTTACTTTTGATATACTAACCACTAGTTTTATTTCTTGAATGTCTATCAACTTTTTTTCGAACTAAAATACATTATATTAGTGTTTTACTCTCCAAAAGTTATAAATAAAAGTTTTAAAAAAAATTATTACATTGCTTCAAATAATATAGTTAAATAATGCTTTCAAATTTAACTTATAACTTTCAAATAGACAAAAAATGCCTCATATTTTTTCTAAAATATAATTATGAATTATTATGGTAATTATATATTAAAAAATTAAATATAAAATATAAAATTAAACAATTATTTTTTACCATTTTTTTTTTGGAATAAGCAAAATATATTACTACCAAAAAAAATAGTTACACATAAGGGCGATCCTAAGATCTAACCACCAAAATCACACTCCTAAGGCAACTTTAACATGCTAATGTGGCTTCTAACTCTGGCTTTACTATATAGTCTTTGACTCACACAGTGAATAATATGATCAATCACTTGTTGCTTATGACTCTCACCTCCAAAAACAATCTTGTTTCTGTGATTCCATGTCTGATACACAACTTCAGCAGCGACACACTTTAGGACCATTGTTTTCCAACCTTTGTCATTGAACTTCCTACTCAACCATATAATTTCATCTTCCCATTTATGCACTATATGATCAATCTGCAACCAATTCAGAATTTCCATCCAAATGGATTTAGTCTCATTACACTTAAACAATAAATGATTCATTGTCTCTTTATTAGTACAAAAGCAACATTTTTCCTCTTGAAGCATACAAATCTCACCAACTGATCCTTAGTAGCTAGCTTTTTGTGGCAAGACATCCACAAAGTGAAGACAACCTTAGGTCTTGCCTGGTTTTTCAGCGCTAAATTCCTCTAGTTAACCCTATCATGGGCCCCCTTGAGAGCCAGATAGATAGTACTAGTGGAGTACTTATTTTTCTGCTGCATAATATCCTAGTCAGTTAATTGTGTTACTTTCTCCATAGTGTGCATAATACCATTCATAATCCAGGAGTGGGACTATTTGATTGGCATTAGTATAACCTCCTGATTTTTCAAAAAGTAGTTATGCACCCATCTTATCCAAAGAATGTCACACTTTCCACTTAAATTCCACAGCAGCTTGGCTAAACACGCAATATTGCAGTCACCTACAACAATCACATTCAGACCACACTTTGCAATAGGTTGACACGCTTTCTTCCAAGAAATAGGGAGTTTTTAAGTTAAGACCTCACTGTTAGACCATAAAACACAATGACAAATGGCTTCAATTTTCCTTATAACAGCTTTTGGTAATGGTAACACTTACAGCCAATAATTAGTAGTGGCAAACAACACACTATTTATTAATTGCAGCCTGCCAACAAAACTAAGGAACCTAGCACTCCAATGTATGACTCTATTAGTCAACTTATAAGCTATAATAAAACATTATTCAGTACACAATTTCTTACTAGATAAGGGCAAGCCTAGATATTTGAAAGGCAAC
This sequence comes from Lathyrus aphaca, assembly GCA_963966055.1. NCBI lineage: Eukaryota > Viridiplantae > Streptophyta > Magnoliopsida > Fabales > Fabaceae > Lathyrus > Lathyrus aphaca. The sequence goes on along the minus strand of OZ014522.1, from coordinate 36,916,636 downwards.
TGACCTTGAGAGAACCCTGTAGTTTGTAGAATGAGATGAGTTCTGGTTTCAACATTGTTGAAATAGACTTTACATTTGTTGGGATTAACTGTCAGGCTTGTAGCATCAGCAAATATCTTAAAGGCATTCATTAGCAACTCCACATATCCAATGTCCCCTCTAACAAACAAAAGAAAATCATCTGTAAAACTTACATCAGTGATGTTGAGCTTTTCACATTTGGAGTGGAAATTGAAATCAGGGGTCTCTTTCAGCCTAGTCTCCTATGCAAATAATCCATCACAATGACAAATAGCAAAGGGGATAAGGGGTCCCCTTGTCTCAAGCATTTTCTATCTTTTAGGAGTTTGGAAACTTCACCATTCACTTTGTACCTATAAGACACAATTGAAACAGTTACCATAATCCAATTAATAAACTTGGGAAGAAAGTTCAGTTCTTTCAAAATAGTTTCAAGGGTTATCCACTCCACAGAGTCATAAGCCTTTTGAAGGTCCATTTGAATCATACATTTTGGAGGCCCTGACTTAGTGTTGTATCCTTTGATTAAATCATAAGCCAACATAGTATGGTCTGGAATGTGTTTTCCAAGAATGAAAGCAACTTGGCTTTGATCTATAATGCGCTAGTAAGAACTTTGATCATCCTATTAGCCATAAATTTGGATATCACTTTATAGATAGTAGTACAACAGGAGATAGGCTTATACTTAGATACTTTGGAGGCATTGGGAACTTTAGGAATCAGTGTAACTATGGTACAATTGATTACGGAGAGAAGCTTCCCTAAATTATAGTATTCCTAGGCAGCATCACATAAATCTTTCTTCACTACATCCCAATTGATCTTAAAAAAATTGAATCCAAAACCATCAATACCAGGGGCAGTATTATCATCAATATTAAACAAGGCAACTTTAATCTCTTTTTCTATAACAGGATCAGTTAACCATTGTCTCTTATCCTCATTTAACTGGGGACCCTTTCTCAAATCCACAATGTTGACACTCTGTAAAGAATGAGCAGTTGTTCCACCAAGTCCCTTGTAGAACTCTATGAGAATTCCTTCCATCTTCTACTGATCAGTATGGTATTCTCTTTGATTATCAGCCAGCCCTTTCATACTAGTATTGTGGAATTTACTCTTGATAATTGCATGAAAAAATTTATTGTTTCCATCTCCCAATTTAATCCAATTAATTTAGCTCTTTGGTACAACAATTGTTCTTCCAGATTAATTACGCTAATTACTTCATCAGAAAGTTTTTTAGTCTTCTTAATCAAGGTGCAGTTCATTCTCTCGACATCTGCGTCAATAATAGTTTTGGTAATTGATATCTTTGAAGAAAATCACAGAATATTCGGTGAAATATTTGTGATTACAATTGGCGTCCAAGTAAGAATATTTTCAGAGATTGAAGGCTCGAAGATCGCAAATCAGGGAGGATTTGGTTTAGAAACTAAATATTGAAAAGTTTCTATTTTCTTAGAGAATTTTAGCAGATTTTGTGGGAACATAATACTACGAGTTTAAAGCCCAAACTCAATGTATTCTTTTGTTATAAATAGGTTAGTTTAGTCCTAGGTTGATAACAAGAAAATGAGATATATTACTTGTCTATAAAGTATTAGGGTTTGTTCTTTTGGGAGTCTTTCTTAGATCATAGTGGATGCTAAGAATATGAGAACTTTATCGATACTGTAAAGTGTGTACTCTAAAGCTTTTAAGCATAGACTATGTTGTTGGTCACATAGTGATTGTTAAGGAATAGAGTATGGCCTCGACCTAGGAGTGTCTTAGGTAAAAATATAGCACAGGTAGTGATTAAGGGACAAGTTGGAAACTATAGGTTGTTTCACTTTGAATTAATACTATTTAGTGGATTTCATTCCTGAATTGGTATCCCCCAGAGTAGGTGTGCTAGACCGAACTGGGTAAGCAATTGATTGTGTGTTCTTTACTTTCTGCATATTTAATTATTCATTGTTTGCAATAACAGAGATCAGTTGTTTCGAAATCTTATAAGACATCTGTGATCTGCTACACCAGAATTTCAATTAGAATTTAGAGCTGACACCCTATTGTGTTATTGGGTGAGATTTAGGGACGATACTTTCTAGTTAAATGAAAAAGGACGAAGTAATGGTGGGAAGACCACCTATTTTGGATGGAACAAACTATGACTATTGGAAGTCTCTCATGGTAGCCTTTCTTACATCCATAAATAGCAAGGCCTGGAAAGCTTTGGTGAAAGGATGGGATCCTCCAAGATTTAAAGACAATGATGGTGTCATCACTGAAGTAGTGAAACCTGAAGAAGATTGGGATGATGAAGATGCAAACAAGCCTGAGGGAACTCCAAAGCATTGAATGTGTTATTCAATGGAGTAGACAAAAACATCTTCAAACTAATCAGGAAGTACATTGTTGCTAAACAGGCATGGGAAATTCTAGAGACCGCTCATGAAGGGACATATAGAGTGAAGATGTCAAGGCTTCAACTCTTTACTACCAAGTTTGAAAACTTGAATATGGAGGAGGACGAGAGCATTCAGGAGTATCACATGATAGTGGTGGATTTAGAAAATTAGTTAGAAGCTTTAAGAGAAAAGATCTCAGAACCCAAACTGGTTCAAATAATTCTAAGGTCTCTTCCAACGAGATTCGATATGAAGGTAATTGCTATTGAAGAAGCTCAGGATATCAACACCTTGAAAGTTGATGAGGTTATTGGGTCTCTTCAAAACTTTGAAGTTGGAATCAGAGGTGATAGGCCTGAAAATAGAAAGGACCTAGCCTTTACATCCAATGAAGATGAGGGAGGACAGTACACGAAAGTGAGTCCATATAAAACTATTAGGGCTCGTGGAAGACAGTTTATTCAAGCTCCTAACAACTAGAGACCAAGACAAGATGCTAAGAACAAGTTCTTTGACAGGAAGTCAATCCCTAGGAGAGAAACAACAACTGAAAACAATTAAGGCAATGGAATCAAATGCTATGAATGTGGAGGCTTCAATCATTTTAGGTAGGAGTGTCCTACCTTTATAAAAAGGGAGAGAAAATGTCTAGCAGAGTCTTGGTCAGAAGATGACTCTGGAAGTGAGGAGGAATCAGCCAAGCAAGTTTCTATATTCATGGGAGTTTATCAAGAAGATGAGGTTGAAGAGCTTACTCTTAAGGAACTCATTAATGCCTTTAAAGTATTGTAGCTAAGAAGTGTTGAAATAGTTTGAATAGCAACAGGACAACATAAACTCATTAATAGACTTCAAGAGGACAGGTCTTAGAATTAAAAAAAAAATCTCTAATCTCGAAACAGAGACTTTTATGCTCAACTCAGAACTTGAGTCTATGATAAATTCAGTAAGAAAGATAATAACATATCAGACATTATAAATAACATATTTCAAAGTGGAAAGAATGTTGGGGATGTTACAGGTCTTGGCTACCATAAGAAAATCAAAATGGTATGCATCAATGTCAAAGGAGATGACTCAACATCCCAGACAAAATCAAGGAAGCCAGCTAGGAAGCAAGTCAATAAGCAAAAATAAGTGGTTGATATGTCATCACTGTGGTAAAATGGATCATATAAATCCCTATTGTTACAAATTACGTGGATATCCCAACTCCGATGATTATTCTAGAAGGAAAAAAGTACTCTACTAAAGTCAAGAAGAATATTGTTGAAGAAAGAATTAATGCTTTCATTGATCACACTACATTGAAAGAAAGTACCCGACAAGACTGGTATTTTGATAGTGGTTATTCAGACACATGAATGGTGTCAAGAAGAGTCTGAAGAATCTTAAAACCCATTCGTCCGCCTATGTCACTTTTGGGGATGGCTCAAAAGGAAACATCAAAGGAATTGGAGATATGAGGCACACTGGTTTGCCTAGACTGGACGATGTGTTACTTGTGAATGGACTGACCATAAACTTGATTAACATCAGCCAAATGTGTGATCAAAATCTTCAAATCATGTTTAAAAAGACATAATGTCTGGTTATTAACAGAAAGAAAAAGATTGTTATGAAGAGAGTAAGATCGAGTAGTAATTGTTATATTTGGATTCCTTAAAGAATTGGCCCTCTCAAAGTGCTGACATCTACTTATAGTGTTGAGAGATTATGGAATCAAGTAACTGATGAAGCTCTTCTAAAAAGAGTAATCACAAATAGAAGTAATAAAGAATTTTATTCCATCACAGAAGGTATGTATGACACTAATGATGAAGTTAAAGAAAGTGTCTCATATTTGGAAGGCAACATGAATGATCAGAAGATGGAATACTTGCATAACAAGAAATGTGTTATGAGAACTAAAGGAGAAGCTAGCCACTATGTGTGGAACTAGACAAATATCAGACCCAGTGATAGAACATTATTTTGCGACATCTGGGAAAATTTAGGGTACGGAAATACTTATACTCTTTCAAGGCTTCAAGGAATGTGTTTTCAAACTCCTCCAAACTACCACCATGTCCTAGTAATTTATTATTCCTGACACTCTGAAAGAAGAAATCATCCTCTATGTATTAATCTAAAATCATTCAAGATGACTCATCTTCCACTACAAGAAAAACACGTTTTAGCCGCAAACTTTTAGCGTCGGCCCCGTCTCCGACGAAGTGTTGACATTACGTCAATAAAAGCCCTCGCTAACGGGTAAAAAACATTTGTTTTATTTTTTTCAAGACATTATTATTAGCGTCGGCTATGTGTGACGCTATCATATTAGCGAGGGCTTTTACGACGCTAATATTGGTGCGAAATTAATTAATTTCCCCCAGAAATTTTGTTCCCTCCTTTTTAAAGGTTTAGATAAATATTATTTTTGTGGTAGCGACGGCTATGTGCGACGCTAATATTAGTGCGAAAATAATTCATTTCCCCCTCAAATTTAGTTACTTTTTTTATTGTTTTAATTATTTATAACAATAATTTCTATTAAAACTATAAATTATAAAAAAAAAACAAAAAACTAAATTTATAAAATTCCTAATTTCAAATAAATTTTTTAAAAATTATTTTAAAAAAATAAGATAATCTAAAACTATAAATTTAAACTTATAAGATAAACATATTTTATTATTTTAATTAAATATAAAAATAATTGTATTTTTATTATTTTAATTTATATATATATATATATATATATATATATATATATATATATATATATATATATATATATATATATATATATATATATATATAAAAAGATAAACTTATATATATATATATATATATATATATATATATATATATACTTTAATTATAAATAAAGAAAATCAAATTCTAAAATAATTGTATTTTTATTAGTTTAATTGTTTATACTAATAATTTCAAATAATTAAAAATTATCAAAAAAAAGTAAATAAAATATATACTGAAAAACAACTCATTCACACGGCTTCAGCTTCAGTACTGTACTCCCTCGTTCAGAATCCCTCAATCAACCCTAAATCATCAACCTCAACCCTAAATCATCCTACTCCTCAATCAGAATCGCATTCTCTCCCTCAATCATTTATCGTTTGTGAGAATCGCATCCTACTCCTCAATCAGAGCTGAGGACCGATGAGTTGTTGTTTCAGAATCACCGACGAGTTGCAAAGTTGATATTCAATGAGAGGTTCGTGTGGCCTGCATTCAAGGACAGGTTCGCCGTTTCTTTTCTTCTATATATCTAGAAATCGTTACCAAATGTATGATTTTGTAAGTTGTTTATATTTTGTAAGTTTTCCAGAAATCGTTGTTAGAAGTTGAATTTCTGTTGTGGTCAGTTAGGGTTAGTGATGCCTTGGCTTGTAGTAAGCTAACTTTCTATTATGAGTTAATGTTGTTTATGTTAGGGTTATTGATATCTTTCTCAAGAACAAAATTCTCACTTGATTTCCCTTTCTTAAAAATAATAATTGAAAATCATGAATGTGTGAATGTGTGTTTATAAATTTGTGGCTTATATAAATCTCACCGTTTCCATTGTTTCTCATTGTCTCCAGAAATTGCTCGTTTCTCATCGAAGAGTTCAAGAAATCGCTTCTGCATTTCATCACTTTAAAGGTTCAAAATTCTGCTTCTCGTCACTTCATCACTTTAAAGGTTCGATTCTGTATTGATCCTATACTGTTTGTATGAACTTTGTTTTGTGGTGTGGTTAATAGTAATGCCTTGTTCGTTTAGTCTCGAGAGATTCTAAAAGTAATGTTTTGTTCTCTTTAAATATATAAGAGATTGTAAGGTGTATAGTCATCTAGAGTTGTATCTAACCTAACTAGTTAATGGCTTAATGCTAGTATGTCTATGTATATATGTGTATCAGCTTATGCAAAACCTTGTTATTATGCTTTGCTTTGCTTTCTTTATGTATTTTCTCACTTCTCACTATAAAACCTCAACAATTAATTCATGGTTATAACTTCTGATGCTTTGGTTTTCAAGTATGGTTATGCGTATCATCTCTTTGGTTTTCGGTTTCAGTAATGAAAAAACAAATTATGTTAGAAACTCATTTAAATTTAAAGATATTGAGACTCATGTCCCCTTTCATAACTAACAAACTGATTGAAAAGATTATAGGTACCTTGTCCCTGCTGATCTCACAGTTGGACGGTTTGCCTTGAAGGTGATTGTGGAGAAGGAAGAGAAGTGATATCCCAAGTATTGACAAGAAGAAGTAAGTTTTTGTTAATAACTGTATAGTTTTATGCTTAGAACATTGGAGTAACTAGTTACATCCGACATTATGTTTGATACACATTCTTTTGCGAATTTAATAAACGTTTAAGTGCGATTAATTGAACTTTACATTATCAAATCCATTGAACATTGTTAATCTGATTTCGTTTTCAGCATCCATTTGATTATTCATATTATAAACTCGATGAGGTTTAGTTAGAAGCATTTGTTGACCACTAATCATGTCCAACTACTATGCTCCCTCCACATTCTTTTTCAAACAGTCAAATGTATCCAATCATGCTTGTCTGTTCTGATCATACATAAGAGAAAAAACATGCGTATTAGCAGCCTTGAAGTTCTGTTATTTATATTTTTGGTTAATTGTGAAGTTCTGGTATTCACATGAGGTTCTGCTTCTTTCTGTTGCACGACAAGTTCCACCTTCAATAACGAAGAACAATTTGGTAACGTTCGATTTGGTAACGATTTCATATGCAGGTATTCATCTGCTTGTTTACTTGTTACTGATTTTTTGTTGTGGTTCTGTTTGTTATTGTTATAATTATTCTTGTGTTGGTTGACATTCATGTAAACACTTAAATTTTTATTGTGATTCTACTTGTTCTTGTTCCTGCTGTCATTCTGCTTGTTACTATGTTGTTATTGTTATTGTTCCTGCTATCATCCTGTGTGCTTGTTATTGTTCATGTTGTGATTCTGCTTGTTCTTGAATGTTCCCTATTGTGCTAGTATTTGTTGAACTTTGGGAAAGTTAAGAGTTCAACTGGAATGTAACTGAACTTTGGGATAGGAATATTATTAGCACCCTTGGTTGTTTATAAAATAGGATTTGAGTTTTGAAATGTAACAGGTCCTGAAGCAAGAACCGGTTTATTAAACTGTTTTTGCAAGCACTGGTGAATTTGGTTTATCATAACTGTTTTTGTTATGATTCTGGTTTTATTTTGTTATTAGCTTGAGTGATTTACTACTGAAACATAACATTATCAAGAAATTTAACTGAAACTTAAGTAAGAGCCATATGTTGAGTTCTTTAGTTGGTGGTTGGACCTTTGACTGCACCATTTTTTTACTGCAGTGGATCAAATGGTGCCCAGTCCATATCAATTGATTCTGTTTGTGAAGTTTGTTTAGAAGTTTAGAAACTTAAGAAATTGTTTAGAAGTTTGTGAACCCTTAATTATGCGATCATTCTGTTTGTATGGCTGTTAGGATTATCAATTGATTCTGCCCAATCCATAATGCATTGCTTATAAGGGTGTTGTTTCATTGCTTTTGTGAGAAGTTTAGAAGTTTAGAAACTTAAGAAATTGTTTAGAAGTTTGTGAACCCTTAATTATGCGATCATTCTGGTTCTTATTCGAAGCTTATTCTGGTTCTTGTTTAGAAGTTTGCTCATTACTTATCTAATAGTTTCTTTGACCTCAGGGGTTCTGGTTCCAAGTATCTCAGACATCAAGACAGGATTACAACTTGCTCTTGCAGGTACTTCTTATTCGAAGCTTGTTTATACCTCTTTTCATTTGTCTTTTAATTCACTCATGTTTTATGTGTTCTGTTTTATGTGTTCTGTTCAGTGGGAGCCGTGTGATGAAGGAAAAATGCGAGATTTGTTTCATAAAGCTTGTGGTAAAAGAATAGTTGATATATTTGGTAAGATTAGGAAGAGTGGGAAAAAGTCGTCTTGGTTGGGTGAAAAATATTATGCATATCTTCTTGACGGGTGGAAAACTGAAGAATTCAAAAAGCTCTCTGAACAAAACAAGACTAATCGAGCATCAACTAGAGGTGGCGCGGTCCATACCACAGGACGTAGAGCTCATCATGATGTTGCTCTAGAATTGGTATGTATTCTATTTGTAATCCAATTGATCACACCACACACCAAATAAATATATTCCTAAAAGCAATGTATTATATAAACTGTTGTTGTTGTTTCATGAAATTGTAGGAGAAGAAATTAGGTCGACCGCCAAATCCTGACGAGCTCTTCATGGCCACCCATAAGAAGAAGAATGGGCAGTGGGTAGACCGTCGTGCAGAAAAAACACATGTAAGCTAATTAATTCTGTTAGAAATATAACCTATGATGAAGAGTATATAAATATAACCTTAATAGTTATAAATTAGGTATTGCAAGCCTGGAACCACACACAACTTTCACCATATCTTTTATATATATATATTTGGTTTCTATTTTATTATTACTGGAGACCATGACATTTTAATAGTCAAATTACTAGTTGATATCAACCATGACATTTTAATTCATTTCATTGATTTAGTCAAATTACTATGTTGTTATTAGTATGTATGCTGCTAAGTGGAACTTGTTAAAATGTTAGGAACTTGTTATAATGAATGTATGTATGTATGTTGTTAGTATGTATGCTGTTAAGTGGATCTTGTTAAAATGTTAGTATGTATGTTGTTAAGTGAAAGTGTGTTGGATTCTTTTTAGGTAGTACATCAAATTAAAATATTTATTAGAGATATGCTCTGACTATTATGAATTATTGGTTTGAATTGTTTATGCTCACTGTTATGAATTAGTGGAATTGTTTATGCTCACTGCATGTGATGTTATGTGTGTTATGTTTTACAGGAAGATTATGTGAATCGTTTGACTCAAGCCACTCAAACTGATAATAACGTGGATGGGTCAGACAAGTTACAAATTTGGAAAGAAGTTGCCCGGGGTAAGACGCGTGGCCGTTGCTATGGAACTGCCCGATTGGCGGTTAACGTACGATATGGTGTGTCTTATTTGACACAAGTGACTGTTAATCAGAATAGAGAGGTGGATAGCCAAGCGATTGAGGCGGCTAGAGCTGAGTCTGCCATAGCACGTGAAGAGGCTGCATTAGCTAATGCACGTGCAGATAAAGCTATAGCCGAGACAGAAGAGTTGAAAAGGAAGTTTGAAGAATTTCAAAAAGAGATGTTTGCTTGGAAGTCGAGTCAGGCAGGTCATTCCACTGCTCATGCTTCTAGTGTCCAGCCTAATACTCATGCGCATTACGATGATGACTCTGATGAGCACTCATTGGATCTAGAAGATATGAGTGATTGATGTTAGTGTCATATGCATGCTCTTTTTCTTTGTTTTGGGACTTGGATCAAACTGTTGATTTTCACAAATTTTATATTTTGTGTTGTGTTGGTCATTGACACTTTTATGTAGTAATATAGTGGATGGACACAAGTTTAATATAGTGTCAATATTTTGATTTTGATGTAAATTTGACATCTTAATTAATGTAGAAATATTATGGATTTAAAGTTTGTTATTTTGTGTTGGAAATTATGATGTGATAATACATCAATGAATGGTTTGAAATAAAAAACAGGTTCAGTAAATTGTAAAAGGTAGATTTGATTTTCAACAGGAATAAATTTAAATAAAACAAATATTAAAAAAAAAACATTTAGCGTCGGTTAAACCCCACGCTAACAAGAATTACAAAACAACGAAAAACATTTAGCGGCGGTTTTTTGAGACGCTTTAAAACACATAATCTGTTATATAGCGACGACTTTTAGCGTCGTAAATGTTTAAAATATATGTGTAGCGGCGGCTTAGACCCACGCTAATAAATAGGAAATTTTGTTCTAGTGTCGTTTAGAACCGCCACTAGATGATTATTACGTCGACAAAAGCCGTCGCAATATGTTTTTAATATTGCACATTAGCGTCGGCTTTAGTATTGTACCGTCGGCCTAGCGTTCATTGTAATCGACGCTAGTGTAGCGCCGGCTCGTGATTATGATTTGCTTCCAATGGTAGAACGTCCGCCCCGACTCCGACGCTAAGCCGACGCTAAAAGGTATTAGCGTCGGTTTTATGCCTTTTAGAGAGGGCTTTAGGCCGACGCTACTACGCTGTTTTCTTGTAGTGTTCAATCAATCAAGGATTCTTCAAAAGGAAAGTTACCTCCTCATCGATTAGGGCACAAGATAAAGCTATTAATGTTGCTCCATTGAACATGATTTCGTGCTCATATCAAAAATTGCCAAAGCTGAGCAAACTTGAGGTGAAAAGGACCAAACATTAAGGTTCAGGTAATGTGTGTACAACCCCTGAATCCCCTCCTAACTCTAGGAATGAAATAGAAATTCGTGAAACTCAAAATCATTTCAAAAAGGGTATTTGAAATTCACAATGAGGATAAAAATCAGAATGCTTATGTGGATCTGAGGTCTCTAGTTCAAATTAGATCTCCCAATATTAGGGTTCAACATGAACGAGGAAAGGTAAAGGCTCATGACACCGATCAAGGTAATGAGTCCAAGAAAGAAGACTCCTCCAGGAATTTTCAAACTTCTATAGAGTCAGAATTAATGAGTGCTAGAAAAGATATGGAGATATCTTCTAATAAGGACAGTAGCAGTTATAAAGCCATGAATGTTGATGAACTGCCCTCAGATAATGAAGTTGTTACAAAGAGGTTTGATCCTAGTATTGCAAAGAGACTCAAACAAAGGCGAGATAAGGGCCTGATCACTGAGAAAATATCATGGAATACTAATAAAGTTGGGCCCTCTAGGGCTTGGAGTAAAGTTGAGAATCAGTTAAAGAAAATAAAAAATACATCTAAATCCAACAATGATGTTGAAGAAGATGTTCAGGACATCATATCTGTCAAGAAATCTAAAAGGAAATCTGGAATTATTCCCAATGCACCTTTTGACAATGTGTCCTTTCACAACATCGAGAATGATGCAAAATGGCAGTATATTTATCATAGAAGGATTGTTCTTGAAAGAAGTTTGGGAAAAATTGCGTTGGAATGAACAGAGGCTATGAAGCTGATAAAACATGCTGGTCTGATGAAAACAGTTTCAAATTTTGGTCCTTGCTACGAAAAACTTGTCAAGGAATTTATAGTGAACATACATGAGGATTGCAACAATGAGAAAATGAATAGTACATAAAAGTTTATGTTAGTGGAAAGCGAGTGCACTTCTCTCCTACCTGATGTTGAAGTAACTGATGATCAGGTATGTAGGAAGATCACCTGTAATGCTGTAAAAAGGTGGTATGTCAAAGATAAATTGTCAGCAGGGAAGCTCGGTGTTAAGTATGCAATTCTTCATAGGATTCGTACTATAATTTAGGTTCCAACCAATCACACATCCACAATCTCCATAGGTCTTGGAAGATTCATCTACATCATTGGCAAAGGAAGGAAGTTTGATTTTGAAGCTTATATCTTTGATCAAATTCTGAAGCAAGCCTTGTCTACAGCCACAAATTTTCCTATCTACTTTCCCTCTCTCATTTGTGGGATAATCCTGGAACAATTCTCAGACATTATTATATCAAATGACAAGGTTATGAAGAGGGAGTCTCTTTTTGCTCTGCATCCTAAACTTTTTTCTGGTGATCATATCCAGGATGTTCTCACAACATCGGTTAAGCAGTAAGCTTCTAGTAATGCCAAAGAAGATATTATTGTTCAGTTAAAAAAACCTGCAAGGAACTTGAAAATTCTATCAAAGTCAACACTGCAAGAAAGAGGGAGCTTGAAAAACTGATTCAAACATTAATATCTAAACAAAAACCAATAGACATACATATTCAAAGATGCTAAGGGGAATGAAAAAGTGGTTGGTGAAACTGATGACAATAATGTGCAAGAAGGAAATGATGAGACTACTGAGAGCATGCTTGAATGTAGTCATTTTTATGGTTATGTAAGGGTTAAATGCCCAAGATATTTTGGCACTTTATGTACTTTTTATTGTATTTTCTAAAGTACTTTGTTTAGGTATTCAGTTCTCAATCATCCTTTGTCAAATCTGGCTAAAAAGGGGGAGTAATACTGACCTAACTAACGATTGATTAACCACTTACTTTTTGAGGGGGAGGAAAATTCTGATTGTTGATATTAAGGGGGAGAGATAGTTTCATGAAGAGGATTTCATGGTGTGTTCTGTTGCTAACTTCTGATGGAGTGTTTTATAGTGGTTGTGGTTATTTTAGCCAAAATTTGTCAAACGAGGGATTGTTATTTCTGCCTAGCTGTGGTTGGAAATAATTTTGGTAAAACAACTTGTGTTTGTCATGTTGGACAAGGTATCATAACATGTTGAAGATCAAGTTCTGTTTTGAGAAAAAATAGGTTTTTTGGAAGATGTCGGGGGAGATGTCCCAACTCAGGTCTCTCGACATCTATATCATTAACAACTTTGGTAATTGTTATCTTTGAAGAAAATCACAAAATATTCGGTGAAATATTTCTGATTACAGTTGGCATCCAAGTAAGAAGATTTTCAGAGATTGAAGGCTTGAAGATCGCAAATTAGGGAGGATTTGGTTTAGAAACTAAAGATTAAAAAGTTTCTATTTTCTTGGAGAATTTTAGCAGATTTTGTGGGATCAGAATACTGCGAGTTTTAAGTCCAAATGCAAAGTATTCTTTTGTTATAAATAAGTTAGTTTATATCTAGGTTGATAACAAGAAAAAGAGATATATTACTTGTCTAGAAAATATTAGGGTTTGTTCTTTTGTGAGTCTTTCTTAGATCATAGTGGATGCGAAGAATATGAGAACTTTACTAAGACTGTAAAGTGTGTACTCTAAAGCTTTTAAGCACAAAGTGTATTGTTGGTCACGTGATGATTGTTAAGGAATAAAGGAGGGCATCGACTTAGGAAATGTCTTAGGTAGAAATATAGCACGGGTAGTAATTAAGTGACAAGTTGAAAACCAGAGGTTTTTTCACTTCGAATTAATATTATTTAGTGGATTTCATTTCTGGATTGGTATCCTCTAGAGTAGATGTATTAAACTGAACTAGATAAACAATTGATTATGTGTTCTTTACATTCTGCATATTTAATTATTCATTGTTTACAACAACAAAGATCAGTTGTTCTGACATCTGATATGACATTTGTGATTTGCTACACCAGAATTTCAATTATTATTATATTTTTTTATTGACTAAAATACCTACAAGATCTTTTAAGTTATTCAATTGTAATAATGTGGTCCTTTATGTTTTTTTCTACTAGTAGTTATTTTAAAATATCAAGTTAGTTCCTTAAGTTTTTTTTAACGCTTTGGTCCATTTTTAAAAATCTCCGTTACAATAAATTGTAAATTCATATACCATTTGAATTGATTTTTCATGTTGATAACGAATATGCAATCAAATTTATTAAACAAATTATGATTCATGAGAATCAGATAAAAATGGACGAATACATAATGAAAAAATCATCGGTCCGACCAAAATATTTTTTAATTAACCCCTTAAAATTTTAAAATTCTAAATTTTTTGCCCCCTAGTGGAAAAACTATCCCCTGTAAAATATATATTTTTGATTTATCCCCCTACCCAAAAATTTCAAAGAAACAATCTATAATATATTTTTTAAAGATAAATTAAAATACGTCTATATTGCATGAGGTAAATACCAATTAATCATTTTTTATCAGAAGAAAAGCCTTACCACCACCTTTTTCAAGAAGCAATTTTATGATGTGAAAAATGTGAGGCATATGGTATGTTAGGTGAATATTATACATAGAATTGTAGAAATGGGTATGGTAAGGAAGCATTGGCAATGGCACCTCTAGCTAGTTTAATTGTAAAAGGCAAAACATTTGTGCAGCAAAAGATTCCTCTGAATCCCAATGCTCTCTATCTTGTGCAGTGAGCCTTCATCTTACACATGAAAAGGAAAGGATTAAACTATTAGTTTTCATCACCATGTGTATTCGTGTTAGATTTTATAAAAATCAATTTAATATATGTTTGGTTTCACAAAATCAAATCATGTTTTAAAAAAATCACACCTCAATGTATAAAAACGGAAAACAATGAAATAATTATTTGATCTAATTTTTCAAGGGGATTTCAATTAAGTTGATGGGCATCCAGTCTCAACTCATATTTACAAAAATGGTTTTTTCCTTTGTAGTATTATTCAAAAATAGAAATCGGTTAATAGTCTTTTACACTTGTAATATATGCGTATTTTGATTTACCCCTTTAAAAAAATAATTTTGGATTATCCATTATAATTTTAAAATTTTAAGTCTTTTGCCCTCATGTGGAAAAATTACCTCTGTAATTTTTTTTATTTACCCTGGTTTTTACACATTTGGGGGTACTAAAAAAATTCAGGGATAATCGAAAATTGTTTTTTTTAAAGGGGGTAAATCAAAACTCGCCTATATTGGTAAATGACTATTAACCCAATAAAAATTGTTAAAATTGTGGAAGAAAATTTTATTTTTGCATGCAGATTTAGTTTCTATAAAATTATTTTTCTACGCAGATTTAGTCTTTGTAGAGGGATTAAAACAACGTACAAAAAAAATTTTATAAGGACTAAAACTCGACATTTTCTTATATGGACTAAAAATCAAGATTGAAATATTTATAAAGATCAAAAACATATTTAATCCAATTTTAATACCACTTTTTATTGGTCGCTTATCTTACTTTGTGTTCTTGTAGATTTTCTGACCCAACCTAATCACTTTTAGTAAAATATTTCACTTCAAAATAAAATATAAATATAAATAAATTAAATTACTATTAGATTAGTAACTAATATAAAATATTAAAGATAAAAAAATGTAAAAATAATGTACGCGATCGATCTTTATTAATCTAATTTTGTCAATCATATTTATCTCAGTGATTATAGAGCAATCATAATTACATTTATTTATGTATAATAATTATGATTAATTAGGGTTATAGCGTTATAAGTAATATCTCTAACCGTATCGTGGTGGCAACTGTCTCCACACCCTTTGGTATCTATCACAACAAACAATTAGGTCTAAGACCCGTTTTGAATTTTTACATATTTTGTTTCTCTTTGTCTTAATATGATCCATACTCAACAATCTCCACATTGGCGAATATCAAACCCCTATAAAGACTTTTTGCATGACGATCACATTCTGGCAACTAGAGAGACACACGTAATACTTAATATTGAGAAACATGTAACAAGTTCAAGCCGTGCTTGAACTTTTCATTGATGTTTGACTTGGTCAACATATTAGATGCATTCTCTAAATAATGAAGATTTTAAAGTAATATATCCATATGCAAGTAACACCCTAATCTTGCGAAATCTCACATCAATATGTTTGGTCCTAGCAAGATACACGTGATTATTTATCAAATTTATGACACTTTAACTATCATAATGCAATTGAATTCCATATTTTTCAACACTTAATTCTCTCACCCAATCATGTAAGCCATATATGGCTTCTTGTTGGACGAGAATATGGAGTATCCAATGTTGGCATATGACTCCACACACAAGAGGTGGGATGAGTTGTGGGAGTTTGAAAAATGATAGTTTAAAAAATTAATGTTTTAACTTGCATAGTTTTAAAACATTTGATAAAAATGTTTGATTGATTGTTGCGGAAAAATAAATATGCAGAAAAAAGAAGAGATAAGGGTAAAAAGATCACACCATAAATTATTGAGGTTTAATCTAAATAAATGACCTAATCCACTCCCTAAGATTTGATCTTGAGAGTATCCAATAATGCTTATGAGTTTTTAGTAAGTTAGACTCACAAACCCCCACATACAAGGAAATTGAAGTTTTTTGTTAACTTCCAACCAAACAACGAACAATGGGGAAAAGTGTTTAGTCTTTCTTCCAAACACGAATGAAGCTTTAAGTGGTTAGCCTCTGAGCTTAAACTCTGAGATTTTACACTGGCTAATCTTGAACAAAGTTGGAGTTTTAAATTGGTTATCCTCCGAACTGAATATAAGTTTTACAAGGGCTGACCACGAACCGAACCGAGATTTTACACCAGACTGATCTCGAATCAAACTGGGGTTTTACATAGGCTGGCCATAAAATAATTTGAAATTTTACATTTGACTTATCTCGAACCAAGTTGAGCTTTTACACAGGCTGAGATAATGAACCGTATTGTTGACTTAATACTAAATCCACAAACAAATATTTTAACGGGTTTAGCTTTGACCCCAAAACAAGTACTCCTTTAAGGGAAATTATTCAACCAATATAAAAATACATATTGGTGAATTTACAATATCACCCATTTTCCAAAACAAAAACCTCACTTAAACACAAAGACTTTCTAGAAGTGATATGGCTAAATTAAAGTTAGAGAAAGTAGAAAAATATTTTGAGAGAAAGATAAAGAGTGAGAGAGGGGAGGGAGAGAGTGTGTGACAAGTAAGATAGAGAGCTCTCGTTTCTGGATGTGAAAATGTGAAGGGATAAACCTCTATTTATAGGCTAGATGTTGGCAAAAAAAGAGGAAAAAGATCCATTGACCAATTTAATGTCCCAATCAATTTGGTCATCTTGTCAATCAATTGTATGCACCAAATAATTGATTACAGTGACTCATTTTGGAAGATTTTGAAAGATATTCATTTCCCTTCTTTAATATGTTGTCATAAATGATTAGGGACACTATTTGTACTAACCCAATCAATTGGGATTATGCTCTTATTGAATGCATAGTTCAAAAAACTTATCCAAGTTGTTTTGACAATTCCTGATTCATCTGTCACGGCTCCAAAACATTTTTAGGTTTTTTGTTTGAGAAATAGAGGCTTAAAAACATGTATGTGTGTGTGTGATGTATCCATACTTCATTACCATAATTACCTTGTATTTTACAAAACACTGATCACTCAGATGCGACTATGTGAGCTTTCACATTTCATCTCTTCCACACTCTGAAGCTTCAAGACTTTGCCAAATAAACCAATCATATGAGAACTTGCTTGAATATTCTTGGATATTGGACTTGATATGTCTTCAAGTTAAGTTCTATCATCAAAGGATATAGATCATTTAAGCCCTAGCTCGTTTGCTTGACTCAGAGGAAAAGCTTTGAACTAAACTATCTTGTTCATCTTTAACTTCTTGGCATATTTGTTTGGCTTTATGCTTTAAGGTTAAATTGAATATTCATAGGTTGCATCAATGTTGAATTTTCAAAACCAAACCATGATAGTCTTTAGCTTTGATCACTTATTTAACGGCTTGCAAAACATGGTTCCACATTCTCCCTTTTTTATGATGACAACACATCTCTCAAAGAGATGGTAAAAGAAAAGATAGGTGGATAATCTTAGAGTGGTTAAAATCTCCATCAATTAAGTAGAAAGTATACTTCTACCCATTTGTCATACTAAAAAAGGCGTTTAAAAGATGCATTGCAGGAATTTAAGTATGCATATATTGTCACAAAAGCGTAATGTGAAATCATGTGTAGACAAAGTATTACCTCAATTCATGCGGCAGTTACCATTGTGAAGGCGATCATGACATTTGATGAAGATGCCTCATTAATTTTGAAATCTAGCAATGATTATTCAACAAAAATCCAAAGATCGCACAAATTTTACATAGAATTTAAAATATCAATTTTGAAACATATAGATGTATGGTTTTAAATTCAGTGTCAAGTGTCCCAAATAGTTGAATGCGATTATATATTCAAAAATGACCAATCAAACATTTAAAAATAAGAAACTTGTAAAGGAGTATTTTTAATAGTTTATTCAAAGTGGTTACTAAATGTGTCGCAATATTGCAAGTATTTCTCAATCTTATTTTCTACTCAAGTGTTTCTCAATTACTCTAATTTTCTATATATGAATAACACGAACTGAAGTGTTTAGAAGTGTTTCCTAATCCTCTTAGATATCTCTTAAGGTTTCATAAATTAAGTTTTTGTTAGGATTGCTACCTCCTTCTTCTATCTTTCAGATTACATTATGATGTTTTTAAAAAATTTCAACTACCTCATCCAAACACATTTATAATAAATGAATATATAATTTGATTCATTTATAAGGTGTCACTTAATAAGGTGTCATGATCATAGCACCACTGTATAATCTAATTAAGAAATGTTAGGATTAACAGTAAGTGATGTAAAATAAAACAGATGACACAACATGTTCCTAGAGAAGTCATATGTGATGAAGAAAATAAATGATTTGGTGATTGGATGGATGTTTGTCATTTTTATGTAAGTGCTAAAATTTCTTTATGTATGAAAAGGAAGGTGCAAAAACAGCTAAACAACGAAAAAGGAAAGAGTGGTGGGCTAGCTAGCTTGTAGCTAAGAGCACAATCCCCAATGAGACTATATTCCTGTACTATTACTGTTTCTATTGCTTGTACTTGTGCTTTTTAGGGTACTTTTGTCTTGTATATTTTCAATTACAAGCACAAGCCATAACACTACAACATGTAGTGCTACTTCTAAAAGGTGGGAATTTTGCCATTTATACTCACTCTAAGTCTTTTTATTTTTTAATGAGAATGGTTAGTGTTTTGGCTATAGACAAAATAGTTTATGTTGATAGGAAAATATATTTTAATATTATTATTTATGTTTCATTTATTAAGAGATTCAAATGTTTTTCATCTAATAAAAATAATTAGTGTTATAGAGAGTTATGAAAATTCTTCTAACACTAAAATACAAACATTAAAAACTTATTAGGTTATTTGAATAAGATTGGTTTCAAGAGAGAAAACTTTTCTACTAAAAGTTTATAGGGTATAAACTATCTACTAGAAACTTTTTGATTTGATATTTTTCAAACAAACTCTATATTTAATTTTAATGATGGATAATATAGAGTCATTGTCCTAGTTGACTTGTCATTGTAATTGTAAGAGATAGAAAGATGCTTTCTCTGCCCAAAAATAATGCCAACTTTTTCTGCCTCTTTGACTAGTTCCTCCCTTATCACTTTCTTTTACTACTCTTGTATCTGCCTTCTTGGTTTTCTCTTCAATCCATGACTTCATTTCCAAGGTTATGAATTATGATCAATAAAGGGACAAATCTTTTCTGATTAATTGAAATGAGTGCTTAGAGATTTTTCTTTATAAAGTGAATATATATTTAGTGATTAGTTTTTTTTCCTAATTGGTTGTGCATGATCAATTTTGTACTTAGTAATGCATCGTAGATGATAACAATTATTTTTTGGTTTTAAAAAATTGTCTCATTGTATTTTTTTTATCTTAAAATAATTGTTTATTTATATTACTAATACAATTATTATTATTATTTTTTCACTATTATATTCATATTCATTAACTTTCATTTTATTCAACTACTTTATTATCTACATTTAATAGAGATATTCTAGAAAATGACATTAGTTCTTTTCTACTAAAATCAATATATTTAATCATTTTTTTAAGAATCTTGTATTACTCAAATAAAATATTTTTTATGAGACGAAAATAAATATTAATATTATTGATCATATTATATTTTTATATTTTAGTACACTCTTCATAATAATATGATATAATATATTTTGTATAAATGATAAAATTTCTCTTGTGAAACAATTGTTTATATTGATAAAATAAATTTTTATTATTTTAAAAATTTTAACTAACGGAAAAATGTTAAGAAAATAAATGCTTGGACACTACTAAATAAGAATTTTCAATTTTTTATTTTTGAAAATTACAAGTTAATGAACAATTTCATTGATTATGTTAGATAAGTTGAATAAATATATAATATATACTTCCTCCGTTTTTTATTATAAGTCGTTTTTTTTACTTTTCACATATATTAAAAAATGTAATAATTATGGTATGAAAAAAATTATGAAGGGTTTTACAAAATTATCCTTCATTAAAGATATTGAAAAGACAAATTTACATAATTGAAAAGAGAGAGAATAATAAATATTTAAGGGTATAATAGAAAAAATAACGTTAATGATTCATCGATATTGCAAAACGACTTATATAGGTACAAAATATTTTTCCAAAACGACTTATAATAAAAAACGGAGGTAGTATTTATATGGAAAAATATACTTTTACAAGAAATTAATTATCCTTTACTCTAATTTTTAAACATTTTAACTTTAGTAAAAATTACTAGTACTTTTTATTCTAAAATAAATATAATTATTTTTATTTTTTATTTTATTAGATTTCAATTTTATATTATATTTTATAAAATAAAGGGTTAATTATACGAATCCCCATGTCATTAGGTGAGTTTTGGTTTTGCCCCCTAAAGTAATTTTCTTTGAACGTCCCCTTATAAAACAAAGAATGTATATGTTCTTACCACACTCTATCCTTTGTTTGGGTGACTGTCTAATGTGTATGTGGCTTTACATTGTGTATGTGGCATTACATTGTCTTAGCAGAGAGGCCATAAGAAAGACGAGAGATGACCATATCGACGGTGTAATCTGAAGGGAGAAAGAGGTTAAAGACGACAATATGGGGTTTTTGTTTATCAATAACGGTGGTGAAGACAGGGTAAGAGAGACCGTAAAGAGAATGCCACTGAGCATCACGGAGGGGGGTTCGACGAAAAGTTGTGACGGAGGAAGTTGTGATGGATGAGAGTGTGTCGGTGGTTGGGTCGAGGGAGTTGTGGAGATGAATGAGGTTTGAGAGCATTACTAAGAATCATTGATCCATTACTGGGTAGAGCAAGCTCTGTGTTAAAACCCTTACTAGGTTTCTGTTTTTTTTTCTTCAATTTGATTCGAGTTAGGGTTTTTGTTTTTATGAGATACATATATGGTGATGAAGATTGAAGATTGATCTTTAACGAGTGGAAGTTGAATTAATGCGTGTGTTATATTTGATGAGGAATGAGTATATGTATCCCCTGAGTTGAAAGGCTCCTCCATATTTTTGGTTGGTAAGAATAGTTTCAAAAGGGTTATCAGAAACATCAGAAAAAAGAACCTAAATGAAGTGTTCTATAATTTATGAGAGAAAAAGAAGAGAAAAACTTAGTCAACGGTTCATAGCTCTTTCAACACCGATTCCAGATTTAAAAAATGTTCAATTTTTATGATTAATAATAATACTCAATTTGATTTTATCGTTGATTTGTTAATTAGATTCATAAGGCTTCTGTGTTAGGAGATGCAATAAACCATGTGAAACAACTTCAAGAACAAGTGAAGAACCATGTGAAACAACTTCAAGAACAAGTGAAGATATTGAATTTGTGGTTTATGTTGAGAAGAAAACAAAGTCATGTTCATCACTGTGAGAAAGAAAAAGGTATGTTGATGAAGATAATAAAGAATATAAAAAAAACTAAAATAACAAATAGGTGGAATATCACATCAGCGACACAGACTTATTCACACAGCCACATAGACAATTACACATTGCACATTCACCCAAACAAGTGATAAGGTGTGGTAAAAATGGATTCTTTATTTTATAAGTGGGCGTTAAAAAACATTACTTCAGGGGGACAAAACCAAAACTTGCCCTAATGACAAGAGGGTTTCGCATAATTAACCCTAAAATAAATCAATAATTTATTTTGTATTGTTAATTTTTAAGTTAGCTAAAATTTAAAATAAACATTTAATTTGAAAAGGTTATATGATAGTTTGCAAAATTAATTTATCATATCATACAATCATATTAAATTATTTTATTTTATTATTTATTTTGAGCATCAAAGGACCTTACAAGTAATTGCTTTTTGTTTTTCTCTTCTTTTTTTTAATCAAAATTTCAGTATCAAAATTTCACATATCGGTATAGTACTAAATTTAAGAGTTTATCCGGTAATCCGCACTTGAGGATTTAACATCACATCTCTTACTTAGACTTGACACCTTCCAATTATGACAAAATTGTCTTATTACCCTGTAAAAAAATTCAGAAATCATGAAATTTGCAATGGTATATCAGAAATTTAGTGATAATATCGAAAATTTCAAAAAATTTATCGTGGTGTAACGCTTTTGTGAGACTAATCCCGTAAATTTTGAAATTTCTGATAACTAATACCGGGAATTTCAAAAAATTTACCGTGGTGTAACATTTATGTGGGACATATACTGAAAATTTTGAAATTTTCGGTAGCCAATATCGGAAATTTCAAATTTTTTGGTGAAGTTATACCGAAAATTATGAAAAATGTACGTAAACTGGCCAAAACTTCAGGAAATTTAGAATTCTTGGTATATCGTAAGTTTCAGAAATTCAAAATTTCGGGTATGCAATTAGAATTTTCAAAAACTAAATACTTCCTACATTCTCTTTTATAAGAAAAATTTAACTTTTTAGATTCATTGAATAAATGATGTATTTATGTTATAAATAGACTAGATACATCAATTATTTAATGAGTGTAAAAAGTTAAAATTTGCTTATAAAAGAGAATGGAGGGAGTAGTTTCAATATTTTTGACATATCAGTCTGCATAAATGGTTTCACATATAATAAATACATATTGTTCACAAGATTACATAGAAAATTAGGATGACTTTCTAACTTCATCCTTTTAGTGCCTAAACTGACCTATATATGTTGATTCCCATATTTTTGCATCTTTAGTACAGTTTTGTCTCCAACAGTCAATGACGGGAGGCAATGTACTATCAGGTTTTAATTTTACCTGAACCACATGATTTTCATTGACAAAACCAACAACAATGATTTTATGTTTGCTCGTATACATAGGTGGAGCTATGGTAAGAGGGAAAAAGGTAATGTTAAGTCTACGTGACATAGACAAATACGAAATTGTACCTACATGCAATAAGGTAGCCCATATCAAGAATCAACATCCATTTATATCGACCTTGCACACCTAAGTGTTCAACTTTTAAGGAATTCCTAACTTAAGAGATCGTGTCATTGAACAAACTAGAAAATGATCTTGGGTGTTGATGAACTTTAGTATCTAACTGCGTCCGGTCCAACAACCATGACTTTTTGCTCCATCCAAGTAAAGCTACAATAGTCCGAAAACCACAATTTCCATTGTCACCCACATTAACAATCTCATCAATGTATGAATGCAAGAAACCAGGAAACTGAGACAAGTAAAAATGCCTCAAATATGCAGTGGACGGTTGATTTTGATCCAACATACTTAAAAAATGACTTCCTATTTGTTTCGTGCATGATCTCTTTGTAGTCTGACTCCCATGAAAGTCCTCACCATATTCTCACTGTGAGGGATCACGATGCACATCACTCTTTTCACACTTTCTGCTATATTTTACTCCTTTCTTTGGCTTGTACTTCACCGACAGTGAACACATAGAAGTTGTGGATAAGATGTGTTAGTTCTCGAACCTTTTTCTTCATCACCCTCTAGCCTACAATATCCAAAGAATTGAAATATGTCTTCAACTATTCACACTCTACTTCTAAATCCAGCTTTGTGCCACTATCGTCATTACCACTATCATGCTCTTGAATGTGTAATTTCTTCCAAAAAACATGAATTGGTTCTAAAGGAACAGCAAGCCTTGTATTTGGAAACCAACAAGGTAACACATGTGTAGTTCTAATGAAGCAACCACAAATATCCTTATTTGTACCAACAAATTTTACCCTTTCTAGCTTTTTCCCTATTTGTTGTATACACTGTCTTGAAACAAAACCGTACAAGTTGGCATAAAATGGAGTGTTATGCCGATGCTCAATGTTGACAACACTTTTTTGAAATGACACCCTAATTAAACCTAGTTGTAACTTCAACATGGTGTTCAAAACATCCCAACTTCGACAGATTCCACCCTAAATCACAATAATTAAACCATAATGAGCCAACATGGTAAATTATGCTTAGTAATAACATCGAAAAGAAGTTTGTGTACTTGTTTGTTGCTGTGTTCCCTAAATGAGTGACTTCGTTAGTCCATCACACTATCATCATCAAAGCAAAGCATTTTCCAATGCATGTAGATTGCAAGTTTCATATTCTTTGAAATTATACAAGCACGCTGAAGATTGTACGTCTTCTTAAGTGTACAACCACACTTTGTGCTATCTGAACATGTTGTCTTTGTGCGCTTGGCGTCGTGATAAATAAAATTCAACCCCATTTGATATATATTTGCCATCAATTGTGAATAAAGATTGTTATCTCTAAATTTTTGTTCTAATATTATAATGTTACGGCCAAATGACGTTTGTATCTTGTTATGTTGATTTTGGATCATTTGGTTCACGGAGTCCTAACCTCCACATAAATCACCTTTACTATTTCCCAATCAATTCTTTAATGCAGCATGAGAAGATTCAACCCTATTAGTTGTTGTATTTTCAAAGTGTATAACTTAATCGGTCCAATCAGAAATAATTTTCTCCTTCACCTAGTCTAGAATTATACTTTCAACATATTTCAAGAAATTTAGATATTTCTCACACACCCTCCCGAAATGTATGACAGATTCAACATAAAACTCTTTCGTAGAGGAATTTATTATAACATTCTAGGAATTCATTATAATTTCTAATATTACATCAGCTTTGACCATTTTCCCATCTTCACCCTTGATTTGTTTGGTCCATACCGCAGGCTTAAATATACTTGTCACATTTTTTTGTTATGTGATACCTACAAAGTAATGCATATTGTGAGGAAAAAACTTTGCAACTGAACTCATAAGTGTGGTATCGCGGTCAATGAAAATGACATGTGACATGTTTTCTTGATCTTTCAACATAGTCCAACACACTTCAAAAACCTAAGTAACATTGTCCTCTTTTTCGATTTCCGAAAATGTAAACTCAACTGAAAAAGTCATCTCTGTAGAAGTAACACCAACAATTTCCATAAGTGGAAGTTTGTACTTGTTAGTCTAACACAATGAAAAATGTATTGGACAACTTAATGGAATCAAGATGAGTCCAAAACATATCTCAAACTATTTCTCAATCTCCAGGCACTACGTACCTAGATTCATAATGGAAATCATCCAAAAGCTTCAACAATTTTTGCATTTCAGATCATAAACCTCTTATCGCCTTGTTGTTTCGGGCATTAGTATTGTATACTTGCTTAATATTTTAGATATTTTGAGGCCTTTTTTTTTGTTTCAAAATCTCATGTTTTTGGGTCGCACCATGTTCAATGTCATTCCAGAAATAATATCATTCTTTCTGGAATTAAGGCGACACACAATGGGATGACCATCTAACTTGTAACACAAATCATGATTATGTATGTCATAAACCATATTAAATGCCCATCTATCATACACCTTACGGTACCCCCCACAACTTAACATGACACTCACATTTCTTCGTACCAGTATCATCTCTTTTCAACTTCCAGATAGGTTTGTGCTGCTTGTCACTTATTTTGCATGTCATCGTCATAAATGCCAGTCTTCTATCAGAACTAGAGACTGACCTCCCGATTACAACGTCAAACCCCAATTTGGCAGCCTCCATGTGGATCCATTGGAGCATATGGCCACAAATAGAAAACTCATATTTAGTTGTAAAGTGTTTTATAACATCTACATGGACAACATCTGGTACCTGAACATCATTTGGTTTAATATTTATATATACAACAACTTTGGGGACAATGTCAGGGTGCATCATTGTTGCAACCAGTCATAACAAAATTTAATTAAAATTCAACATGAAAATAGTCTAGATTTTAATCTCCAGAATAACATGCAATATAATTTGAATTTTAAAATTCGGACGTAAAGTTTATTTTTGAGCAGAAAAATCAGATTCTTACAAGAGATGAGGAAGGAAACGCATATACATCACCTTAAATTTAAGCTTATTTTCCTCCTTTTGATGTGAAAAAACAAAACAATGTAGTTTTGAAGTACAAAACTTGATTAAGAATGGAAGAAGATTTTTGAAGGATTTTACAAGTATGATGGTATGATCATGAAATGAAGAGTACATGAAAAATGGTATTATATTCAATTTTCTACTTAGTATTTATGGATATTAATATTTAGACTATATCTAAAGACTGAGCTCCATGCTATTTTTAGGCAAATAGGGGTGGCTCACTGATGGCAATGGTATGGTGGGTAATAGGTGTGTCAATATCTCAAAATTTGTACAAACAAATAGAATTTTGGGATTTCATAAGGGTGGATGTTCACCACTAAGGGTGGAAAGAGCAATCCCCCAATTAAACGGTGTAAATTTGGGAGTTTTTTTTCCCCTAGAGCCGTTTTCTAAAAAAAGTACGTGTTCAAAAAAATTATCATGTTTTTGTTTGTTTTACTCGTTTAGTCACATAAAATCATGTTTAATTTCTCTAAATTAAAAAAAAAACATTAAAAAATATTAAAAATACATTTTTTATAAATAATTGTCACTTTATAATATTAATATAATATATATTTTAATTATTAATCATTTATTTATTAATATTCACTTCATTCAACTAGTCACTATATTATTTTAAAATCAGAAGGTTGAGTAGTATGGTAAGATACCAAGTTCATAAAACCATAGTTATAATTGGATCGATAAAAATCATGTGATCCATCTGATTCATCAATCAAACCAATCAATCAATGAATTTTTTTGTTGAATTTGTATGATCATCTTTTTACGTATTTTTTAGCGCATCAAAATGACACCGTGGAGAGTAATAAAAACTAAAAAATTAAAGAAATTTTTTTTCCATCTCCCTCATGTTTAAAAAATATTTTGAAATCTAAAAAAAAAAACACTAGTAAGGCATTTGTTTCACGAACTCAAAACTTATTCACAAGAATTACTTATTCTAATTTCTAAGGTTTTGTTTCAAAAATAAAATTGTTTGACATATATATATATATATATATATATATATATATATATATATATATATATATATATATATATATATATATATATATATATATATATATATATATATATATATATATATATATATATATGAAAAAATTATTTTTGTCGTTATAAATATATGTCAACATTCAATTTTAATCACTATAAAAATTTTCTTTAAATAATGATCTTCACATTCTTTTATGTCTCTGAATATAGTTATTCGTTAGTTTCCACTAACAGATAACTACATGTTATGTCAAATGTGTTTTTTTTTTTTTTTTATGTGTGATTTTTTTTATTTGGACTTTGGAAGTGTGTTGGACTATGATAAGGACTTCATGAAGGGCTTGATGAATGGTACAACACTAACTTGCTTCGTCTTGATAAAAATGACATGATATCAAAAATAATATTAATATTCTACGATAAGAGGAAGAAACGAAGATGAGGGACAAGGACAAAGAAGACGACACGTATAAAAAGAATAAAGGGATCTGAAAAATAACAATTAAGGTTCCTGCGTTTGACTTGATTTTAATATAAAAATAAAATAATTAATTTAATAAAAATCTAACGTGTCAATTAAAAAATACATATTTGACATGTCATGTATGCCTCTTAATGATGATTAACGGGAGTGACCAAATTAAAGTACAAAAAAGATTGTGAGGACAATTGTCTTAAGAAATTTTTTTGAATAACTAAAATTGAATGTTGAGATATTGACGAGGTCTCCTGACATATTTAACTGTTTTATATGTATATATAGTTATATGATTGATTAACATCAGCGTGTCATGACACCAAATCCTATTCATTTATTCTTATCAATTCAATCAATTCAATGTTTAAGATAAATTCAATTTAAATTAACACATTAGTTTTTAAAGAAAATTTATCTTAGTTATTGAATTAATAAGAACAAAAGGGTAATAAGAACAAAAGTGTAGGATTAGGTGTCATGACACTTTATATATATATATATATATATATATATATATATATATATATATATATATATATATATATATATATATATATATATATATATATATATATATATATATATATATATATATATATATATATATATATATATATATATATAAAAGTGAAGATATTCTTAGTGCAGAAATAAGTTATTAAAATTTATTCCACATTTTGACTATTGATTCATTTGTAATCAATAGTTATAATAATTAATAATTATTCAATATATGATTAATTGTTTCTCTCTCCATATTTAATTACTGATTAATTATTATAATCATTCATTAAAAATGAATCAATGGTCAAAATATGAAATAAAATTTAAAAACTTATTTCTGAAAAAAGAATATTCTCACGAATGTAATTTTTAAACTACTATGTATTCGTATGAATTCATCTATTCACATGAATGTCATTTTTAAACTACTAATACTCATCTCATATTCATGAATGTGATTTTTAAACTTTAAACAAACACTTCTTTTCTTTCTTCTTTTAAGTTGAAAAATGTAACTCTATTATTATTGTCATGTTTTTCTCTCTCATTTTGTTCAACTTGGTCGTTTTCTATCGAAGCAAAAAGAATTCTATAAATTTATTTAGTTTAATATTTTTCTTACATTATATTTTCATAGAATTGTTTTTCAATAGTTATGAAATTTTTCTCAAATTTTTATTTCGTAGATAATTTTTTATTTTAATTTATATAATTCATGTAACAATAGAATTGTTTTTCAATAGTTATGAAACTTTTCTCAATTTAATTGAAATGTATTTATGATGATGTAAAATGATTTTACACTATCACTAACCCATAATGGTTAAATGTTACTATTGTTGTTAACTAATGTGATTATATTGTTTGAATTTATAAATAATGTATGGAATCGAACATATGAAATCAATTTCAGCCAATTCTATATTTATGATAAAATCAATTTCATCCAATTCTATATTTTTTGTTCAATTTCATCCAATTCTATATTTTTTTTTTCATTTAATTTGAAGTGTATGTGATGGAATAAGATTTTTTAATAAAATAACCATATTCCATGTTCCACTCTCCGTCGCTCCATTAAATTAAGTGACTGGAGAATGAAAAAGAATCTCGGAACAAAATTTCCATTAAATTAAGTGACTATGGAGAATGAAAAAGAATCTCGGAACAAAATTTCTTCAATCCCAAAATGATTTTATACGGATTGAATACTTAAAAATTACATTTAAATTAAAAGTTACAAAACCAAACCTAACCAAACCTGCAGGAAATTTTCTCAGTTGACACTAAGTTTGATATCAAGTAAATTTGTCAAATGTGAAGAAAATAAACTTCTACGATGTGTAATTGGCAATAAGACCAACTACTTATAGAAATAAATATTTAATTTTACATGACATGCTTCTATTCTCAAAAAATAATTCATAGATAAACTATAACTAATTTATCCGAAAAAATAGTTTTATCAATAATAGTCAAACAATTCGATTTGAGTTTCGCCCTTAAAAATCCACGTCTTCGTCTAAAACTTAAACTTTACAAATTTAATGAAATCATACAACAAAGACATTTAGAGGTTAATAAATTCTCGTAAAAACTAAAATTTGCATATGACCTCTTATCGTTCGGTTTATTTAACTAACCGGGTATTGAACTATGCTACATAAACTCAAATTTGCATATGACCTCTTATCGTTTGGTTTATTTAACTAACCGGGTATTGAACTATGCTACATAAACTCTCAATAAGACAGTTATTTTGTAGGTTGAGAAGCATCATTTTGCTCTTGTTTTGAACCAGCCATAGCTGCAGTTGCTGCTGCTGTCATGGCTGCTGCAGCCGCACCGACCTTTACGCCACCTGCAGCCTTCATTACACCTGCTACTTTAGCAAATGCGGCTATGCCTCCAACAAGGATGGCTCTTAATGCAACTGTCGGTTTCACTGCCATAACCTGCACATAACAACACATGCACAAAATGATCATGACATGCTACATCACCATGGTTTCCATTTAACAATTTAAATGCATGAAAAAATTCATGATTTACTATTTAACCCTTGGAAACAAAAGCACGTCATCATATAAATTGCAACTTGGCAGTGTAGTAGAGATAATTCCATTGTGCAACAATGTGTGTGGTGTTACAAACTGCCAAAATTATTTCATGCATCAAGATATATATGGAGCCAAAAAAGAAAATTATCAAACTTTACTTTCTCATAAAATTCATTCTTGTCTGTAATTTTAAGTTTGCTTCGATTAAGCTTTGTGTAAAGTTTGTAAAAATGGAATGACAAAAAAATTAAAACTATTAGTGTTTTTCAGAAGTTGATTTCGTTATTAAAACATATCCCAACTACTCCGATATACCAGAAATTTGTTTTTTGTTTTTAGATATATTAATGCATCAGTTGAGTTCCTATCCAGTGGAACAAGACCTATTCTTGTTTTATTCTATTCATTTTAATCAGAGTTCAACTACTAGATTAACAATTTATCATATATATACTTCATACTAGAATAGATAAGCCTCTATAGTTAGATTGATTAAAATCTGGGTTGGAAGTCTGAAATGAGAGTACTAATGCCAATTTTCTCCGTTACTGAGATTTTATCTTCTGTAGTAGACAGTACTAGTTGAACCTTAAGGACTAAATATGATTCTTTTCCATTCAAATCCTTACCAATACCAAAACCTACTAGATCCTCCATTACCTCTATCAAAATTTTGAGAAATATGTAATTAACCAACCAGACCCTATACAGTAAGAAACGCCTATTGAGGAAGATCCAAAGCTACCTGTTCATGTAAAATATCGCCTTCTAAGAAATATAAGACAGGAAAGGGGAAAATGGAAGTACTGAGAGATACTTTTAATTCTCCTCGTAACTAATGTGATTTCACTCTCCTCACCACGAACCTCCTCCCATACAACAACTCAAAACAGCTCCAATATTTCCCATCAATCATTCATCACAGAAACATACTCTTTCTTTCATTTGTCCTATTTCTTCACTAAGTAATAATAATGGCAATCAATCAAACTCAATACATATCTCATTCCCGTTATACTAGAATTTCAGAAACCCTCATCCTGCAAGGTTTGCATAGTTGCATTGCATCATACAGGTGGGGATAAAAAGATTCATGTTCAAGCACAAACCAAACTCAGAAAATTATAAAGGGCTAAAAAGCGACTACCGACACCCCGCACACGATACCAACACATCGACACCGATAATAATTTGAAAAATCACTGGTGTCATTGTACTAACACACATTTTTCAGAGATGTCGGAGCTGTAGAGTTAAAATGCATTACATTGTTTTAAAAGCCCTTTTTCTCAAACTCATTTAACATGAGGTAAGTTGAAGCTTAAGTAGTAATTAATAATCCTCTTTTGATCATTTTTCTTTCATTTCCACTAAGTATTATTAACTTCTAATATCATAAATTCATAATCAAACCCACTAAATAAACCCTAACCAAAACAATATTTTGCCCCCAATTCATAATCTTGATCAAATTCGTGACAAATGAATTTTAAAGATCGAGAGAAAATGCATGAAATTGAATAAAAGTCAAACCTGGAATTGAAAATGGAGCTTGATATGATACCTGAAATTGAAATCCTTTAGAAAATGAAATTGAAACGCAATGAAATCTAAACCTCCCTGTTTCCTTATACCTCGGACCTAGAAATGAGGAGGTGATGTGTGTCTAAAACGACAACGTCGTTTCTTTCTATGAGGTAAACCTGCGTTTGGTTTGGATAGTAAAAACACGTAAAATAGTGTGTTTGGTTGTAATGAGAAAGTGAGGAGAAAGAAAGAATGAGTAAAGAGAAATATGTATGATAATTACTTGTTAGACATTCAACATTTCTCTCGTTGATTTAACAATTAAAGTTATATCCTACTAAGATATAATCAAAAGAGAAATAGATTAATGTAATTTCACAAAATAATAATACACATTAGCAAGTCTACTAACTATAAATCTAATATTATTCCATAATCCTTTAGATTGATCTTGTGGAATATAATAACAACCCCTAGTACGAATAGTATGTTCAGTTCACATGATGTTGTTTAATTGGATTTTGTGTTATGAATCCAATTGTTTAAGTTAGATTATACCCTAAGTTAGCTTGTAATGAGTAATTGTTAAAAAAACTCATTAGGTTAGTATGTTAGTTTTCTTATAAATAGCATATCAGTCTCTCATATTTTGTATAAGAGAAAATAGGAAGATAAAACCCTAATTCAAAAGTGAGAGAAGTTATTTGTTATTCTTGTATACTAGTAATCTTGTTTTAAGAGAAAAGAATGAATAATAGTTTATAATCAATCTTTGTTGTCATCCTTGGTTACCCTAAACCCTAACTCTTGTGGGTTTCTTGACTGATCAAGGAACCAAGTATACTTTGTTTCTAAGGTATCTGATTCACAATAAATTGGTGCGGTGAGCATAGAGAAGATGCCTTCAACAAAATATGAGTGTTTAGGACTGGGCCTCCAAGACTACGTTGGGTTGTGGTCTAATACGTCGGGCATAGACTCACTCAGTCGGACAAACAGACTACATTGTCGGGCAAACTTTTAATTGGCCGAGCAAATGCTTGACGCGTCGGGCAAGTGAAAGATCCACTATCTCACTTGCCACGTCACCCAGCTGTCCACTATTATCTCCTGAAAGATAGGAGCAGTTGGACCAAGGACAAGACCACGTGCTAGGTCTTACACGCTCCTAACGCGTACCTTGGCAGTTCTTCCTTGGGCCTAGCTGATCCAGCCCAAGGAAGAACCTTGGCCCAGCGCTGGGGGCTCACTATAAATACCCTTTTTCACTAAATGGTCAGGTATTCTGAAACACATTCTCTTTTACCACTTTCGTACCTAGTCTGACTTAAGCTTCATAGGGTCTCGCAGGTACACCCCATTTACTCCGTCCAACAACATTCCATTCGTGCTCGATGTCTGGAAGGTCCTTCTGATCAGGAAAGATCAGTTGAAAAGTTCATCAGAGTGAACGATTTTGGTTTGTGGCGCTTGAAGATGAAAGCCCTACTTGTTCAACAGGGTTACTTGGAAGCGTTAAAGGGAGAGACGACCATGAATATTGTGTTAACGACAGCTGAAAAGATGGTCGTAATTGAGAAAGCACACAACGCAATAGTGTTGAGCCTTGGTGATAAGGTTCTTCGACATGTATCAAAGGAGACGACGTCGCTAGGGTTATGGTTGAAACTTGAAGGTTTGTACATGACCAAATCGTTGGTGAATCGAATCTACCTGAAGCATGCTTTGTATTCATTCAAGATGAGTGAAGACAAAGTATTAGCTGAGCAGTTGGATATGTTCAACAAGCTGATTCTTGATCTTGAAAATATTGATGAGAAGATCGATGATGAAGATCAGACATTGTTATCGTTATGCGTTTTGCCCAGAACACATGCTCACTTCAAAGAAACCCTCTTATATGGTAGAGAGTCTCTGACTTTTGAAGATGTTAAATTTGCCCTGTACTCTAAGGATTTGAATAAACAAAATAGCATAAACCTTTGATGGTAGGTGAAGGTTTGACCGTTGAGGAGAAATTCTTGCGAAAGGATGATAAGTTCGACAAGAAGAAGGGTAAAAGTTAGCATAAGTCTTATGGTGGTGAAGCATCTCGTGTTCAATGCTATCATTGTAAGAAGGAGGGTCACATTCGAAAGGTGTGGCCTGAACGCCTGAAAAATCATAGAGGTAAGGATAATGGCAATGTTGCCATTGTTCAAGATAATTTCGACTCATTTAATGTTCTTGTGGTTTCAAGCGACGACTCGAGAAAATAGTGGATTATGGATTCTGGTTTCACTTAACACATGACTCCAAACAAATATTTGTTCGAGGAATTATGTGTTCAAGATGGTGGATCAATGCTACTGGGAAACAACAAAGCTTGCAAAATTGCAGGTATTGGATATGTGAGATTTAAGCTCCATGATGAGTCAATAAGGCTATTGACTGAAGTTAGGTATGTACTTGACTTAAAGAGAAATCTGATTTCTCTTGGTGAATTCGACAAGAAGGGATATGTTTTTCAAGGAGAGAAAAGTATCCTAGGATTCATGAAGGGGTCGAAGGAAGTCTTGAGAGGCGCGAAGAAACAAGGCTTGTATACCCTTGAGTCTGAAGTTGTAAGTGGTTCGACAAATGTTGCATCCACGAAACTGTAGTCGAAGACAAGATTATGGCTCATGAGATTGGTCCATGTCGGCCAAAGAGGCATGGTCGAACTGGGGAAACAGAGTCTGCTCATGAGATTTCTTTACGCCATATTTCTTTCTATTCATCTTTCCGCTTCTCTTTCTTTTACTTATTTCGCTGCTTAATCTTTGTTTGATAATTAAAATTAGGTTAAACATTTTTATAAATCAAAGTTTTTATAAATTGACTTCAATTTTAATCAACACAATTCATTGTCCTCTTGTGTTATGGTATATTTGGTGTGCAATAAGTCGATATGTCATGTCTGTCCTAGTCCCAACTAAAGCCATGTATAACCACACAATGGATCCTAAGAACCATATGTCGTTAATCTGGACTACTCTTGAATGGTATTCTTTGTTGGAATGGTGAAGAAATCAATTAAAACCAATCTTAGACAAAGTCAAGGAAATAAAATTAACCCTATAAACCGTTGGGAAACTCAAAACTATTTTCTTCCTACACATCCCATATTAGATAGATCCCATAACTAAACTCCTTGCTTGTAGGAATTATGTCGATCTATGAAAAACTATTGATGTTTAACCCCCAAGTTTAAAAGTTACAAACGATTTAATGTATTATGTCAAATTCATCAATATTCATGATCAAGGAAAAATCAAAGCTGATATGACCTGCATAAGTCATAAAATGATTAAGATACGAGAAAGTGAAGAAAGCTCAGGTCAAACTCTTCAGCAGAAACAAGATTCTCCAATGGATATCGATCCATCGGAAGGACACGTGGAAGAAATCCAAAGGAAAATGTTGGATGACACGTGACAATATGAATGACCTTCTTATCTGTGTTACTTTTTAGAAGAACAATTATTTGATCATAATATGTCTTAGAGTCACGAGTTCATCTTTAAAGACTAATTGGTCAAGTGTCTCTAATGTGTCACAAACATGTTTATGAATAATGGTGTTTTGTCTTCTTGTATAATAGTACTACAATAATGTATCTATAAGTCATAAGTGTGTTTGTTAATTTGTAAAAAACATTCCAATAATGCTTATGATGACATGCTTGTAAATCTCATTTTTCCTATCTTTTTTGGATCTCCTTAGCTATAAAAGTCTTGTATCTGTTTGGAGCAGAAACAAGTCTTGTATCTGTTTGGAGCAGAAACAATAAGAAATAAAACTTGCATGCTCAAGTATAAACATGTTCTAAAATTCTTTCTTTTCTTTCTAAAAGTTTTAATGTTCATACCATAATTTTCCTACACAGAGGCAAATATGCTATATACTTGTTTCAATATTAATTTTGTGTATCAGAAAACATATGAGCATCAATTCATACTACGATCCTCGCTATTATGAAATATCAGTTTTAATTGTTAGTCTGTGTTTGATACATTGTTATGCTTATGGTTAATTTGTTGTCTCGCTTGACGATACAATTAAAGTTAATTTTATAATATGTGAGACTTCTAGACAGTATCAGAGTCTCGACAAAAAGAAGCGGTGCATCTATTACTATATATCTATTACTATATATAAAGAGGATAGAGCATTTTGGTCTGACCTATTTTCATTCCATATTTACCCTTATGTAACCAATTTTCATTCTATATTCACTCTTACATGTAACTTCCACAAAGGAATAAACCTGAAATATAACTTCTTATTATATTTACCCTTGAATTTATTATTATATTAAAATAACTAATTAGGTTTTTGTAGAGGGATAAATGTTATAACTTACATCTAGATGAAAGAACATAATTGTTCCATAACTTCACTATTATATTTATTTCATTGTGTAGTTTTTCTTTGAAAGCACATTGTATAGTTATTCTATCTCTTTTAACAAAAAACTATTTCTCTATCTATTTATGGTGAATTAGAAGTTACAACTAACAACGTACTACATGAGAAATATACAATTACTTATATGTGTAATTTTCAAAGCACAATTTTCATTCACTCAAACTAAGAAGAAAATAAGCACACCTACTAGATAAATACTGATGTTAATTTTTGTATTTTTAATGCATATTAATTTGTGTTCTATTAATGTAGGATCATGTTGAAAGAAGGAGATACGAGAAAGAGAACTTTTTCAAGGTACATGTTATTCACTATTTAAGTAAAAAAAAAAAAATCTTCATTTATAAGGTAAACGTTTTACTTTCAATTTTGAAATTTTATTATCTGTAAAATATGAGTTGTAATCTTTGCAGTTTAATTGTTTATGTTCCTGGTTCTGAACTTCTGATTCAACAAAGGAGTTAACATTTATTTCTTATATTTATCTTTACGATTATTAGGGAATAAAATAAAGACTAATTTGAATTGACATTGTGTGTCTTTGGTTCTGATTCATATTCTTTTTCTTATCATTCAACTTCACCCATTTGTCATTGATCTTGCATTGTATGTTTGCGTCTATTATATTCTATATGTTTTCGAATGTATATTGTTTGTTTGTTTCTTTTTTTTATTTGATTCTATTTATTGTTTTATACATTTGATTGCTTATCTTAGTGATATCATATATTTACATATTAAACATCACATTTATTAACTTCTCTCTCATCCACTTTGTTAACTTCTCCAGTTTTGTATAATTATTTTACACACTCAATTTTGTTTGCATTACTTATTTTTCTACTTTTTAAATTTATCAAAAATTATGACCGCTTAATTGTAAAAATAAAAAATAAAAAGACTTTTTGACAATCAAAACTTTGTTAATTCATCTGTGATTCTAATTTTTTGTTTATTATCTCTCTTAATTTTTAATTGAGTTTAATGGTGAATATTAAATTTGGTATATATTTAAAGCCCATAAATTAAATATTGTATAGAGAAATTTTGTATAATTTGTCTACATATTTAATTTATTAATTTGGTATATATTGTATTGAAAATTAAGATCAATTTTTACAACCACAAATTAAATCCTATAGAGTTGGTATATATCATCTCTCTTAATTAAGATAAAAAATTAGAGAAGATTGTGACGGTCTCACTATATTAATACATCAAACCTGTAATGTGGAGGTTTTATTTTGTATGACCTTCTCTTTCTTCTTTTTTGTTCTTTCCTTTTATTTGAAAATTAGTGTAATAATTAGTCTTTTTATTTTTATGGTTTGAAATTTAAATTTTTATTAATCTTTTATTTGCCAAAATACTTTTATCAAACATTTTTTTCAATGTTTGAATAGGATAAAGAGGGGATGAAATGTGGTGAAAATTGAAGTGTAATGTTGGAGAAATGAAAGGTGACATTATTTGGTGTTGATGTTGTGAGTAGTAACTGAGATATTTGATTGTATACAAACTTATTATCAAGACATTATTTCTTTTCATGCTGGAAACTTCTGATCAGTTGCATATCTTATATATTGATTTTAGTAGTTTGTATTGGTCAAGGTCTCTATTTTCATATATCATGCATTTTGATAATTGAACGTAATGTTTTTGGTATCTACGAGAAGGAACAATGTTTCTATTGTTTAAATTATTATGCTAAATTGATTTTATTAATTCTGCTAATTTATTGTTCACGTGTTTCATTCATAATTCTGTTATACACGATATTTTAAAAATTCAACAAATCTCACAACTTTAATCAAGAAATGAAGGCTCTATGAAATCGATAGTTTTAGAATTTGGAAACTTTGACACTAATCTAGAATTGATATGCACTAATAGAAAGAAGTTTATAATTTCTTACATGTACGCGATAAATCAGACAAACAAACATAAAAATGCATATTACAAAATTTATATATAAAAAAATCTGTTTATATTTTGCTTTATAAATTTTATTAGATTATTCTTAGTTTTATTTTATTTTCGTCTCTTTAATTTATGAAAAAATTATTCTCAAAATACATATATTAATTGTTTGGAAACAATAATAAATGAATCAATTTTTAACCAATTTTATTAATAAGAGAGAGATTGAGATTTAAATTAAAATCAAAATGAAATGAAAAATAAATATATTATTTTTGTGTGTACGATTTAATAAAAACGGACATATGAATATGAGAATACATATCGAAAAATTTATTACATATATAATTTAAATTAAATTTAAAATTAAATAAAAATATTCGTTTATATTTTGATAATGTGTCAGTAAAAAAAACAGACAAACAATTACAGAGTTTCCATAAACTACTTTTTTTTATAATTATTCATACTAGTAAAGCTAATGTAGAGTTAAGCATACTAGTAAATCTTTTGAATAATCAATTAAGTTAAAGATAAAAGAGCAATCAAATTGAACCGAAGCTAGAAGCGTAGTAGTGATCGCAATGGAGCATTACTCTTCTCCCGGAGGCACCTGGACGATGATCCCAACCCCAAATTCCAATTCCCAAATCCAATCTCAATCCCATTCCCAACCCAATCAAGACCCAAACCTTTATCTTCAACAACAACAGCAACAATTTCTTCAACAACAACAACAACAATCTTTTCAACAAACACAAACCCCCCAATCTCAATTCCAACTCCAGCAGCAACAACAGCAACAACTTTATCAACAACAACGACTTCTACAGCAACAACCCCAACCCCAACAACAACAACAACAACAACAACAACAACAGCCCCAACAACAACAACAACCCCAACAACAACAACAACAACAACAACAACAACAACAACAACAACAACAACAACAACAACAACAACAACAACAACAGCAGAATCTTCACCAATCACTTGCCTCTCACTTCCATCTCTTACATGTATGTAAACCCCTTCAAAACCCTAATTTTAATTTATACTTTTTTGTTATTGTTTTTAATTAGGGTGAAATTGCTTGTTGTGGATGTAGTTGTTGGAGAATTTGGCTGAGGTTGTTGAACATGGAACCCCGGATCAACAATCAGATGCATCGGTATAAGTTGTTGTTTGCGATTTTGTTTTTTCATTGTAGGGTTATTTATTTGAATACTGAGTTAGGTTGGTTTTGTTTGATTTTGTTGGTTACAGATTGCTGAATTGAGTAACCATT
The DNA here is from genome assembly GCA_963966055.1 of Lathyrus aphaca. NCBI lineage: Eukaryota > Viridiplantae > Streptophyta > Magnoliopsida > Fabales > Fabaceae > Lathyrus > Lathyrus aphaca. The sequence continues at coordinate 36,877,104 of OZ014522.1, read as the reverse complement.
TTGATAAGTGTCAGCAGCTGTTAAACTCAATCTCTGCTTCTATTAGCACCAAAGCCATGGTATTTCCACTTCTCGAACTTTAACCTTTTCTTTACTTCCTTTCATTGTGCTCTCTTTTTGTATATATATGTTTTGTGTGCTTGATCGTCGGTATAATATACAACAGTCAACAAATGGATTGATAAAGGTCAATGTATATAGTAAGTTATTAAGCAGTGTAATTTTGTTCGAAGAGTAAGTATTTAGAGTTAGTCTAGATCTTGACCCTTAATTTTGTTATTAGTTAATGATAATATGGTAATAATCACTCATGTGAGATTTTTCTGCACGTCTCTTGAAACCCTTGAGCCTTGACATGTGAGACGAGATAGGTTTTGAAAGATGGAGAAAGGTACTTTCAAGTTATCAAAAACAATACCTTTTGCCATTGACACCCACGAGCCATCAATTGTGATTGTCAAAGGACTACAAACTCCTCTTAGTGTGTTTGGGCCGAGGCCCTTTCCTCGATGTCACCCCAAGTTGGCATGGGAGCTTCAATTTTTAGCTTCTTAAATTTATGGTAATATTTCATTGGGACTTGAAAAAATTGTAATTGGAAGCTGATCCAGTCATACTGTTAATCTAGATTGTGAAAAAGTCAATTTGGGATTTTGGTATTGTTTCAAAAGTTTTATTTTGACGAATATATATATAGATAATAGATTGGATATTGATCTTATGGCTGAAATTTGAGTTTTCTTGTGAGTATAGCATCTGATTGTGAAACACTGAGATTAGATATTCTGGTTATGCCCTTAATGAAATCTCTTATTTATTTACGAATCATTATCTCAATGGACAGAAAGCATCGAAACACATGTTATATGACATACCTTGATAATTAGAAAAGGGAAAGAATGAAACATATAGTGTAAATGATGCAATACATAGATTCAAAAAATATGGCCCTCATAAATTTCTCTATGTTAAGCCGTTTTTCTCTTGTAAAGTAACACGCAAACATTTTTTAATAAAAACCACCGCTGTCTGTTTTTTTTCCTGCTCACTTGAGAGAAATCAAGATTTGGTGTGTTGGTGTGTGTCATAAAGCTTTTCCACTTCTGATTTCTTGAACTATTTGCCTTTTTCTTTAATCACTTGCTATTGCATGCTAAACAATAATTAATGATGTTATTAAAAAGAAGAATGATTTTTATGCTGTTTTTGTCCTCGAAATATTAATAATCTGTGTTTTTTTTGCTTGTAGTTTGGAACTAGGGTTCTTTTCTTTGCTTGACCTGATGGCTTTTTGGTTGTTTAATACAGACTGTTGAGGGACAGAAGAAGAAGCTAGAGGAAAGCGAACAATTGCTAAATCAGCGCAGGTCTGTACAAATTGTATTAGTTATCTCTGTCCGGTAAAGTTCATAGATCCTAAATACGTGTTGTTTTTCTTGTATTTCAGAGATTTAATTGCCAATTACACAAAATCTGTAGAGGAGCTTGTCAAGTCTGAGCCATAAGAGTCTATCATTCTTTTCAGACAGGTAATAGACCTTAAATGAGATTTTATTAGTTAATAGATTGCAGCTTCCATGTTTTACTACGAGTGGGCTACCTGTTTTTCACCCTAACCCTGTGTATGGGCATTTGATTAAATTTCAAACCACACGGGAAGCAGAGCCCATGTTCTCGTCGAAATTGTGTGTGTCAGTTAAACTTCCTCCTGGGTTTGATCATATATTGCATATCTTGCTGGAGATACATATTTAAAATTCTCATAATATTATCTTTGACATTTGTCGAAATTTGTTAGATATTCTGCAAATTACTTATTTTGTTCTGGCTCTTAGATGTTGAGGCTGATATATACATGAAGCGAGATCAAAGTTCAAATAAGAAGCAAAACTTCTGAAGGGATAGTCTTACTATTGCCTCCTTTCAGCCATACCGGAGTATGTAGAAGCATGGCAGAAAGTGTGAAATTTATTAATCTGAAGAGATGTAATGTAAACTGATATACATGATGTAAAAAAGGTTACCATCTGTGCTTTACTTAGGCCATTGATCTAATGTTGAATTAAGACTTTTCAATTGTGATTTTGGAGTAAAATTTTCATGTAGATTGAATGGAAAATGTCACTCATGTAGCTGAAATTGTCACGCGAAGTCGAAAGATAAAATGGTTTTAGGAACATTTGATGTTGTTGCTAGACAAAGGAATAGATGATTGAAAGATAAAATGAATTTTGGCAAATCATTGATACACATAACAAACATAACATATAACTTTACAAACAACCGATCATAATTTTTTTATTAATTAAAAAATATAAATAAAAATTTCTCTCTCCTTTGTCACCACCACCACCACATGATTTCAATAGCCATGTGATTCTCATTCCTAGGATTAACCATCATATTTTCTTTAAGACCTAAGACCTCGTTTGATTAAGATGCCAATTTTTCGATAACTACTCAATTTGCAGTTCAAGATTACTGGTTCTTTCTCATTGTGTCAAAGTTCTTTTCAATCATCTTTGTAAAGGAGAGCTGTCTTCCTTGATGGTGGATTTTGAGAAACTCCTTGGTTAATATTAATTTTGACTATTATTATTCCTTCATTTGAAATTAGGAAGATCTTTCCAACCCGGTTATAAGTGTTAGACTGGTTATACGTGTTATTAGACTAAGGATTTGACTTATAGCATATTAACCTTTTCATTTGAAATTAGGATGATCTTTCCAACCCGGTTATAAGTGTTAGACTAAGGATTTGACTTATAGCATAATTTTGACTTATAGCATATTAACCTCTTCATTTGAAATTAGGATGATCTTTCCAACCCGGTTATAAGTGTTAGACTAAGGATTTGACTTATAGCATAATTAACTTCTTCATTTGAAATCAGGATGATCTTTCCAACCCGGTTATAAGTGTTAGACTAAGGATTTGACTTATAGCATAATTAACCTCTTCATTTGAAATTAGGATGATATTTCCAACCCGATTATAAGTGTTAGACTAAGGATTTGACTAATAGCATAATTAACCTCTTCAACGTGTTCTTCTTGCACACAATTGCCATTTGCATGACCTTCACTACAAAAATCACACCGTAACACATGGACTTGACTTACATTTGCTTGATGGAGATTTGTGTCAACTAATTGCTTTGTTAAAGCCTCAAATTTGCTAATATAACAGTTTGAGTATCAAGCTCTATCATACATTTTTTCTAATCATATCATAATATGGTCAATGAGTGCCCATAAATAAAATTATAATAATCTTTAATAAAATAAAATTAATTAATCAAGTGTAAAAGGTTGATTAGCATAATTCATAATTTTATGTGTAAAAAAGGTTTTTATTTTATTTTTATAAACAATATTATATTAAATGAGTACAGTAATCAAAATGAAATGAGTAGTAAAAACTAAGCCAGAGATTAAAGCACTAAAGCACCATTAGAACCATTATTAAGATCAAAATTAAGAGAATCACATACATAACCCTAATCTAACCTCAAAAATTACTGGCTAATACAACAACAAAATAATGTGAAAGAATCTTGTACAATCTATTCTAATTAACACTTTGATCATAACTATTACAATTTGTCAGAGTAAACAATGTTGCAGCACCTTTCAGATCATGATCTTGTGCTTCACCTTCACCTTCAACTTGAATTTGTTGAATGTAATCACCTTCTTTAATCACTCCATTGTCTATATTATACAAAACTGCTTCATCACTGCAAATCATTTCCCAAAAACTTCATCATTTTATGTCATGCATGGTTTTTTACATCACATATTTATCAATTACACCATTAATTAAGAAAAGGCAAAAATTAAATTTTACCTGTGCTGAAGTATTTCTCCGGAATCAAACCCTAAATCGTTTCTTTCATCGCAAGGAATATCAAGAATTGGCTTATGATCATAATCATCACTAGTATTGCTACTTTGTCCATGCAATGATAAAGATGATAAAGAAATAGAATTTTGCATAGTCCCCCAATTATTAACATGTTGTTGCTGCAAAGGAGGAGAAGTACTATTAATACTACTACTATTACTCCCATGCATCATAATGTATTGGTCTTGTTCCGGTTCTTGTATTTCTGGCAAATCTTGTTGCGGA